>JAJQXV010000029.1:0-138311 GCA_025169955.1 Salix arbutifolia
GTTCTTGTAGATTAGAATTTCTAAATAACAGCCTTGTAATTTTAGAAAAGTTTCAACCTGACTCCAGAGCAATAAATAGCTAATGAAAAGTTTCATGTCATTTTTGTAACTCCTGTCCCAAAAGTCTCATCAGAACTCAAAAAACTTATATTTAATACACATTAAGTTTTATTTAGAAATTTATTAAAATAATATTTTTATTTATTTATTTAAAAATTATTTCGATATAGCACATGAAAATAATCTAAAAACATAATTTTTTTTAATTTAAAAAAAAAAATTCCATTTTTTTAAAAGGCTTTTGGAATCAGTGCCAAACAGGGCACAAGAAGATCCTTCGAGAGAGAAACAAAGGTGGTGGTGACTGGTGGGTGCTGCTCTGAAGTTTCTAGATCCACCACACCTACAAAAAGTAGGAACAGTAACATAACTTCTTCCTTTCAATTTCCTTCCCCTTTGTATTTTTGGACATGTAATTTGATCTTCAGCCATGAAAATTGATCAACATCGTGCAATGAATCCAAAATATAAAAAAACTTAAAACCATTAGGCTGATTTTTTAAAATATTTTTAATTGTTCTAAAATTCTAATATTAAAAATAATTTACTTATATATATATATATTATTTCATTTTAAAATATTTTTAGTTCTTGGCTTGCTGGATGCTGTGGTGCCACCATCTCCCCCCTCTCTATATACATACTTGTCAAACAGTCACTACACACAGCTTTGCAAGAAAATCATAATCTCTTCTGCACAATTAATGTCAAACAGGCACAGCATGGACGAGCTCTAGATTCTTTCTGGGTCAAGGCTTTCTAGCTAATTTAGTTTCTAGATGATGATGATGATATCTACCATGCATGCAAGCAGGCTGGGTTTTTGCTACAACTCTCAGTTCACTGCCACCTTAACATATCAGAAATTTTAACATTTTCATGACATTGCAGTGATTGAGCTATATTATCAATTCCGGTGTTTTGTTTTTTCAATTATAATGGAATGTTTCGATTTTGAAGAGTTTCGGCGCTCTGTTTTGGGGGTTGTATTTTTTATGTATATATATAATTAAATATATTAATTCAAAAAAATAGTTCAAATCCAAAAATAAAATCATTTAGAATTGTGCAATTTAATCTAAAAAAAACACAATAAAATAATCTTTCTGAACAAAATTATGAATATATATAGTATTACAAAAATATCATCATCAATCTCGCACCGTCATTATATTCTTTGATTGTTCTGAAATTTTAACATAATATATATAAATATGTCAAGAGACTCTCGTAAAATTTCATCTATATCTAACAATCGGATTAAGAAATATGATTAATATTGTAAAATTATTCATTATTTAAAAAAAACATAATTTAGCCAAAACAGAACGAAACCGGAATGTTTCACCTGGAATTTAGACGAAATTTCCAAAACAAATCAAAATTTTAAATAAGATAAAAACTGCATTATTTTATATCATTTTTTAATTAATACAAAATATTTTGGCCATTTTAACATAAATAAAACGAAATCAAAAACATATTGATCCCATTAGAAAGCTGTTGGTGAAGCAATAACTTCTTGCCTTCGCATGTATACTAGATGTACATGTCTACGTTTGATGTGGCTTAATTTCATAAACAAATTTGCAGTTCATTTTTCTTGAACTGCAGACCAATGCAGTCCTGGGACTCAGAGCTTAAAGTGTTACTGCAACTCTGCTTTATTTATTTATTTACGCACACTACACCTCGGGGTATTCAGAAATGTGTTTCGAAAGTATTTTTTTTTAATTTAATATTTTTATATCATTTTAATTTGCTGATATAATTTTTTTAAATAAAAAAATTATTTTAATAAATTTTTATATTATTTTCAAAAATAACTTCAATCACATTTCTAAACCGTCACAAATTCTCCAGCAATCTCTTATGGCCATTGTTGATGTAGGTATATATCCAAATTTAACGTGGATGCTTTCAAGTTAGCTATCACCATGCATATATCAATTAAAGAAAAGGGACCCATCACGCCATCAAAGTCTCGAACTCATGTAAACCATGTTCAATTATTGATTGAATCTGACTTGTTCTAAAGTTTAAGGTCATGTCAAAAAAATAAATTGTTTCTAATTAATTTCTTTTTTTAAAAAGAGAGGTAATTATTTTTTAAGAATTAAAAAATTAAACCACCAACTTTTGCCAGACCACTAATGAACTATGATTTTGAAACCCTAAATTATAATTTACTCAAAAACAGTTAGACATTTTTAGGGGTTTTCACACTTCATTAAAAACCAAAAAAAGTAATTGACTTTTTTCAACGAAAACACTAATACCAACGACATAAATTTCTCTTCATTTACTGTCAACATAAACCCCTTTTATCCTCTCCTTTGTTTTTTTCTTTTTTCCTCAACTTGTTTGCACTCTCAACTCTCAAGTCTCTCAACAATTGAAGCCCGTTTACCCTTTTCCTTTTTCTCCTTGCATAGCAATCTTGAACTCATCAGTCCCTCCTTTTTGGCTTCTTTGTTGGTGCCTCACTGATGGCCTTGACCTTAAGCTCTTTGGAGCCTCTAAAGCTGAGTTAGACCCTCTTTGTTAGGGTTCAAAAGCCAAGTCTTGTCTTTTTAGTCTCTTTTAGGCTGTTTTGCTTGCAACCTAGTTGCTGGCTGTTGTTTGTTTGCTTGATAGAGAGGATAGTCTGGATAAAGTTTGTGTCTTGTGGGAGATTTCAAGCAAAGGTGAGTTTTTTTTTTCCTTCTCAAATGGGCCTGGTTTATTTTGTGTGTATGTAACTGTATTTTTAAGTTCTTTGGGTTCTCATTAGGGTCTTATGAACTAGGTTAGTTTATTTGGTATCAGAGGTTTATGCTTGAGTTGGTGAATAGCAGGAAAATATGTTGATAGAAACCATAAAGTTGAGATTTTGAGCTCTATTGGGGGGTGTGGGGGGTGGGGGTTGATCAGTATGTCTGCAAATGATGATGCTTTTGTGGCGTGGGAGGAGCACATTATATGCCATGAACGTGGTAGCCGTGTGGTTCACTATCACTTGAAGGATACGTTTGGGGATTTAGTTCTTGCTGTTATAGGGACTGAGAGAAGCATAAGGCACATGGCATATGTTGTTTCAGATGAATTCTTGGAAGCCTATGGGTCCAACGAGTCCATCAATGCATCTACGAAATGGAGAGCCCGGCGAGATGTTGTGGACTGGTTGATATCGATGGTATCAAATGAAGGATCCCCTCTACATGTTTCGAGTATGTGCTCTATGTGTTACTAGTTTTTGGATTTAATTTTGTAGTTTTAAATGGAATGATATTGAGGAATTACAGTTCTTATTTTGTAGTTGTATTTGTGAATACAGTAAACACATTGCCTCACCAATCTAGTTTTGAGTGTGGAGTACAGCTTTATGAATAAATTGCATGTGATATTCTGCTTTACTAATGGCACCGACTTCTGATTTGAATTTCATAAGAACATTTGTGTTAAATCATTGGATTATGCCCTTGCTGTATTTCTATGTTATCAGAGTTGGTCAAGCATTGCCATTTTTGGAGATTTATAATGCATAAATTGCAACTCAGTCTCTTAATGTGGAAAACTAGTTATGCCAAAATATTTGCTAGTCATTTGGATCCTATGATGTAAGCCATTTTTGCATTTTATACCTTACTGGAGCATATGAAACACGCACTTAGTTTATCTATTGATAGGTCAATATTCTAGCCACCAAAGGCCATCCTCCACCATGACAACAGGTGGATATCATGCTTTTCTTTCAATCACATTTCCAAAATTGTGTTTTGAATTTTGTTGCACACTTGCTTAGACATTTAATCCTGTGTGTGAACTCACTTGCATAGACAAAATACAAAATAGCATGATTTGTCATGAAGTTAATAGATTACTGTCATTGAAGAGTAGTACTCTAGGAAACTTCCAATATATTACTGGTTCTTGGGCAATAGCAGGACTTATGAAACCTGAACCATTGAATATAAAATTAGTTCTTCTAAGATACTGGGATTGTCGGTACTCTTAGCATATTTTGGCATGACAAGAAAACTGGCATCTCATTACATTTCTGTTATGGAAAGCCCAATTATACCAGAGAATCTTTCCAAATACACAGAGGTTGGCTTTTACTTGCATGTTTGCTTTTGTAACCTCTTTTTATAATTCCATTCTCCTTTTTTCTTTCTCCTGTCTGGACTGATTCGCATAATGCAAAATTAAAAAATAATGGTAGACTTCTCTTAGGTGAAATTTTTGTTTTAACTTCAGAAGTGTTCATGATAACTTGTGTTAAGATTTTTTTTTCCTTGTGATTGTGTTTTCCCCCCTGAATGCACATGTGCATCCTAAATTTAATGATGAAATGTTATACAAAAAATCAGATGCCAGAATTATGGTTATGAGTTTGTGATCTTGGTTGCTTCATCTAGTAATTTGGTATGCTTGAAAAGGGTAAGGGGAATTATGTGGAAATCACATAAGGATAGGCAGTCTCTCATATGCCATATATGATTTTTGTATTATAATGCTGTTTCTTTCTAGATCGAAGGGTATCATCTCTGGTCTTCGAGTTTGCTTGATTCATGCCTGTCTTTGATGTCCAAGTCACCAAAAACCATTCTCAGTTGTAAACCTTTGATCTAAATATGGTCCTCTTAGTATATTTTTCATCCCTTTCTTCTTGCATAAATAAATCTAGTTATTTTAATTTTTGCCTATGGGCACGAAGAGTTTTATAAATTTTCTTTGGAGTGGTGCTCCCTTTCAACTGTTGGAACAGAATTTTATGAGAAATACTAAAATCTCTTATGGCAGATGCACAGATAAATGGCTCAGCTCAAAATTCAGGCTCATTTGGAGCATCAATGACTGGATTGAGTTCGTCTAAAACCTATTTACCAGTTCAGATGGTATACATATATTGTATTTTTTATGTATACTTTCTAGATTTTTTAATATTCTTTGTGGTCATTGATTTAACTCTATCACTTCAAACTCAGGCTCGAAGCAAATTGAAGTTTCAGAATCCACATGTTAAGTGGTCTGGTGCTGCATGGATATGTGCTAAAGAGCTCAAGCACTACCCGGCCTTTTTTAGGAATGGGACTGCCATAACTGTAAGTGTTAACACATTGCCTGGATATTTCTCTATCTATTTGCAATCTTGTCTTTGTTGAGTGGTGTTGCTTTTATTCATTCCTTACACCCTTAACCTCATTAATTATGATTAATACTATTTAATATTGTTTTATTTTATTTTATTTTAAATTGGTGGTTAGGTCCATTCCTTTGTGTTCATAATGGTTGAAGAAAAAAGCCACTACCTTGGATACCTGGAAGATATGTATGAAGACAAGAAAGGGCAGAAAAAGGTAAAGGTGCGGTGGTTTCACCACAACCAGGAAGTCAAGGGTGTAATTCCTCAACTGAATCCACACCCCCAAGAAGTTTTTATCACACCCAATGTCCAAGTGATCGATGCAGAGTACATTGATTGCCAGGCAACAGTATTGACGCCCAGGCATTATGATAAATGCATGGCTGTTGTTCCACATGCATCTGGTGTCCACCTGTGCTTTAGGCAGTTTAAAAACAACAAGATCAAGCCATTTACTCTTACTAAATTGCATGGATACTCTAATCAAGCAATCCTCTCTACTTTGGATGGATCTATTGTTCCCGAGCAAAAGATTAGGTACCATAATCGGTACAAGGAAGAATTGACTTATGATAACTGGACCAGAGTGGGTAGCAAGAGAAATAGAACCTCCAAGGAGCCAGACAGACTTGAGAGTGGATCAGGTCTCAGAAATTCGGCCTGTGAAAATCAGATAGCAAAATGTAAATCAGGATACACAAAACTGAAGCTACGGTTATCGAAGAAAACCAAGGGCATTGAATTTGTTATGCCCCAGTCCAGATGTCCTGCTCCTTTCAAAGTGAATGAAAAGATAGAGCTGCTCTGCCAAGATAGTGGGGTTCGAGGCTGCTGGTTTAGATGTAAGGTCTTGCAGGCCTCTCAGAAGCATCTGAAAGTCCAATATGAAGATATCCAGGATGTGGAAGGATCTGGAAATCTAGAGGTATGCAAATTCTCCTGGGATCTACTTTTTTATACTTATAATAACTAAATTTTGGTGGTGGCTGGGACAAACATCTGGTTGGATCATCAGATTGCCTAATTCCATGCTCTTCCTCTAAAGAAGAGGTTGTATATTTGAAATTTGAATCCACTTCCTCAAATTATCAGAACTTTGTATTTCACCCATGCCTCGGAGTGATCACCTCAGAGTGATAAAAAAACATTTTGATTATTTAGTAAAACCATATTGGGGTGCATTGCCTGTTCATAAAAATCATTTGGTGACTCCAATGTGGACATGCACGTGTAACATTTTTCCATTCTCTTCGAATCCAACCTGCAATGAGATTAATTTTTGGAAATTTTTTTGTTGTGTCTAGGAATGGGTCCCTTCTTCTAGAGTGGCTGCTCCTGATAAACTTGGCATGAGATGTTTTGGGCGCCAGACAATCCGACCACAACCTCAGAATCATTCCACTGAAAATGTTTTTGAGGTTGGAACACCAGTTGATGCATGGTGGAGTGATGGGTGGTGGGAAGGCATTGCAGCGGGAGTTGACATCTCTGGAAGTGACTGTCTACGAGTTTACCTCCCTGGTATGCTATCTGGCAATATTCTTTTCTATTCTTCATTTTTCAATCACATTCATCATCTGGCATGAGATACATTCGCCCATGCATTTGCACTTTTATTTTAATCATGCTTGCTATAACCATAGTTAATGATGTAATTAGGTGAAGGCAAGTTCCTGGCTGTCCCAAGGAAGAATATGAGGAGTTCCAGAGATTGGGTTGATAACAAATGGGTCGACGTAATGGCGAAGCCTAATATACTCCAGTATCTATCTTCAGATGCCATTTCTAGCATCAAGCTCGAGGCACAAGGGTGTGATAGTGCTGCATCACTGGAACACAAAGTTGTCAAAACTTCCAGACTCGAAACGATCGAAGAGGATGAACCCTTACCTGGTTCAGTTGTGTCTTATGACCTCAAAAATGTAAAGGAGGTCTATTTGAGACAGGGGCCTGATGCAAATGAGAACGATGCGCGAAAAATACATGGAGATGTTGATAATGATGATGGTAATAGTGATCGTGATGGTGACGAGAAAGCAAGCATTGCTGCTGCTGACGGTGGTGGCGGGAGCAGTGAAGACGACGCCGGCGATAACACCGGGTTGCTTGTGGAGGATGATCTTAAATCTGTTAACAAGACAAGTGAAGCAGTGAAAGCTTTAGAAATGATCAACCTGGTTGCATGAATAATAGATGACGTAGTTAGACTGAAGTTTTTAACTCCGAAGGTAAGGTGTCTTTAAGGTGGTTAGATGGCACCCTGTATGTAAAGATAGAGAAAGGGTTCTCAAAACTATTTATCAGAAGCCTTGCAAGTTTCTAAACACAAGAGAATTGGCAGGTGTATAGGATAGCATGTAATAGTTTGTGTTGGTTTGCACCGCCTGGTGAATGCCAGTGAACGACGGCGTATGTGCGATTCAATATGCCCTTTTGTGTCTGAATTTTGGGCGTATAGGCTGTAGTTTCAAGGTTTAACTGTAAAGGTTACGGGGTTGTTTTTATTTGGAGAAAGAAATGAAATGTCATAGCAGTTACTAGTTAAATTGCCCATGTTATGTTGCGGGTCGAGCAAATAATTTTTATAATTATTAAAATTGAAACAATTGATAAATTTTGCTAGTTTAAAAATAAATTATATCTATACATGTAAGGTTTGATATAATAAAATATATCAACACATTCTATTATAACAATTGCAACATAGAAAACTTAACATCTAAAAATATTATTATTATTATTGCTAAAATAATAAAAATTATTAAATTACCTCAAGGAAAAAAAAAACTTGAAAACATTAATAAAAAAGGAAACAAGAAAAAAAATTAAAAGTATAATTATTATTATTGTGTGAATAATGGGAAATAAATTCAATAAAAGAGTTAAAAAAACCTAAAAACTTTAACAAAAGAGCAAACAAAAAAATGATAAAAAAAATATTAGCTAAAAAAATCATTTCACGTGAAAATAAATAAAAAAAGAAAAAGAAAAAACAAAGGAAAAAAAATTAAGAAATATCAATTTTATTATTACTATTATTGATAAAACAATAAGAAATATTAAATTAGCCCAAGAAAAAAAACTAAAAACATTAACAAAAGAGAAAGCATGAAAAAATTATTATTATTATTATTGCGTGAATAATGGAAAAAAATTAAATAAAAGAATAAAAAAAAAACCCAAAAACTTTAACAAAAGAGCAAACAAAAAATAAAAAAATGATAAAAAATATTAGTTAAAAAAAATCATTTCACGTGAAAATAAAAATAAAAAAACAAAAGAAAGAATAAAGAAAAAAAAAGAAATATCAATTTTCAAATGATCATAAACACAAACTAAAATTTATGAAAAAAAATGTTATCTCAACAAATGATAAAAATTAAAAATAAAAATTAAGAGCACACATATATAAACATGGACAAAAATAAGAATTATTTAAGAAATAAAAAAAATAAAAGAATTAAAAAAAATAGAAGGCCGAAATGAAATCCAAATATATTATCAATTTCAATCAAAGGACAAAATTGAAAAAATCAAATCTTTTGTACCGAAATATTAAGAGATTTCAAAGCAATTCAGAAATTAAAAGAATAAGGACTGAAATAAAAATTTAATATATAATCAATTTCAATCGAAGGACACCATTGAAACAAATAAAAACTTACATAACATAATTAAGGACCATACAACACAATTCAAAGAAAAAGGACCGAATGAAAAGGCAATAAAACCGGGAGCTGACGTGCAGTTTAGGCTGAAGGAGAGAGAAAGGGGGGGTAGCGTTCAATCGCCCACTAGCTCGTCAACAACCACCTATGGATGCCACGCGCCACACCATCAAGAAGAGGATACAGCGACTCTTCCAGGGAGACGCTGGATCGACATTTTTGGCCGCCTAATGCCTCCACATGCTCCTCCCAAAGAGAACGTGAGGCCGAATGTTGTCGACCGCGTGTCACATGCGCCTACAATATTTAGAGAAAAAATAATGGTCAATTACCATGACACCCCTACAACTATTTCTTTAATTTTATCGTATTAGAGGGCATATTCATATTTAACCATTTAAAAAAAATATGAAATTCCGATGACACCTCTCCCGGCCAAAAGTGATTTTTGTCTTTTTTGAGAGATAGAATGATTATTTTACAATGCAAAAAATATAAAAAATATAAATATAGCAGTGACTTGAACTGGACCAAAAATATACAATTACCGTGACACCCCTCCAACAGCACCTATTTTTTTTTGTCTTTTTCTAGGGACAAAATTTACTATACAATTCAGTAAACTGAACAAAACAAAAACTAAATAATACTATTGTAATCCACAATGATTTGTCTCACAATAAACAGTTATTGAACCATGATCTCTTTTGGTATATAGTATAATTTCTTCCTGCAATAGTCATTTCCTACCAATGGAAGGCAAGAAAAGTGACAGCATTTGGTGACTCCTTGGGCACAACTTTCAAAGCCTTTTGAACATAATAGACCAATTTGTAGAGTACATTTTAAAAATAATCTTATTGTCAAATATAAAAAATATTGTTTCTTTTCTTTTCATCAAGGGGAAAAGGAGACCTAGTTTAAGGGCCTAGGAACGTGGGTGCGGCCGTGTTTCCAAACTGTAGCGGCAATGCTTTTCTAAACGGTCATAAACATAGTTGTCAATACCGTTCCGGTCGTCGTTCCGATTTTTCTATTAGAACGGAACGTTCCGATTTCAAACGTTTCGGCGTGCCGTTTCGGGGTTGTACTGTTTACATATAATTAATTAATTATATATATGAAAAAAATTAAAAAACAAAAAAATTAAATATAATTTTTATTTTTTATAAAATCAAAATTGATACAACAATTTATTTTTTTATAATATATATATTTTTTAATTTTAATATATATATAGATATATAAACTTACGTATAACATGTTTGTCCAGCTAGAGAAACATACAGCCATAAGTTTATATTTGTCCGGCTGCACGTTTATCCAGCTGGACAAACATGCAGCCAGAAAAATTCATTCCCACATCACTGAAATAAGAAGTTTACTAACTTCCCGTGGCTTTAAATGATGAAGGACTGAAGGTTATCCTATCCCACATCGAATAAATAAAGTTCAAGTCAAAGAATTGTGCCTATAAAACTAAATCAAGAAGACATGCAAAATCAGCTCACCTGAAATGATCTGAGGTCAGTGACATCAAATATATTTAAGATGTGTGCTGGTTTAAGAGTTAAATAAAAAGTAAAATGATTTTTTTATGTAGCCGAAACGGCACACCCGAAACGGAACCGAGGTGTTCCGGCTGGAATTTGGCCGGAATTTTCGGAATGGGCTGGAATGAAAACTGAGACAAAACTGATGTCGTTTTGTCCTGGTTTTCTTACTGGCATGGCAAGTTCTAGCCAAAACAGCACGGAATTAACAACTATGGTCATAAGCACGCGAAGCGAACCGGTATCATAAGCCGCAAATGATATCATGAATTAAGCTGCAAGGGGTATGGTTTTCCCGTTCAGAATGGAATGCAACTTCATGAATGGGTTCTCTACTCCTGCATGGTCATCTGCACGGGCGAAGTTGATGGAAATATAAGAACTTGGGAAGGCTAACGAGGTAAAGCACATTTTTATTTCTTTGAATGAACGTGAAAACTACATGATTAAATGAAATTGAGAACAAGAATTGACTAACATCAAGCTTGGGCAATCCCCTTCTTCACCAGCATATCATACACTCTATCAACTTTGCTGGCTTCAATCTTGAACAAGGGGTGAGCATCTGATTTCTTAGTGATGTTACCGCTGAAGATCTCTTTGGTCATCACCTCCTGCATCTTGAGGTAGACAGGCGGAGGTAGGTGAATCTCGCAGCATAGCAGTTTTTCCTGGGGACAAATTAAAGTTAGCAACTTCGACGGAAATATAAAAGACGTCATACTTTGCAATCCACAATGAAGCCTCGAGGAAGGACATGGCATTGTTGGACAGTTCTTTTACAGTTTAACCCTATCGAATGATGAACAATTCTGTTGTTGGATCGACATTGCTTACGAATGTTGACGAAGAAAAGCTACAAACAAGAGATTTGACACTTACAGTTTCAGACAGTAGTTGCGTTTCATAAAAGCCCGTTATATACAAATCATTGGCATAGCTAGAAGAACCCTGTCCTGCAGGCCTGATGCTTGAATCCTTCCCAACAGAGTCCGGAGAAATTAATGCGTTGGGAGCACCCTGACTGCTAGGACCAATCTGAGCGTTGCGTTTCAGTCTCCTGGAAGTTTCGTCGGTCTCTATTTTTCTCTTATGCTCAAGATATCTGTCTGCCTCAGCTGCTGTGTGGCAACCAGCCACCTGGGCCTCCTGCATGGTTACAGCAACTTAATAAACAGTAAAGCATATTAAGCATTCTCATGCAGAAATGCATGTTTTGCACATTTAAAAAATATGTTAGGAGAGTGTTAATGTGTGTGTGTGTTGTTTGGAATATTAGCTGTGATGTTCAAATCAGTGTCTTTTAAATCCTGTTTATACAGGAAATACCAGCCTATATTATAAAAGTGCATTTTCAGCATGAATCATATACATTCAGCTCTTTAATCTTTTTCAGTATCCTGTGCTCCTTGACAATAGCCTGAAGCAACTCCTCATGCTCTTCCTTGGAATAAAAACGCATGAAAGGGTCAAAACGCCGACATAATGCCCTCTCTTCTGGAGTCAAGTCCTTTTTGAAAGGACTTGGATGTAGCAGATTTCTTTCAAGAATGAAATCTTTTCTGCGCTTTCTCTCATCAAGCCTGTCAATATCCAGCCAGTTTATATAATTATATGACTGAATTTGAAATAGTCAGAGAGAAATTTGGTATAAGCAAGTAATTTGGTGGGATAACTATTAACAAAATCATGCTTATTACACCAATAAATTACGTCAATTATGCCTAAATGCATTGCTCCCTAGTCCCACCGTGTGAACAAGCATAATTTACCAAAGTCCAGTTTATAAACATACTAGTCAATTCATTGACAACCTACCTCCTTGAATATATACGCAGCACTCGCAACTTCAGCTCACGCTCTTCCTCAGTGTCAGTATTTTTAAATTCCATCTCAGCCAGCAACTGCTCGGCATCATTGTCATATTCAGGATCAAACTCCTGCCTCTTGGGATTATAACCACTCAACTCCATTAACGATGGATCCTCACTCCCAGAGGAACTTGTTTTCTTCCCCTTGAAATTTCGGTCCACTTGAGGATCTGCCACCATAACATTTGTGATGACTAACTGCTCCCCAGCAAAATTGTTCACACATCAAGAAGACAATATTATAGTAGTAACCTACAAACTAGAAGCAAGAAAATTCAAAAAGCAAGAACATCCAAATCTCTTCTACTTCAATTACTCATCAGATGACAGAGCTCATATTCCAAACCATCAAGCATCTAGAGAACAATGACAGACAAGAAATTATCAGCTACTAAAAGCAATTCGAATAAGAAAAGTCAGGTATAAGACCTTCCACTTTAACACCTAGTCCATCTTTAATTCGGGCCATGCTTGATGCCTTCATATTAGCAGCTGTTGCTGCAGAATTTCTGCTATTAGGACGGCTCACAGATTCTACCTCTGAAGGTTCAAAAAACAAAGATCAATTGCAGCCATGAGATTATTTCAATTCATAAAACATCTAGCTATTTGAGAATATTATTTAAATCACCTGGATTTAATGTAGATAATCGGCCCAAGGAACCTACTTTATGCATTTCTTCGACCCTAAATTAATCAAGAAAATTGGCATAAGCATGCTTAATAAAAGGTGAGAAGAGACACTGCATTCAGAGAGAGAAATGATAGCCGTACTTATCTCTTGAAGGAGAAAATGGAGATTCTTCCTTCAAAGTATTCTCCCCAAGCATAGAAGTACCTATAAATCATACCCAGTTCATGATAAAAATTTCTTTGTGAAAAGGCATAGCACAGCAAAGTGTAGCAATTATAATCAAGCAGAATGACCATGAATGGTCTGTTCACCGCTGAAGCAGGTTTTGCTTCATTATTATGCAGAAAACCTATAGCTTTTATGCTAGAAAACAAACAAGTTGAAACTAAGGCACACTAGAGCACCCAGCACCATTCATGTAAGAGGCCACAATTAAAAGGAAAAATTCTAACCAATACAGGGGGTCACAAATGGGGCCTCTCACCAAGGATAAACTAAAGTAGCATTCCACCAAGGGCCCAGCAATAGAAAGAAAATGAAAAACAACATGAAGAAAAAAATTAATATGAAAAACAACTAGAAGGAGGGATATATAATGGTAAGCATTAACACAAACCTTTTTTGTCCTCACTATGTCCCTTGGCCATAGCAAGAAGCTCCTTTCTATTTTTCCCGACAACATGAGACATGTCCTGGAAAGAAGGAAAATGTTCAATTCTATTTACTTCAAAATAAATTAAAACTCGTATTGAAAAGAGAAGAATTTTCTGTAACATACTGGGAGAGGGAAGCACTGGGATCGCATGTATATGTTATTATAGTGATTGATACATGTTTCTTTATTCTTTGTCCCCACATGCTCAGCAACTTCTGCCCAATTCCCCAATCCATACATTTCAATTCCCTACAGAACAACAGACATATCAGAATTATGTTGCAGCGATCACTAAAATCACCAACTAAGGAAAAAAAATCTCCAAAAAATTGAAACGATGAAAGTTAAGAATCAAAACACCTCTAGAAGCAGTATTTCTTCATCTGCATTCCAGTCAGGGCAAATAAGTGGGAAAGATAGGTTATCCTGCAGATATGAAAATGAATACAACACATATTGTCAGTGTTCTAATGTTATAGGTTGAACACTAAGCCCATGTAGGAACTGAGACCTGTAGATATGCCAGCTAATTAAACCAGGAAATAAAGAAGTGATCATTTGCTAGCATGAGAAAGAACAGTTCATGAATAATACAGTTATTGAATACTAAACAGAGATGAACAGAAAAGCCAAAATTTCTTTACTTATTTCATCAAACAAACCAGTAGATTCCCACACCGATACAGGGACAAGCTCGATGCCATATTAAAAGAACAATAATAAACAGAAGCAAGCAGAATAACAAGTTAGCAAGTTGTTAGAAGGAGAAGCACTGACCATAACCCTGTAAGGGTGATTGCTTTTATGAGGCGTAACCTCAGCTCCTACAGAGAAGCACTCTAAACATAGGTCAAAATCAGGGCACACAGCACATTTGATACGGGTCTTCCCTGTTATGTCTTTGTTGCAATAATTACAATGGTATAATGCCCTTTTACCATCACTACTTCCTTGGCCTGATCGCATTAAAAAGTAAAGAAGAAAACGAAGAAAAAAGTCATAAGAATGTGCAGGCGAACAGAATCAAACATCCACAGGATGCATAGACATCATATGCATGATAATACTCTAAAGAACAAAGAATTTGAGTATAACAGAAGCATCATTGTATCGAAATCTTTGAAATATTATTCAGTATCACCTTAACCATCTCAAAATCTCAACCAATTACAGTTTTTATACCCCTATTAGATAACATCTACAAGACACTTCTCTAAATTTTACTGTTCAGAATAGGACAACAACTTGTATTTTCTTTACTAGTTATCACTCAAGAAGCAATGGCTTATATGAAACAATTCTATAACATGATTTTCTCTTATACGATACTGCAGGTAACCATAAACAATTCAAATCCCAAATTTTTTTTTTCCCACGAGGATGGAAAAGTACCTGCCGGTGAAGATTCCGAATTCTCTCCACTTGCAGCGTTTTTTTTCCTTCTTGATCTGCAATGCCAGCAACAGAATTCAAGTTATACTACATACATGCAGCCAAAATTGACAATCAGTAATCACACAAACAAAAGTAACTTGAAACTATCTACACTCATTACCTTCAATCATGCATAAACACATTCAACATTACTAAATCTTTTCAACGCATTTTCCATCCCACTAATTAACATTACAAAACACACACACAACAAAAACAAAAAAACAAGTACTGAATCACAAACCAAGAAAGCAGACACCCTTAAAAAAAAAAAAAAAACCTCTGAGTGGGGTCTTCATCCGTAGAGTGAAAATTTCCACGAGACCGACCCATGTCTCTTTGTAACCGAGCAAGCTCACGAGTACCCAGTTGTATATACTCAGATATACCCTAACAGTGGACACCTCAAAAAAGGGCGAACATTCATGGTTAGCAGTGAAAATCAATATCTAATGATGATTTATACAAGGGGCAATTGTGGATTAGCATCAAAATTGAGATAAAACAAAAGGGTTGGTGTCAAACTTTGAGGATTTTGGATACAGATTTTTCCGAAGAATTTAAAATTGTGGACTTTTTTATAGTTTGGTAAAAACTTGATTGTTCATAATGGTTATCCAAAAACTTTATTTTTTTAAATAAACTTTTTTTTAAGATAATATTTTTGATATGTACACCCTTATATTTTTACTTGTCATCCTCACATAAGCGTTAGAAAAAAACAGCTTAGAATAACATGTATTGAACCACTATATATGAGCTTGAGGTCTTCTTCTATATGTTGGAAAAATAAAATAAATATTGTAAATTCATCCCACTATATATTAGAATAATATAATGATTATTTTGTCATTCTCAAACAAAATCAATAAAGTAGCTACAAGACTAATATAGTAAAATAAATTAATTATCCTTAAAAAAAAATATAAACTTACATTAAAGGGCTTACCATCTTTTTTATTTTTTAAATATAGTAAAATAACTCAATTATCTTTCCTTTTTTTAAAAAAAAAACTTAGGTTAAGTGACTTTTTGTATTTTCAATATTTTTTTGTTATCATCAAATAGATTAAAAGCAATTTGATAATTAAATAAATATTGAATATTATTTTAAGAAAAAAATGACCGACATATGCTTGTACAAGTCATCAACGCTATTCAAATAACCCACACAACATTGACAAAGCTACATTTGATTTTTAATCCATGTTTAATTTAATCCATGTTTTTTTTATTAAAATAATTTATAAAATTAAAATATTTTCTTAATTTCATCGTCCATTGTTTTTTTTTTCTTTTCATCTTATAGATTTTACCCTAATTTTTTTTTATTGTTTTTTGTTTTATTTAAGATATTTTTATAAATAATTGTTTTTTACGATTTCATTGTCCCTTGTTTTTTTTCCTAACATATTTGCTTCTTATTTTTTTATTTATTTTTTTTACTTTGAAACTTTTTTTAAATTGATATTTTTTTCTAGTTTTATCATTTAAAATTAAATTGGTTGAGAATTTAACTCATGTTTACGAGATTCAACTAGATTTTCTTAAAAGTTCATACTTCAATATTTTATATAATTTTGATTGCTCTCTATTATTTATTTATTTATTTATTTTCTATTAAGTTACTCAGTAATTTTAAAAATAACATGGACTAACTGATATTTAAAAATTGAATTGTTTGATAATAACTTATAGTTTAAATGGTGAACAAGGTGAGCTTATGAAAACCTGGTTGCAGATTTTGCATTCATCACCCAATATAATTGGAGAGCTATTGAAGATTCATGATGCATTTTAAGTGAGATTCTAAAATATAATTTATATTATTTTTTAATATATATTTTCAAGTAAAAACCATTTAGGTTTGAAACTTGTACCAGTCCATACTATTTTATAGTTATTTTTTCATCAAATATAATGAGAATAGTAAAATTTAAATTTGTTATTATTAGATCAACAAAATTCTAATATTATGTTAAAAATCATTTCGCTTGATCTTTTTCTGCCAGTCGCCATGATGAGGTTTCGAAACTCATTGAATCCGTTCGAGCATTTGCGGGACGATCATTGAGTTTTCCTGAAACAAGTGTGAGACACATGCAGAGCAAGGTTCGGCAGCCGGAGCAAAGACCAAGATACGACGGTGATATCACTGACCAGGGAAGGATCACTCTTGGCGCGCAGGAGAGGTTTCAATGCAGTCGACTTGTATCCTTCACTAGGGTTTCTTCAAGGGATCAAGTAAACAAGATCTCCGATAATCTAGTTAATGAGCGTAAGGAGATGGGTAACAGTGAGTGAAACTGTTGTAGGGGAAGATATGCTTCTAAGGCTCCAGGAGGATGGAACACTCAAGTCCGCCATTGAAATCTCAACATCAAAGCTTCCTTCTGGGCAAGTAATTCAGCTACTTTCTTTGCTCTGCAATCTTTCCATTTCTGTCATTAAAGTTCAAGCATTGGTGCATATATATGATCGGATTGTTGAAATTTCTAGACTCCAAGACTGCTGAAGGTAGAAGAGTAAAAACCGAAGTCTACGACATCTAAAAGATGAAGATTGAGGAGATCACAACAAGGTGTTAGAGTTAGATTAGAATTTATCTAGCATGTTTTTCTAAGATTTGCTCCTTAGAAGATTCAAATGATTTTTCTGAGATGAGCTTTCAAGAGCTTGTGAATGATCTACAAGCTGTGGAGCAAAGGCAAGTCTACAGACAAGAAGGAACAAGTGAGAATGTTCTTGTTGCTGTCTACAAAGGAAAGAATCACACTCATAATTTTTCCAGAAATAATCAAAGTGGAAAGATGGAAAAAGGAAGAGACTGGAGACCAAATAATCAACAATCTAGCAACTAGCAACACAACCTGATAAGGAAAGAAAAGAAAGAGTTCCCTGCATGCAAATATTGTCAACAAACAAATCACTTTGAGGAATGGTGTTAGTACAAGAATGTGCAGTGTGGAAATTGCAATCAATGCAATCACATACAAAATTTATGCAAAACCAGAGTAGATGAAGTCAAACATGCTCAAGAAGAGAACACTTCAGAAATCAAAGATGAATTTTTATTTGTAGCCACAATTCAACAGATGTGCAATACAACAAAGAGAGGTGATTCATCTTGGCTCATTGATAGTGGTTGTTCTAACCACATGATAGCAGACCTCAGCATATTCAGAAACTTAGACAAAAGCTACATATCAAGAGTAAAGATTGATAATGGAGATTTTGTCAGAATTGAAAGTAAAAGAGCCATTGCAGTAGAGACAAAGGCAGGTACAAAAATTCTAAACAATGAATATGTACCTGAACTAAATCAGAATTTGGTTAGTGTGGGGCAGCTAATGGAATCTGAATATTCACTACTCTTTGATGATGGAGTGTGTAATATCAAAGATAAAAATGGAGTGTTTAAGATTATGATAACGATTGTTTTTCAAAATATTTTTCGCTTAAAAGTATATTAAAATAATATTTTTATTTTATTTTTTTAACACATCAAACAAATCTAAGAACATAAAAAAAGTTAGAAGAAAAAAAATTAAAATTTTCAAAATCAAATAGTGATCTCTACTCCAATATTTAATTAACATTAAATTGCAATTATAAATAATTCGTTGAACTAACATTATATTTAGGGATTTAGGGGTGAGCATTTTCGGTTCAGTTTGGTTTTTAGCCAAAAAAGTAACCAAACCGAAAATTGTATTTTAAAAAAAAAAAAACTGAAACCGAACCGGACCTATTAAAAACCGACTACTTTCGGTTCGGTTTTTATGATAAAAAAATTGAAAAATCCGATTTTGGTCTTTAAGCCAAGAAATGCTTAAAGATGATTTTCTTGCTAGCTAGATGTGATGAAGACGAACAGGGCAGTTGGGTCGTTTGGTTCGATCGAGTTATTCAAGCAGACGAGGCAGAGAAGTTGGAATCGCTGCAAACAAGATAGTATCTGGGGGGAAATGGATTTAACAAGCGGTTCGGCTGAATTTGTGTTATCAAACAAGAAACTTTCTAACACAATTGTTATGATCCATGCGAAAACATTTTTTTTTTCATGCTTTGTTAGCAAATTGCTATTGCGAAGAGAAAATCTTTCGTGTTTTCTTGTGATTACAAATGAAATTTCAAAACAAATAAGAAAAACGTCAAAAATCTCAAGAAAAAAGAAAGAAAGGCAGGCTCAGAGAGTTGCTTTCTGTGCTCAAAGAAAGCTCCGAAAAGCTCCTCTCATACAAGAGGTGTCAGAATTTTGAAGCACTTCATCATCGCCATAATTAAAGAAGAAGAAAAAGGGATAAAAGATTACTAAAATGCATATAAGCGGCTGAGGGACGGAGGGAGGCGGGAGGCGAGAGGGTTTTGTAAGTGCAGCAGAGGGACGGAGGGAGGCGGGAGGCGAGAGGCGAGAGGGTTTTGTAAGTGCAGAGCAGTAGAGGGACGGAGGGAGGCGGGAGGCGAGAGGGTTTTGTAAGTGCAGAGCAGCAGAGGGACCGAGGGAGACGAGAGGCGAGAGACGAATTAGGGTTTTGTAAGGTTCAATTTATATTACGCTTGTAAACCGAACCGAACCGGTTCGGTTCGGGTTAATTGGTTATGTCCGTACAAAACCGATACCGAACCAAACCGGACTTTTTTAAAAATTTTATAATCGGTTTAATCGGTTTTTTTATCGGTTCGATTTTCTCGGTTATTTTTTTTCTGATTTTCTCGGTTTAATCGGTTGTTCGGTTTTTTTTGCTCACCCCTAATTATATTAGAGTTGAGTTTTATTACTAATTATTAGCATTAAAACATCCCGCGCTTTCGAAGCCAAGACAAACATTTGAATTCGACAGCAGCTCTCACTCAATCACACCTGCTTTGCCATCTGTCCTTGACCTTTCAGACATAACAAAAACCCCACCTTTTTTGTTGTCTTCTTAAGTTGTTCTTCCCCACTTCTCTCCATGTCCTAAAGACTGAATCTTTAATGGCATCCCGCTACAATTCATACGATTCAAGGTCCTCAACTTCCTCTTACTTCTCAGACCCGTCTTCATCCACTGAACTAAGCTACAAACACTTAACTGCACGAGCAATTGTCGAGTCCAAACCAGCATATTTGTCAAAAATCAAGGTAAAAACAATGGAAATGATCACAATTTAAGCACAATGGTGAAGAAACTCATGGAAAAGAAGTTAGTATCTTCCATGTCGAGTAAAGGGTCATCAAGCAAGTGTGTGGGGTTGGTGATTCCATTGGATTTAATAGCTGAGGACTTGAAAAAGACTGCAAGGAAAGGGACTGGTTTTATGGGGTTGCAGAGGAAGTTATTTGGGAAGGAAAATAAGAAGGAGATGAAGGGAGTGAAGGCGTTGACGGAGGCAAAGGTGAATGGTAATACAAGGACTTTAGCTATGGTTTTGAAAAGTGAGAGAGAGCTTTTGAGTTTTGAGTGCTAATAAAGAACAAGAGTTGGAGATTCATAAGCTTAAGTTGATGCTTGAAGTCAAGAACAAGGAAGTAAGTGGAGTTCAAGTAATGTTTTGTTGATTGTTTTTCCTTTTTTGGTTTTGGTTTTTGTATTTACTGGTCATTTTGTTATTTCGTTTGTAGGTTGAGAAGCTGAAAGATTTGTGCTTGAAGCAAAGAGAAGAGATCAGGTCATTAAAAAACTTAATACTTTTTCCTGATACAATGAATTCCCAACTTCAAGAGTTACTAGAGCAGCAAGGATCAGAATTGAACCAGGCCAAACAACTCATTCCAACTCTTCAGAGGCAGGTCACTTCCCTTACAGGTCAATTGCAGTACCTTGCAGAAGATCTTGCTGAGGTATTAACCTGAAAAATTATCTCTGTTTTTGTGATTAAGTTTTTTCATTCAAGTTTTACTATTCTGAGTTGATGTTTTGAAAAAATAAAATAAAATTGACAATTATGGTTGAAATGAAACCTAATTTTTTTTCATGTACAAGCTCCCTGCTTTGTAGTGTATGGGACAGTCTTATGAATGCAGACTTTGGTTGCATAAATGAGCATTAAGGCTCTCCAGTAATTCATATGCTAGCTCTATGTGATTTTCCATCTTAATTGGTATATTCAATGTTAGTATAAAATCAGATTCATCTTGAGATTACTAAAATCAATGTTGTTCAAATTGTAAGGTTCTTTATTGAAAGATTGTTAAATAGTACAATAGCTGTTATGTTTTTTTGTATTCTGGTATAACTGTATTTTGTATTATAGTATTAGGCTAAGATTGTGTGTGCATTGTTTGTTAGTGTAACAGACAGTATACACTACTATTAATACCTGCACACTGTAAAACTTTACAATTAATTGAAGTCGAATAGATTACTGAAATTTTACATGGTATCAAAGCGAATTCTCTAAACTTCAATCCGAATTCGTATTTGTTTTTCTTTTGAATTATTGATAACCCGAAGTTCTACAGTTTTCCCCCAGAAACCCACAGTCTTTTTCCCAGAAACCAAACACAAAAATTTTCCCCAGAATTTTCCCCAGAAAACCCGTTGTTTCCTAGCAACCAAACGCAAAATTTTACCCAAAATTTCCCCCAGAAAACCCAGTTTTTTCCCAGCTACCAAACACCAAAAACTTTCCCCAGAAACCCATCAACACACATCGCAACCATTCAAACCCCATTTACACTGAATCACTTATCATTTCTTGACAATGGAAATTAATCCCATGAATCCACTGACCTCAATCCCACAAATAGTTGTTCCTCCAGACAACTCAGCCTTCACAGCAAACATAATCCTGAACGAACCCAATTATGGGTTATGGTCAAAACTTATCGAAATGCGAATCGGAACTCGAAATAAATTAGAGTACCTTACCGGAGCCACTATGAAACAGAAAAACAATGACCCACGGATGGAATCATGGGTCACCGAGAACCATCGAGTCAAATGCTGGTTAATCGACTCGATGACCCCATCCTTAATGCAAAGGTTTCTTTGCCTCCCGACGGCCAAGGAAATTTGGGACGCTGTCGGGAGAACCTTCTACGACGGCGCCGACGCCACTCGCATCTTTGAACTGAATCAACGATCCTTTAACACACGTCAAAATGGACGCCCAATGTCCATGTATTATACTGAGCTTGTGGCGATCTTCCAAGAGATCGATGGCCTAACTGCCCCTCAGGCCCGGACCGTCGACGGGGTCCTCCACCACCACTCGGCCATGGCTCAACTCAGGGTCCACATCTTCCTCAGTGGACTCGACCCTGCGTTCGAGCACATTCGTGGCGAGATCCTCCGAAAAGATCCACAACTCGACCTTGAGGGAGTGTATGCATGTGTTCGGAAAGAGCACTCCCAAAAGTTGATTATGGACAGAAATGGCAGCCCCCCAGGGTTTCACAAGCGGTCGGTGATGGTGACAAGGCACCATCGGCCGGGAGGAGAGCTCGGGAAGACGAGGGGGGCGGCGCGATTTGAAGGGAGAGAAGGAAATGAAAAATTAGGGCAACCTAATTTTCCTTTTATAGTTGACCGGGTGTGGGTTGACCGGGTTGACCAGGTTGACCAAAAATACAAAAATACTGGTGGACTGATATGTTCTCATTGTGGCGAAAAAGGACATTCAAAACAAAGGTGTTATGAAATTGTTGGCTACCCGGACTGGTGGGACTTTACGAAAAAACCTGGAAAAATATCCGAAAAACTGTGGTCCATCTGACGGAAGCAAATCTGGCACAGCCTACAGCGATTGTGGCTCATCCAGGTATAATTGGTAAAACTTTTGCACTCCCTATTATTACTAAGGATAGTTCTTGGATTATTGATACAGGTGCATCCGAACATATGACTAAAGATCCTGTTAACTTAAATTCCTCAAAACCTTCCTCTCAGTCAATTATTTGTATCGCTAATGGTAGTACTTCTCCGATTACCGGAGCAGGATCTGTAATCTTGAATGATTCCCTCACCCTGGATACCGTTCTTGTTGTTCCATCACTCGAATACAACCTCCTATCGGTTAGCCAAATTACTTCTACCCTTTCATGCACTGTAACATTTTGGCCTTTCTTTTATGTGTTTCAGGATATTCTGACCCGAAAGATTCTTGGTTATGGTGTTAGACGGGATAACCTCTATTATCTGGAGTTAACCGAAAAAGGGGGGGTAAAACTCAGTTAGACACATCAGGCAATCAGTAAGGACAAAGCTAAAGCACTCGTATGGTTATGGCATCGAAGGCTTGGACATCTATCTTTTGGGTATCTTAAGAAATTACAACCACATATGTTCTCAAATATCAGTAATTTAGAGTTTAAATGTGAAATTTGTGAACTGGCCAAAAGCCACCGTATCCCTTATTTACCAAGTTTGAATAAAAGTTCAGAACTGTTTGTAGTTATTCATTCTGATGTTTGGGGTCCTGCAAAGGTCCCGTCATTTTCACATGCTCGTTATTTTGTTATATTATTGATGAGTGTACTCGGATGACTTGGATTTCTCTCCTCCAGAATAAGAGCAATGTAAGTACAGCTTTTCAGGAATTTCATAAAATGGTAATAAACCAATACCAGAGGCCGATTCATACACTGCAATCAGATAATGGTACGGAGTTTATGGATAAAATTTTAGGTACATTCTTGGGCAGCCATGGAATTCGACACCAAACTTCATGCACCTACACTCCACAGCAAAATGGGCTAGCCGAGCGGAAAAATAGACAGATTATGGAAGTCGTCCGCGCCTCACTATTCAGCATGAATATGCCCAAGTTTTATTGGGGTGAAGCGGTAAAATCAGCTGCCTACTTGATCAATCGCACACCATCCAGTGTTATCAATTTTCAAACTCCTCAACAAAAGATGGAATCCTTGCTATCCGTCCCTCATTTACCGAACCTGGAACCGAGAATATTTGGATGTACAGTCTATGTCTACATACCTAAAGTTCTGTGGAATAAACTGGACACGTGTGCAAAGAAGTGTGTTTTTGTTGGATACTCAGAATTTCAGAAAGGGTACCGATGTTATGATACTCTACACCCAAAGTTACATGTGACCTTGGATACCTCCTTTCATGAAATGGAACCCTATTACTCAGGGGGAGCTTCTAGGTCATCTCTTTAGGGGGAGAGAAGCAATGAAGAGAATGACGATCTATTTGAATTAGAGGAAAATGGAAGAATGGTTGAGAATTGTTCTGATGAAACAAGGGAAAATAATGTAGCTCCTCTCGACAGTGAGGATTTGGAACCTTGCATTGATCAGAATCTCCCGAGCAATAACCCCCCTTTTTCATCAGAGTTGCCAATGTCTACACCATTAACTGAAGAATCAACCCAGAATGTCCTTCCTCAGGTAAATCAAAATCCTATACTTCCTATTTTTGATAATGAAATTCCTGTTATTGTTGAAAATAGAGCAAATAAATACCCGCAGAGGTCAAATAGAGGAGTCCCGAAGAAACAATATGAACCTGATCCGAAAAACAAGACTAAATACCCAATTGGTGATTATGTCTCTTCCCATAGGTTGTCAAGTTCGTATGCATTAACTGTTAATCGATTATCTACTGTATCTATTCCTAGTAATGTACAAGATGCATTAGCAGATCCAAAGTGGACGGTGGCAATAAACAAAGAGCTGGAAGCACTCCAAAAGAATAACACTTGGGAGTTGTGTCCACTATCCGAGGGGAAGAAGACCATTGGATGCAAATGGGTCTTCACAGTTAAACTAAAGGTGAATGGCAGCATAGACAGGTACAAAGCAAGGTTAGTGGCAACGGGATATACACAAAGATATGGAATAGACTATCAGGAGACCTTTGTCCCGGTTGCAAAAATCAACACCATCCGCATCCTCATAGCTCTAGTAGTAAACCGAGATTGGGTATTGCAACAATTTGATGTCAAGAACGCCTTTCTCAATGGAGACCTTGAAGAAGAAGTCTACATGGATTTACCACCCGGAGCTAAAGGTAAATTCCCCAAGTATAAACAAAGTATGCAAATTGAAGAAGGCGTTATATGGTCTAAAACAGTCACCCCATGCTTGGTTTGGAAGATTCACCTCCACAATGAAGGAATTTGGCTATAAACAAAGTAACTCCGATCATACTTTGTTTATAAAACACAGGGAAGGGAAGACTACAACATTGATAGTGTATGTGGATGACATGGTCCTAACAGGAGATGATATAGAAGAAAGAGAAGCGCTACAACAGTTTCTAGCTTCGAAATTTGAAATGAAAGATCTGGGACAATTGAAGTATTTCTTGGGGATCGAAGTTTCAAGGTAAAAAATCGGGATATGTCTATCACAACGGAAATATGTTTTAGACTTATTAACAGAAACTGGAATGCTGGCATGTAAACCGGTTGATACCCCCATGGAGATGAACCATAAGTTGGGGAAATCAGAGAATCAAACGTCAGCTAACAAAGGACGTTACCAACGACTTGTTGGGAAACTGATATATTTATCACATACACGGCCAGACATAGCATATGCAGTCAGTGTGGTAAGTCAGTTCATGCATTCACCAGGAGAGGAGCATATGGAAGCAGTATATCAGATCCTAAGGTATTTGAAAAGCGCACCAGGAAGAGGACCTACTATTTTCAAAGAATGAAGTTCATGAAATCACAGGGTACACAGACTCAGACTGGGCAGGAGACCAGACAAATAGAAGATCGACATCAGGCTACTTTACGTTTGTAGAAGGTAATCTAGTAACTTGGAGAAGCAAGAAACAGAAAGTGGTTGCTAGATCGAGTGCGGAGGCAGAATACCGAGGTATGGCTCACGGGGTATGCGAATTATTATGGATAAAACATGTGTTACAGGAATTGGGGGTTGATTATGGGTCACCCATGAGTTTACAATGTGATAATAAGGCAGCTATCGAGATTGCACACAATCCTGTTCAACAAGATCGCACCAAGCACGTCGAAGTCGACCGACACTTTATTAAAGAAAACCTTGATCGGAAAATTATACAATTTCCATTTGTAAGGTCAGAAGATCAACTGGCGGATATACTCACAAAGGCGGTTTCAGGAAGGACATTTCATGGTGCAATTAACAAGTTGGGCATGATAAATATCTACGCTTCAACTTGAGGGAGAGTGTTAAATAGTACAATAGCTGTTATGTTTTTTTGTATTCTGGTATAACTGTATTTTGTATTATAGTATTAGGCTAAGATTGTGTGTGCATTGTTTGTTAGTGTAACAGACAGTATACACTACTATTAATACCTGCACACTGTAAAACTTTACAATTAATTGAAGTTGAATAGATTACTGAAATTCTAAAGTCCAGTATATATTTGATAGAATTAGATTATAGAACATTTTATATGCTGAACATTATTGCAGCTATTGTGTTTATGCACAATCTATTGATACTTCCAAGAGTAGTATGCGGTTTTGATTTTCTTTTTTGAACAAAAGATTTGAATTTTGCAGCTGAGTTTCTCCTTTATTTGCCACATTTTTGTTGATAATATCTTCACATTCAAACAAGGTGCTGCTGTATGATGGTATTTGGGGTGTGTAGTTGTTAATGTTTATCTTCTTGAAAAGGTGAAGGCAGATAAATATCCAAGGGCATGCATCCACTATCCTGGCAGCTCACCAGGAATACCATCACATGACCATGAAGAAACTGCTAATTCCTTGGTAAGTATGCCATTTTCCTTTTCATATATTAATCTTATAGTTGACAGGATTCTCCGACAAACAGGTTACTATAGTTTTCAGAATTCTCCTAAGAGTGTTGTAGTGTTAAGATTATAGGTCATCAGTGTTCAATTCCAAGCAAGGAGTCACAGCTTCCATTAAATATTTGTTTGTTTATTTTTTTTGGAATGAAGTTAGAATTTGAACATTAACTTGAAACACTGCTTACATCATAAATAGAAAATCAATAATCTCATCTGGACCTTCCCTCCATCCACATTTTCTCATATACAAAAAGAATGACTCCCAATCCCATGCATGAAACTTGAAAGATAGAAGCATCAGTGTTCATTACACCAGGTGGGGTGGGTCTTTATATTTGTGGGGAGGATACCGACTGTATTCGAACTGACCTGGTTTAAACAAATTTCATTTCGTAATTGTTCGACCACTCTATTAAACTTACAAAAAAAGAGTAGGATATTTCTGAATTCTACTATGTTCACCTTGTCGGCCATCTGGATAAAATGTTGAAGTTTTCTTCTGGGTGAAGCACTGAAATGTTGTGTACCGGAAATGCCATGATCTGCTCTAAGTTCTGCTTTACGGACTTTATAAGCCTCTTGATTCAAACTGTCTTTTCCTTAGCTCTTCGTCTTTGACAAACTGTCAATAACAATTCAGGAATTTAGCGCTTGCGATGGTGCAACCCCGGGTAGTCCGGATGACATGCTTCTCAAGGATTTGAATCCATGTTTAACACCCTATTGCGCCGAGAAAAAATCCAAGGTCAGAAGACAACGCTCCTTTGAGTTTTGAAAAAATCCAATCCGAAAATGTCTATCTTGTTGTTTTTGTAGGTTTTAGCTGGGTAATTTGTGGAAGATGATAAGAAAAGCAAGTTTTGGCAGAGAGAAAAGAAGGTAAGTAAGAATCTTCACTAACTTCGTATTCTGTATTTATTGAAGAATTGCTTACAAATTGCTTGATAGAATGCTCTTATATAGTTCTGATTCTTGAGCATGTGTTTTACATGTGCAACAACTTGTAACTGAATTGAAACTACTTTGTATTAGTCAGTTACACTTAGATTGAGATTGTACAGCTGTAACTAGCTGCAACTTGAACTCCTTCTTCTTCTCTCTTCTTCGGGTAATAGCTTGCAGACTTGTCTTCAACAAGTGTATGTAGTCCAGTAAGTGGCTTAGTGTTCAACAGCCTCTCCTAAGCTACTTACTGGCTTCACCCCAAGTTTAAACCTTAATTGGTTAAACCTTTCCTTAGGCAATGCCTTAGTAAAAATGTCTGCAAGTTGATCCTCACTGCTGCAAAACTCCACGCTAATCTTTCCCTCCTGTAGTGCTTCCCTTATGAAATGAAACCTCCTGTTAATGTGCCTAGTCTTTTGATGAAAGACTGGGTTCTTTTCCATGGAAATGGCAGACATGTTGTCACAAAACAGAGGTGTTGCATCTGTTTGCATCTCCCCGAAATCATCAAGCACAAACCTTAGCCAAATGGCTTGAGTTGTTGCTTTAGAAGCTAAAACATATTCAGCTTCTGCTGTAGATAGAGCTACTGTGTTTTGTTTCACAGAAGCCCATGAAAAAACTCCACTTCCAAAGCTAAATGCATAGCCTGAAGTGCTTCGGCTGTCATCTTCACTCCCAGCCCAGTCTGCATCACAGAATCCAATCAGTGTTGATGACTGATTTCGAGCATACTCAATTCCATAGTGTAGAGTCCCTTGCACATATCTTAGAACCCTTTTAGCAACCCCCATATGCTTTCTTGTTGGCTGATTCATGAACCTTGACAGTAGGCTGGCAACATACATTAAATCAGGCCTACTAGCTATCAAGTATAGTAGGCTCCCAACTATCTTCCTGTAAATGCATTCATCAGCTAACTCACTTTCATCTATCTTCTTTAACTTTTCTCCAGTGGGCAAAGGGATTGAGACTGGTTTACAGTCTTCAAGGCCGAATTTTTTAAGCAAGGATTGGGCATACTTGCTTTGATGAATGAAGATGCCTTGACTGGTTTGCAGCACTCCCATTCCTAGGAAGTGATGGAGAAGACCAAGGTCAATCATCTCATACCTTTGCATCATTTCTCTTTTGAATTCATGCATTAATGCATCACTGCTGCCTGTATATACTATGTCATCTACATAGATAAACACAATAATCTGCTTCCCTTCACTGTCAGTCTTTGTATAGAGAGTAGCTTCACTTGCACTCCTCTTAAACTTGCACATAGTGAGATATGCATCAATCTCACTATACCAAGCCCTGGGAGCTTGTTTCAACCCATAGAGAGCCTTCTTCAGCTTGTACACCTTACTCTCGGCTTTCTTCACAAGGAAGCCTTCGGGTTGCTCAACATAGACTTCTTCTTCAAGCACCCCATTTAGGAATGCTGATTTAGCATCAAGCTGAAACAATTTCCATCCCTTTTGACTTGCTAGTGCAATTAAGGTCCGAATTGTATCTAACCTTGCTACTGGAGCAAAGGTTTCATTGTAATCCACCCCTGGTTTCTGTGCATAACCTTTTGCCACTATCCTTGCCTTGTGTTTGTATATTGTTCCATCTAGGTTCAGCTTTGTTTTGAACACCCACTTGACCCCAATAACTGGCTTGTCAGCAGGCCTATTTACCAACTCCCATGTGTTGTTCTTCTCAATCATCTCAAGTTTTGCATTCATAGCTTCTTCCCAAGCTATATTACCTGCTGCTTCTTTGTAATTTTCAGGTTCCACAATGCTCATGTGGCACCTAACATAAATCTCCTCAAGAGATCTAAGCTTTACTGGAGTTGAGGTTGGTGTTGACTGAAGGCTGCTGCATTCACTTCCATATCTAGTCAACACAACTGGTGAGTGCACACCTTCATCAACAAACTGAGTTCTTTCAGTTTCTTCTTCTTCTTCACTTGCATTAACATCCACTTCCAAGCCTTTTAACCAAGGCTGTGATGTAACAGCCTCCTGCTGTTGTTCTTCCCAACTGAAGAATTTATCTTCATCAAACACCACACTTCTAGACAATACAATTTTCTTAGATTGTATCACATAAACTCTATACCCCTTCTCATAATTACCATATCCCAGAAAAATCCCCTTCTCAGCTATGCCATCTAGCTTCTGCCTTAGGTGTGCTGGGATATGTATGTAGCATATGCATCCAAACACTTTTAAGTGTTTGATGCCTGGTTTTCTTCTAGTAAAGAATTCAAATGGGGTCTTGTTGAATACTGACGAAGTGTAGCTTCTATTATGCAGGTACACGGCTGTGTTAACAGCCTCAGCCCAAAAATTCAGAGGCAAACCCTTCTCTGTCAACATAGACCTCGCCATTTCAACAATAGTTCTATTTTTCCTCTCAGCCACTCCATTTTGCTGAGGGGAATAGGCTACTATCAGCTGCTTCTCAATTCCAATTCCAGCACAGAAATCTTCAAACTCTCGTGAGGTATATTCTCCCCCTCTATCACTTCTTAACTTCTTCAGTTTGTGCCTAGTTTGCAATTCCACAAATGCTTTAAATTTCTTAAACACAGCCAATGCATTTGACTTGTTTCTTAAGAAATACACCTAGCACATTCTAGAATAGTCATCTATGAATGTAATAAAGTACCTGTTGCCACCATGTGAAACATTCTGCATAGGTCCACACAAATCTGTGTGTACCAACTCCAATGGGCAGTTTGATCTCCATGCTTCTCCCTTGTCAAATTTTTCCCTGTGGTGTTTCCCTGTCACACACCCTTCACAGACCTCTTTGACCTTTGTTAAGGCTGACAGTCCAGTCACCATTTCTCTACTTTGCATTTTCTTCATACTAACAAAGTTTAAGTGACCAAGTCTTCTATGCCAAACCCAAGAATCCTCAACTAATGATGCCTTCCTTGCTGCAGGTATCAAGGATTCTAATGACAGTGGGAAGCATCGATTTCCCTTTATCATTACCTTGGCTAACACATTGGTAAGCCTCTCATCATCAAATATTACTGTTGTATTTCCACCAAATAGGATGTAGTATCCATGCTCCATCATTTGCCCCACACTTAGGATATTTTCATCAAATCCGGGAACCAACAACACCTCACTTATATACCTTCTTCCCCTTCTGGTTTCAACCACCAGAGTACCCTTTCCAGTGGCTTGAACTAGGTCTCCCGAGCCCATTTTCACCTTACATTTAATTGACCTGTCAATATCAATTAAACTTGACTCTTGTGAAGTCATATGGTTACTACAAGCACTATCCACAAACCATTCATCCTTGTTCCTTATACTTGCCGCATGACAAGTACAGAAGAGATTTCCAGTGGACATTTCTTCTTCTTGTGCACAATTTGCCAACTGCTTGTGCTCACTGCATTCCTTTGTGTTGTGCCCAAACCTGCTGCATCTTTGACATTTTTCCTTGCCTTTGTATCTACAAATACCAAAATGGTATTTTTGACACACTTGACATTGTGGCTTCACACCTTGGCTGCTGCTGACTTGTTTGTTTTGTGAATTGAAGTGCATATTGTTGTTGATTCCAAACCTGTGATTCCAGTTCTGTGTAAATTGTTGCTGATTATTATGCATGTGATTGCTGTGCTTATTTCCTCCTTGTGTCCAGCTGGTAGGCTTTCTGTTTTGACCTCCCCAACCTTGATTCGTCTTCATACGTGAGCCTTTATTTCAACCATGAAATTGACTACTGCCAATTTTCAAAGTGCTGAATGCTCTTTCAATACCATTCATCTTCTCCCTCTCATCATGCATGCCTTCTCTCTTATCAAAAACTTTAATTGAGGCAATCACTTCCTCAATTCTAAGCACATCTAGGTCTCTTGTTTCTTCAATTATTGCAACAATAGACTTATATCTTCTGCACAAGCCCATCAATAACTTCTGCACTAGCCTAGTTTCTGTCACCTCCTCACCAAGTGATTTCAAATCATTCACTACCTCAAAAACTTGGCTAAGTAGTTATCTAGGCTATCATTTTCAGACATTCTCATGTATTCAAAATCAGCTCTAATTGACTGGAGTTTTACAGCCCTTACCTTCTTGTCTCCTCTGAATTCTCTCTTGAGAATATCCCAAGCTCCTTTGGCAGTCTTCTCATTCCTTATCCTTGGAAACAATTCATCTGAAATTGCTCCTTGAATGAGGCTTAGAGCTTTTGAATTTTTTATCTTCATTTCTCTTGAAGTAGCAGATGCAGCTACTGTTTTTGAAGTTTCAGCTTCAGCTCCTTTTTCATCTCCTTTTTCAGCTTCAGTTCCTTGAGATATCATGCCTATCTCAATCACCTCCCATAGATCATATGCAATTAGAACAGTCTCCATCTTTACTAACCAGAAATCATAGTTACTTCCATTAAATTGTGGAGTTCTTAGGTCTCCTCCAGAACTTGATGATCCTGCCATGCTTTGATAATGAATTCTGATTGTGTGTTTGATTTTCACAGTATACGCCCCTTCTTGAATCGAATTAGAGCTCTGATACCATGTTGTTTTTGTAGGTTTTAGCTGGGTAATTTGTGGAAGATGATAAGAAAAGCAAGTTTTGGCAGAGAGAAAAGAAGGTAAGTAAGAATCTTCACTAACTTCGTATTCTGTATTTATTGAAGAATTGCTTACAAATTGCTTGATAGAATGCTCTTATATAGTTCTGATTCTTGAGCATGTGTTTTACATGTGCAACAACTTGTAACTGAATTGAAACTACTTTGTATTAGTCAGTTACACTTAGATTGAGATTGTACAGCTGTAACTAGCTGCAACTTGAACTCCTTCTTCTTCTCTCTTCTTCGGGTAATAGCTTGCAGACTTGTCTTCAACAAGTGTATGTAGTCCAGTAAGTGGCTTAGTGTTCAACATATCTTATGGCATGCACTCTATGCAACCTTGTAAGGAAAATACTTACAGAATGGACATTTCTTGTAGGAATTTGAGACAATGGGCTATGAGTCTTCGCTTGATGTAAGCTTATTCGAGAGCAACACGCAAACTAGCAATGAACTTAGCTTCAGCTCTCGTCTGAGGAAGTTATCCAAAAGTTCAGACTGTTACCAGAACTCCAGCTCAGGAAGCACAATGACCCGAACAACTCGCAGGTCAGAAGAAACCGAAGGAGCATACAGAAAGCAAGCCCAACAAACACATTTCTAGCGTCTCACCGGTCATTCTGTTCTCATGAAGCATCCATGTAATCAACTGATGCTTTTTTGTACTTTTTTTTAATGATGATTATGGACTATAGTATTATTGTTGTAATATCTCCTAGATGTAAATGTTGCTGTCTAAGCACAAGGGGTGCAAAGCCATATATATGAGGGGGAAAACATGTTATAGGATATGCTGTAGGGTTGTGTTATGGTATTAGTCTACTGCTATTTTTGTTGCAAAAACCATGAGCATGAAAAGGAATTAAAATCAAATCAAAACTTAAAGTAAAAGGGCCAAAATGAAAACAAAATATATTATCAATTTCAATAGAAGAACAATTTTTTTTTAAAAAATCCAAACTTCTATACCAAAAATATTCAGAGATTTAAAACCAAACCCAAAATTAAAAGAATAAGGATCGAAATGAAAATGAAATATATAATTAATTTCAATTGAAGGATAAAATTGAAAAAAAATCAAAACTTATATCACATAAATCAGGACCATACAAAACAATCAAAATATCAGAGATCGAAATGAAAGCCGTATAAACCAAGGGGACTTCCGTGTAATTTAGGCTATAGGAGAGAGAAAAGGGATAAAAAAGATCAACCGACCACCATCATGTTTTTAGACACCGTGGGACACCATACACACCACCATGAGAAAGAGAACATGGTGGCGTATCAGGTGAGACGCTGGATGGACATTTTTCACCATCGAAAGATGCCGCACGTGTCGTCTAAAGGGAGCATGAGGAAGAAAATTATCGGCGTGTCTATCAGACTCACCAACATTGTCTGCATAAAAAATATTAAAAAACTTACAATTGCCTAAACACCCCTGCAATCAACTCTTGGATTTTATCTTTTCTGAGGGCATATTTGTATTTATACTTTTTAAAAAAATATGAAAAGCCAAAACATCCCAGCAAGCAACTCTTGCCTTTTGTCTTATTTGAGGGTAATATGATTATTTTAATGAGTACAAAAATGTAAAAAAACAAAAATACCTCCAAATAGGTGACTGTTTATTGTCTACACTGAGGGGTAAAATGATAATTTTATTATTCTAATCTGCAATAATCTGTATAGGGACAGTGAAACGGGCCAAGCTGACTTAGATTATTAGATGATATTGATTTCATTTGATGTATTAAAAGGAAAGGTCTTCATGAATCAAGGGCCCTCATCCGTATAAAAATAAATATGGGTGGTCTATCTTTTCAAAGGTCATTGTAATGGTGTCTACACCACATGCAAGCGACAGACATGAGGCAGGCAAATTTCTGTACTAATACAATATTCAAACGTTTTTCATGAAGCTCATCGATTCCAAACACATTTAAAAGCATAATGTAAAAGGAATAAAAATATATGTATTTTTTGGTAATTAGGAATCCTTGTTGCGGATGGTGGGGGCGCTGTGAGGCCCCGTTCTATTGTCTTATAGCCTGTTTGTTTTTGGCGTTTAGCCCCCCAATTACCAAAAAAAAAAAAAATTCTTCTTCCAGCTTGATTTAATTTTCTTGAAACAAGTCTTCAGTGATTGATAATCTACCCAACTTGGAAACCTTTCGAAGTAGATATTTAACATAGAGTTGTTGTCATTCTTAATAGGTCTCTGTTGTCGGGCTGGTATTTGAGGGTTCTTTGTTGTAGATTTGTACGTGGGAGGGAGTGGTGGTTCTGTTGAGTTTGGGCAAGGTTGGTGAGATGGGTTTTGTGATTGTTGGGATTGTGTTTTTATTTGTGTACCAGAAAGGAAAGAAAAGTGTTTATGAGGGATCTCTTTGATTTGCACCATCTTAAGAACTTTAGTTCAAGATTTGGTAGAGTTGCTAGTGCTTGTTTGGGTGGGGGATCAAGACTGGGAGTGCTTGGTGGTGGTGGAGATGCATAGTGATGGACTTGGTTCCACTTGTTTGCAACATAGATACTAGGCCATTACATTTTTTTTTAACTTCTTGGTAGATAGTTCAAAGTTAGAAAAAGTCTCGCAAACTCTGTTGTCAAAATCGCGAGTACAATTTTGCGAGTCAACTCATTAAATCGTGTCAAATTGGGGAGAAAAATCGTTTTGGGTCAAACTCGGTTCAAAATCGTTCAAAATCATAAAATCGGACCGAATCGGTCCGATTTTACGATCCCAAAATCCATACCGCTCTGACTATAGACTCTACAACCTATTCCCTATCCTGCCGCCCCCTGGCTAGCCCCTGTCACGCCCACCCCACCTCCCAGGCTAGGTCCCCCCTCTCCCCTCCCTTTCTCTCTCCGCAGGCTAGCCTGCCCCCTCTCTTTCTCCCCAGGCTAGCCAGCCCCCCCTCTCCCCTATTTTAAAATAAAAAAACAAAAAACAAGTATTTTTTAAATGCTAATATAATGATATAATTGTTATGTATTTTTAATTTCTTTTAAATCATGTATAAATCTTAATTAATAAAATTTTATGGCCATAATTATATTATATTATATTCGAAAATATTTTACTTACGATTTTACGATTTTTCTATCCACACGATTTTAGTTGTGATTTTACGATTTTTGTACGGTGATTCCAATTTTACAATCTGAGTTCAGAAACAACTTCCGATTCGTGTCAAAATCACGATTTTTACAACCATGCTCGCAAAGCACCAAATTTTTTAGAAAAGAGAGGCTACAGACAATGGATTTTGAACTTAAACCATGCATGCTCAGCACGAGGGCTATTTTTTATTTATTATATAAGTTCATATCTCTTGTGCACTAGTTTTTAGACAGAAGATAACAAAAACATGCTCTAACGTTGGTACATTTTATGCTCAAGGCGAGGCGCAAGTACAACTTCTAATGGCGTTGCTTTCGGCAAAGTGAGTCCCAAGCCTTCACTCATGTCAACTTGAGCATTCATTGCGGTGCTGAAACTGAAGCCTTGAAGCAACCGAGAAAGCGTCAAGTGAAGCATTTGCAAGCCAGAAGAAATCCCAGGGCACAGTCTTCTCCCTGAACCAAATGGAACATACTCAAACTGCTGACCTCTAAAATCTATTGATTCATGGCTTGTAAGGAACCTCTCAGGACGAAACTCGCATGGATTTTCCCATATGCGCGGGTCTCGATGAAGCTTCCACGCGTTAACTAGTAATTGGGTGCCTCGAGGAACAAGATAGCCACCCACGTAGCAATCTTCCAAGGATTCACGTGGTACCAATAGGGGGCCAGGAGGGTATAGTCTCAAAGTTTCCTTCACGATAGCTTGAAAGTATACCAAGTTCTTGATATCTGATTCTTCTACCCATCTTGTTGTTCCCACATGGATATCAATCTCTTTTTGTACTCTTTTCAGCACTTCAGTATGGTTAAGTAGAAGAGACAGCGCCCATGTCAAGGTGACAGATGTAGTATCTATGCCTGCTAGTATAAGATTCTGCAGAGCATAAATAATCGATTAGAAATGCAATCGTGTTGATGAGGATGTTATGCAGAATGTTGTGAGTTCACTTACCAGCGCAGTTGCCTTGACAATGGTTTCTCTTTTGTATCCGTAGATGGGATCATCGCCTGCTGCAAGAGATTCTAGCATGACATCCATGAAGTCCTTCTCTTCTTTCCTCACATTGACCGCTTCTCTTCGCTGAAGATGTTCTTCGAGCCAACTACTCACAACATGGTCCAACTCCTTGGCGACACGCTTCATAGATTTCAGATGTCCTTGCAAATCCATCCATCCAGTAAAAGGAATCAAATCAGACATCACTAATACCCCACTTAAGTAAAAAAACTCTTTGATTGCTCTTCCGAATGCTTCTGACTCTTTGCCAATACCACCAAAATATCTCTTCCCTGCAATTAGTCGAAACATCACGCTCGCAACTACATAGGAAAACCAATGACTCATGTCCACCAACACGGAACCATTGCTACAGGTCGTGTACAATTCTTTGATGCATGTATCTATTTCCGAAACTCTAACATTCATGAGCAGCTGAAGCCTGCGGTTCGACAGAAGCTCTTGCGTTACGATCTTTCGTATCTCAAGCCAGTATTCTCCATACCGATGGAATCCAAAAAAGGCATCATCATAACCCATGTATTTTGAAGCAGCGAAACTGGGACGATTTAGGAATTTTTGGTCATTGATTTTGAAGCATTCCTTCACAGATTCCCAGCTACTAATAACAAGTGTGCGTCTCATGCCAAGCCTGATTGAAAAAACTGGTCCGTGCTTATCAGCCAGATCTCCGAGAGCTCGGAAAATTGGAATTTGACTGTTGAGAATCCTCATATGTCCTATCAAAGGCCATGCACCAGAGGGTTCAGGGGGTGGTAAGGTATTGTTTCTTTTGTGACTGCTTGACAGTATTCTCCATATGATGCATAGAAGAGCTAGCCCTAGAAAAAAACTTCCCATTGCTAAAACATTCATTTTGGGTTGTGTGTGGAGAAAGAAGGGTTTTAGATAGATGCAAAACGGCATGATGATTTGCACCTATTTATATATGACATGAAGCACAAGCAAATAAAAATTACTAATATTGGAGTCAAGTACCACTAATTGCTTAAATTGTGAATTCATCTTTTGACAGGTCATTGTCATGCAATTTACACCACAGGCTAGATTACATAGATTGGAAATCTTGTCTTGCTATCATATCCCTGTGCTTCCACCCCTTGTCTCTTCTTCTAACTTTGTTTCTGTTGGTGCTCTGATTTCTTTCTTTTTTATATTTAAAGTGTTTTATTTTGACCACTCCAGTCTCTTACTTTTCCTTATCCATAGGTCTAATTGAACAACTACAATGCTGCCAATATTTCTTGAATCTTTAATCTTCAACAGATACCCCTCTCTGTAATATTTACGGGGTAAGGAGTTGTCTTCTGCAATGTGTAGTAAGCTTGTAAAGATGCACAAATTGTCTTTAAAAATTAAATTTCTCAAACTGAAATCCCATTTTGGTGATTTTATAATAGTTCGGTTGATTTTTCTCACTTTTTTTCTTCATTATAGGGTTAAATTTTTTGGTGTTTCTGTCAATACCTGCACTTTATGTTTTATTTAAAGTGAATCACACACTTTCTCAATTACAATTGACCCCTTTATACTAGTTACACTTTAGTATACGAAGTAACAAAATTCTCAATTAACTATCTCTAACTGATTATAACAGAATAGTAACTAGAAATGTAACAAACTAACTGATTAACAACTATTTATTTATCTCAACATATCCTCACTTAAACTGGATCAGTTTACTGTTTTTGAAATCACGCATACTCCAAGTTCGAAATCCTGCATACTCCAAGTTGCTCTCGTAGTTTCACAAACCCATCAAGTTTCAAAGGCTTGGTCATAATGTCAGCAATCTGTTTCTTAGAACTGCAATATTTCAGCTCTATTAACCCATCATTCGACAAGTCACGAAGAAAATGATATCTGATTGCTATGTGCTTGCTTCGCCCATGCATAACTGGATTCTTGGACAGCTTGATCGTGGAACAATTATCACACAGAATCACACACTTATATTGGTACCAATTAAGATGACAAAGAACCCTTAGCATCCAGATCACTTGACAAGCACACACTATTGCTGAGATGAACTCCGCTTCTGTGGTTAAAAAAGTGACTATTGCCTGTTTCTTTGAGCTCCATGCAATTGCCCCAGAGCTCATTATAAACACATATCCCGACATGCTTCTTCGATCATCCAGATCACCAGCATAGTCGCTGTCTGAATAAGCAATCATCTCATCAAACTTTCCTCCTTTCTTAAAACAGATTCCCAATTCAATGGTCCCCTTAAGATATCTCAAGATTCTCTTAACTGCCATCATATTAGTTCAGTGGGCCTCTCCATATATCTACTCACCAAACTCATCACATACATTAGATCTGGTCTAGACACTGTCAGATACATCAAACTTCCAACCATTTACTTGTATTGTGTTGATTTCACCTTGGTTCCCCCTTCATTACCCGTGTAGATTAGATCATCTACATATATGCTAAAAATTAACACCTTCCCTTTTCCAGATTTAGTGAACAATGTAGGTTCACTGGGGCATCTCTCAAATCCTTCCTTGGCAAAGTATGCTTCTATTCTGCTATACCAAGCCCGGGGGGGGGGGGCTTGTTTTAACCCATACAACGCTTTCCTAAGTTTAAACACTTTCCTTTCTTCCCCCTTTTTTATAAATCCCTTCGGCTCTTCAACATACACATTCTCTTCCAGTTCTCCATGTAAGAAAGCACTTTTAACATCTAATTGATAGATGTTCCAGCCCTTGTGTGCTGCCAATGCCAAGATCAACCGAATTGTTTCCCATCTTGCAACTGGTGCAGATACCTTTTTGTAATCGATACCATACTTCTGAGCATATCCTAGTACCACTAGTCTAGCTTTGTGTTTATCTACTTCACCTCTTTCATTCAACTTAGCCTTGTAGATCCACTTTACCCCGATTGCTCTGGCTCCCTTTGGTAATTCAGTTAGAACCCATGTGGAGTTCTTTTCTATTGCCTGTATCTCACTTTCCATTGCTTTTTCCCATACTGGAATCACTGCTGCTTCTTCATATGTATTTGGATCTCCTGCTTCTGTATACATGACCAGATCATACTCATCTTCATCCTCAAATAGACCCTCTCCTGTCACATGATCTTTCATCCATTCAGGTTTTTTTCTTATTCTTCCTTGCAGCCTGTTTGAGCTCATCCCATTCCTCTCATTCATGACATCACTTTGATTCCAGCATGTGTTAGCAGTATTTTCTTCTGCAGCCTCTTCTCCCACTGCTTCTTCAATTCCTTCATGTTCTATATCTGCTGTGATGGGCTCTCTTTCTACTGTGACAGCCTCTCTTTCTACCTCTCTTTCTGCTGTGACTCCTTGGATATCTTCATTACAGCCTTTATCTATCTCTCCTTCCTATTCTAGTACATCATTATTGATTTTTGATCCCTCTTTATCCCATTTCCAGCCCTTGTTCTCATCAAAAACAACATCTCTACTGGTGATTATCTTCTTAGTGGCTGGATTTTACATTCGAAATGCCTTTGATTCCTTACTTAGCCCCAAGTGCACACATTTTGTGCTCTTATCATCTAACTTCTTCCTCCTTTGATCTGGATTATGAACATAGCCTATACACCCGAACACCTTGAAGTGTTCCACTAAGGGTGTCAGATTTTTCCACACTTTTTGAGGCGTCTTGTCCTTCATAGCCATAGTTGGACTTCTATTCAACAAGTATACTGCCCAATTAACTGCCTCAGGCCAGAATTCTCTCGGCACTTGTCTCTCAATCAGGAGGCTTCTGGCCATATTCATGATGTCCCTATTCTTTCGCTCAGCAACTCCATTTTGCTGAGGGGTATAAGCAGTAGTTAGCTGTCTGCTTATACCATTCGATATACAGAATTGATCAAATTCCTCAGAAGTAAACTCCCCCCCTCTGTCAGACCTCAGGCAACATATGTTTTCATTAGCTTCTTTCTCTATCAACACTTTAAAGCTCTTAAAAGTGTGGAAGGCCTCTGATTTTTCACTATGAAAATACACCCATATCTTTCTGTTGTGATCATCTATAAAAGTGATCAAATACCTCCTTTTGCGGTGGGAAGCAGGAGTTATTGGCCCGCAGATATCAATATGAACTAATTGGAGTTTTTTCGGGGCTCTCCACTGACTTTGGCTAGGGAATTGATCCCTGTGCTGCTTGCCCAACACACAACCCTCACAAATTTGATCTGGGGCTTTAATTAGAGGCAGCCCAGACACCATTTTATTGTAATACAGGATTTTCAACCCTTTATAGCTCAAGTGGCCATATCGACAGTGCCACAATTGAGCTTCTTCCTCAGCAATAGTCTTAAAACAAGCATGCTCACTCTCTCTAAGTGTAATAGAGGCTATTATTACAAACATCCTATTGGCAGACATTATGCTTTTCATGATTACTCCTCTAGTTGGGTGAAACAATTTACACAAATTGTCTCTTATGAGTATGGTTAATCCCTTCTCTTGCAATTGCCCAATACTCAACAAGTTGTTTTTCAATTCAGGAATATAGTAAACTTGGGTAATTATCTGTGTAACCCCTTCTACATCCATTATAATATCTCCGCTACCCATCACTCCCATTCTAGAGTTATTCCCTAACTTTACTGATTGTCTAAATTCATCATCAAAACTTATAAACCACAATTTGTTTCCTATCATGTGGTTACTGCACCCAGAATCCAGAAAGCATACCTCATCTCGGGTTGCATGCTTTAAATCGACATGAGCCATTAGGAGCATCTCTTCTTCTTCCTCAAGCTCTGCATAGTGAGCACCTCTCTCCCTGTGAAACCTGGAAAAAAAAACAGGTCAAAAATAATTAAGAAGAAATGGACTATAAATACCCATCTTCTCCCTCAGCCATGTCGAGCTGAAAAGAGAAGAAAGAGGGGAGAGATAACCTAAATTTTTCATCACAAAAAACTATGATCAAACACCAAAAAAAACTTGTAAACCCATAAAAGTCTAAGAATTCTAAAGTGGAGAAAACATAATTTGAGGAAGGATTAACAAGAAGAAAGTGAAGAATTTGGGGAAGAAAGGAGTGACTAGTTCTTAACAAGGAGAAGAAGGCTAAGATTCTTCCAAAGTTGTGAACTAAAGTCAAGATTTCATCCAAGTAAGGAGTTCTAATTCCAATTTCTATGAAATTAACCTTAATTTGATTAATTTGGAATTAGGGTTTTTAAATACAAAATATTGGGGTAATGCATAAATGAGTAGGGTTTTCATGAATAAAGGGGAATATATGGCTGTTATTGATGAGAAATCAAGGATTGAAGATGAATTGGAGATACTTTCTCCATTTTTGCAAAACAGGGCAGTTTCGTTGCCCTGTTTCTTAGGGGAATTTTGAACCTGAAAAATACATAATTCATGGAGGGTTACTTCATAGAAGTTGTATCTGGGAGTGTTAGCTTTCCAACGAGTCCAACCCTGTCTAATTTGGAGCTCTAGAACTCCAGATATGGGCAAAACTCTGAGGAGAGGTCAAGCTGTCCCCTATGTTGACAGTTTCGGCCAAGTTGAGAAAATAGCAAAAACTTTAACCATGTTAAGGGTAGCAATTGTTTCCTTGCCCTTCATAAAGTATGTCTTGACATTCAGAAAATAAAAGAAGAGAATAAACGGTGGTTAAAATTGAATTCGTGATGTCTGCTTGGACTACAAATGAGTGGAAAAGTTAAAGGATGATAATGAGAAATGTAAGTGAGAAAGAAAAGATTTGGTAAAAGAGAAATGAATATTATTACCATTGTAGTTGTTGTTATGTGTGATATGTGGATTAATATGGAATAATGGTGGGTGTTTATGGTTTCAGGAGGAACCGCGGGAGGAGGACAACAACATCAGGGGAACACAAGTCGAACGTTCACAGCAAGTAGGTACTTGGTACCTCTATTTTCTTTATCTAATAATTATTTTCTTTACTAGTTATTGGACTATAAGTTATAATTTGGTGCTTATTGATGAGGAAAAGAAAAGGGGTAAATGAAAGGTTAGGGGATGGAAAAATAGATATATATGTATAGGAAGAAACAAGCTGGTCTTTATCGGCATAATTTATAAACTTGATTAGCTATTCGGTTTCAGAATAGTTAATGATATCGGCGGGTGACGTCGATATCGGCATAATTTATAAACTTGATTAGCTATTTGGTTTCAGAATAGTTAATGATATCGGCGGGTGACGTCCATATCGGCATAATTTATAAACTTGATTAGCTATTCGGTTTCAGAATAGTTAATGATATCGGCGAGTGACGTCGATATCGGCATAATGTATAAACTTGATTAGCAATTCAGTTTCAGAATAGTTAATGATATCGGCAGGTGACGTCGATATCGGCATAATTTATAAACTTGATTAGCTATTCAGTTTCAGAATAGTTAATGATATTGGCGGGTGACATCGATACCGGCATAATTTATAAACTTGATTAGCTATTCGGTTTCAGAATAGTTAATGATATCGGTGGGTGACGTCGATATCGGCATAATTTATAAACTTGATTAGCTATTCAGTTTCAGAATAGTTAATGATATCGGCGGGTGACGTCGATACCGGTATAATGTATAAACTTGATTAGCTATTCAGTTTCAGAATAGTTAATGATATCGGCGGGTGACGTCGATACCGGCATAATGTATAAACTTGATTAGCTATTCGGTTTCAGAATAGTTAATGATATCGGCGGGTGACGTCGATATCAGCATAATGAATAAACTTGATTAGCTATTCGGGTTCAGAATAGTTAATGATATCGGCAGGGTGACGTCGATATTGGCATAATTTAAAAATATGATTAACTATTCGATTTCGGAATAGTTAATGATATCGGTAGGTGACGTCGATATCGGCAAAATTTATAGACTTGATTAGCTTTCTGAGATGAAAGCTAATGATGTCAAGAATTCTTGACATCGGCATACAACGGTTATGTGCGTGTCAACATTCTCATGAAACTGATTAGTTGATTTCAGGATGGTATAAATGGCTGACATACATTTAGTGTATGTTAGGATTCCGGATAAAGGGAAAATAGTTGACTTTCGAATAGCTATGTTGATTATTTCAATTTTATATGATGGCATATCGTGGGTTTAATAACTTTAATATGATTTCTTCTAGAATTTCTTTATGAGATTATCTTGTATTTCTATTTTAGGTCCATCATCTTCACGTCAGGAGTAAAGCTATCGTTTTTTTTTAGTTTGTTTTGTATCCAATAGTAATTTGTATAAAGTAAATGTGGCGAACTGATATGTATGTTCACCCTTTTTGGAAAAATATTGGAATGTATGAAAATTAACTCGTTTGTCGTATTTTATTAAAACGTGACTGGATTTAATCAATTTTAGTGTAAATGGTGGAATGATGTTAAATGTATGGTTTATTAATAATGGTTGCGATGAGGATGATGTTTAAGGTTTTGTAGACCCAGGATGAATAGGTCAAGATTGAATTAAGGATTATGTTATTGCCACCTGTTACTGTTTTGAGACATGTTATTGTCTTGGGATCTGTTAATGTTTTGGACCTGTTATTGTTTCGGGACATGTTCTGTTTTGAGACATGTTATTGTCTCTGGATCTGTTACTGTTTTGGACCTGATCTGTTACTGTTTTGGATCTATTATTGTTTCGGGACATGTTCTGTTTTGAGACATGTTATGGTCTCAGGATCTGTTACTATTTTGGACCTGTTATTGTTTCGAGACATGTTATGTTTTGAGACATGTTATTGTCTCGGGATCTGTTATTGTTTTGGACTTGTTATTGTTTCGGGACATGTTCTATTTTGAGACATGTTATTGTCTCGGGACCTGTTACTGTTTTGAGACCCGTTACTGTTTAGGGTCATGTTATTGTTTGCTTGTGATTGAAAAAAAAAATTAGGGTTGTTACACTCTCAATCTGGGCACTCGTAATGAAAGTGCCCCAGCCTGTGGCACTTGTAGCATTCAACTAATTCTTTGTTGAATTGTTGTCTTCCTCTTCCTCGGCTTCTTCCTCTGAACCCTCTATACACACCAGTGGCACCCCTGTCTCTTCCCTTAGTTATTCGTTCATCATGAACAATCTTTAGTGCTTGTTCTTCTTCTCTATAGTCAGACATCCTTTGTTCATGAACCAAAAGGCTGCCTTGTAACTCATCCAGGCTCGTAGTGTCTAGGTCATTGGATTCTTCTATAGAACACACTATATAATTGAATTTCATAGTCATGGTTCTAAGAATCTTACCAACTACCACATGCTCATTCATCTGCTCACCGTGAACCTTCATCTTATTCACCACAGTTAGAACCCGAGAGAAGTATTTATCCACTTTCTCTCCTTCATCACCAATAGTTCAAACTCCCTTCTCAGAGCTTGTAATTGTGCTCTTCTCACCTTGGTTGACCCTTGGTACTTCTGCTTCATAGAATTCCAAATGGCCTTCAAAGTATTTTTATCAAGAATCATCTCCATAATCCCTCGGTTGATTGCCAAAAATAAGTAATTCTTGATTTTAAGATCTTTCAGCTTGGCTTCTTGCTCACTTTTCTTTTGAGCCTCACTCCCTGCTGCTCCTCGTGCTTTAGTTGGAATTCCTTCTTCCACCAAGGTCAACAGCTCCTTGCTCCTTAAGAAGTTTTCCATCATCATTGACCAATGGTCATAATATCCATCAAATTTGGGAATGGCAGCTTGCACAAACGATTCTGAAGTGGTCATCTTCTTGATTTTGAAAGAACAACACTCTCGGTGTACTCTCGGTGTTTCTCTCTCTCACCTGATCTCTCACTCTCGGTGTTTCCCTCTCTCCCACACTGAAGATCCACTCTCTCTAATGGTCTTCGATGAATCTTGTAAGCAAACTTTCTTCACTTCAAGATTCCTTCACTTCTTTGTATCTCAAGAAACTTCGAGAATTTCTTTGGAATCACGAATTCTGAGGTTGAATTCGTGTTCTCGCACGTTCGATCGTTGAATCTTCTTCTTGATCTTCACAGAAATCGAACTCTCCTCCGATCTGCAGATTGCAAATCGTGCAAATCGTCTTGCTCCTCTCTCTTACTTTACTTTTCACTTTTCTCGAAGTTTAATCTCTCACTCTCTCTCAATCAGTGCTTAGAATAGGCTCTGATACCATTTGTCAATACCTGCACTTTATGTTTTATTTAAAGTGAATCACAAACTTTCTCAATTACAATTGACTCCTTTATACTAGTTACACTTTAATATACGAAGTAACAGAATTCTCAATTAACTACCTCTAACTGATTATAACAGAATAGTAACTAGAAATGTAACAAACTAACTGATTAACAACAATTTATTTATCTCAACAGTTTCATGATTGCAGGTTCACCTAAAATTCCACTCTTAATAATTCTCTAAGTATCATTTTTTTGTAAATAGCTAGGTTATTTTGAGATCTTAGGCATCACCCCTTTAACAAGAACTTTGATCTGTCTTTTTTTCAACTCGATTTACTTGAGATCTCACCTAGTGACTTCTTAAACTAGAAATTTAATTTGTTTTTTTCTTCAAATCAATCAACTTGAGATTCTGTCCAGCAATCTTCTTTAACCATAGCTAATAGGTAGGGATGCACCATTTCCTAAAATTACACGATCCTTACCCGTGTAAGTGGAGGAGTGATCCAAATTTGAGTGAAAAGGAGTCATATGAGATGTCCAGGAAACAGTCAGATGCTTCATTTTCAAATATAGAGCACAAAAAAGTGAAAGCTTTTGCAAGTTGCGTTGTTGGTTCAAGTCTAATATGGCGTTGCTTGCACCGATCTGCATAGTGCCCTTTTAGACGGCAGATTTGGAAGCGTGGTGTATAGCGAACTTGGTTGGTGTGGGCACGACATTGCCATATATTGTCACGACCTCATTTTTTGCGAGAAGAGCCACCCCCGCGATGAGAAAAGGTCCGGTTAGCGGTGCATGCGGCAATTAAGGATGCCTGAGTCTAGAGATTTTTGAAAAAATTTAAAACTCTCAGCTGTTTGTGCCATTAGGGCTGTTGAAAAACTAGAGAAACCGTTGAACTTAATCTGTCGGTTCCATCAACTGGACGGCCAATTGCTTGAAGCTGATCACACACAAGATCTTGAAGGCACAGGCATAAGTAGAGGTCATCTTTGAGGCGTATTTCATGGGCTTTGTAACGTGGGTTAAAGGTGTTTTCCAGGAAGATCCACATGACCCACAAGCCTTTAACTTTTTAAAATTGTTTATTTTAGGTAAAAACATATTTTACACGAAAATCGATCAACGTAAATATTTTTATTTTCTTTCATATTTCTTGATGTTTAGCATTAATCTCCATCAAATACTGTTTCTGTCTTGATTATTGCCAATTTATAACAGATTTTCAGCAAATACTGAATTAAACTCTACTATTGAAATCAAAAATTCAAAATTCAAAACATTCAAATAAATTTAATTCTATCTTCAAGGCAACACATCACTCATAATTCTAACACTCCTCCTTGAGACTTGCCTTGAACAAACCAAGATTCATCCTTAGAAATTCCATCCATGATCTTGGAAGAGCTTTAGTCATTAAATCTACCAATTGAATATTAGTTGAACAATGAACAGTCTTAATGAGCTGATTCTTCTTAGCTTCTCTTAAAGAATGAAATTTCACATTGATGTGCTTGGCTCTTCCATGTTGGACTGGATTTTGAGTTATTGCAATGGAAGACTTGTTGTCACAATAAAGCTCAGTTTGTGAGCTTTGATTTTTACCCAAATTTGCTAGGACTTTATTCAGCCAAATTGCTTGATTAGCAGTAGCAGCCATGAAGATGTACTCAACTTTAGCAGTTGACTGTGCCACCATTTTTTGTTTCTTTGCATTCCAGCAAATTGCATCTGAACCAAGAGTGAACACATAACTAGAAGCACTCTTCATGTCATCTACACTACCTGCTTGATCACTATCTACATAACCAATTAAATTTACTCCTGTTTTCGAATACCAAATTCCTAGATCACTTGTTCCTCTAATATACTTTAACACTCGTTTAGCAATTCCCATATGGACATTGCGAGGTGAGCTCATGAACCTTGACAGTAAACCAGCTGGGAACATTAAGTCTGGTCTGGTTGTTATTAGGTATAACAGGCTGCCGACCAGACTTCTATACGTAGAGGGTTCTTCAAGCTTCTCACCATCATTCTTCGAGATTTTCTCATTTTATGCTAATGGGGTAGTTGCTTCTTTGCATGATTCCAATTTGAACTTCTTTAAATGGCATATTTTCTTTAAGATACAAAGATTCTAAAGCTACTCTGTTGTATCTCCATTCCAAGAAAATAACTCATAACACCCAAATCACTCATTTCGAACACATTCTACATCTCTAGTTTAAATTTTGCTAGCAATTTTGTATTTCTTCCAGTCACTAACATGTCATCAACATAGAGAAATTATCAGCTGCTAACCGCCATCTTCTTCCTTCAGATACAAAGTAGTTTCACTTTCACTTCTTTTGAAACCCAATTGAATTAAATGAGAATCAATTCTACTGTACCAAGCCCTTGGTGCTTATTTTAACCCATAAAGAGCTTTGTGTAGCTTGTATAATTTATGTTCTTCCCCTGCAGTTTTGAAACCTTCTAGTTGCTAGACATAAATTTCTTCAAGAGCTATCCCATTTAAAAATGCAGACTTCACATCTAAATGGTATACATTCCATCCTATTTGTTTAGCAAGAGTAAGAAGGAGCTGAATGATGTCATGCCTTGCAACTGGTGCAAACGTATCCCCATAATCCACTCTAGCCACTTGAGCAAATCCTTTAACAACCAATCTAGCCTTGTGTTTAAAGACTGAACCATTAGGATTAAACTTGGTTCTAAACACCCACTTCACACCAATTTTCTTCTTGTCGTTGGGTAGCTCGGTTAACTTCCAAGTTCCATTTCTTTCAATGGAACCAATTTTTGCCTTAATAGCCTCAATCCAAGCTGGAGAAGTTGCAACATCAATGTAGGTTGTAGGTTCAGCATGCACTAAATTGCATCTCTCGTATACATCAGCCAAGGATTTCACCTTATAAACTTCTAAATCTGTAGTTTCTTCAATGTTTGGTTGCTCTTCATCTTCATCACCTGCTCTTTCCATTGATTGGTCTTAGAGCTATGACTCTTTGATCAACTTCATTCAATTCCCAATTCCAATTATGAAGTACATCAAAGTGCATATTTCTACTAATTTGAATTTTAACTTTATTCAAATTGTAGACCTTGTATCCCTTCGATTCTGCTGCATATCCAACAAGTAGTCCTTTTTCAGCTACTACATCAAGCTTACCCCTTTTTATAGCAGACACATGAAAATAGCAGAGAGAGCCAAACATTTTAAAATGTTTGATAGTAGGTTTCTCCCCAGACCAAGCTTCCATACGTGTTTTTTTTAATAGATTTAGTTGGTAATCTATTTAACAAATATACTAAAGTATTTACTACTTTAGCCCATAGAAATCTTGACAAAAAAATTTCAAACAGCATGCACCTGGACATCTCCATGACTGTCCTGTTCTTCCTCTCAGAAACTCCATTTTGTTGTGGAGAGTAGGGTACTGTCAATTGGTGCATAATCCCAACTTCTTGTCAGTAGGAATTAAATTCTTTCGAAGTATACTCTTCACCATTATTAGTTCTTAGCATCTTGATCTTCTGACCGTTTTGGGTTTCAGCCAAACACTTAAAGTTTTTGAATTCTAAAAGTGTTTGTGACTTGGTTTTCAAAAAATAAACCCAAACCATCCTGCTGTAGTCATCTATGAACAACATAAAATAGACATTATTGTTCAAAGATGCTATTCTCATTGATCCATAAATGTTCGAATGGACCAGCTGCAATTTGCTCTGCTTGATGCAATTTGTGGAAATGACTTTTGGTGTTGTTTTCCAAACTCACAGCCCTCACAAATCTATTTACTAACACAAATTTCAGGCATTCCTTCTACCAAATCATTATCATGCAACATCATTAATGATTTGAAATTATAGTGTCCAAACCTCTTGTGCCAAATAATACTCTCCTCAGTTTTAGCACTTAAGGCATGCCCTTCCACAACATTGAGATTCAAATAAAAGCTATTACCCTCCATTTTGATTTTTGCAATTGCTGAATCATGTGAATCAATAATAAAACAAAATTTTTCTTTAAATGACACTTTATACCCATTCCTCAGAATCTATGCAACACTCAAGAGGTTCTGATCTAGCTCTGGAATGTACAAAACATTTGTGATAATTTTTGTACCTTTGCTTGTGCTGACAATAACAGTACCTTTCCCCTTTGCCTCAACAACATCTCCATTTCTGATGTAGAACAAGTAGCAGAAGCATACATGCCCAAGAGGGAGCACTCGAAATTCAAAGCCAACTAAATTTCGGTAGTCCGGGCACTGAAGTCGGAATGACACGAAACTCACCCAGTCGATGTGTTTCGCTGTTTGGAGAGGAAGTCAGCCGCTTCGCCCCTGATGTTCACCAGTTTTTGGCCAAATCCCATCGTTTCGCCCCCGAAATCGTCATTTTTGCTATTTTAGGAAAGTTTTGCTTCAGCCATAACTTTTGATTTACGAGTCCGAATTGACTTTCGTCAATTCCTGCTTGCTCAGGACTTATAGCCCTTTCATATTCTGCATTTATCTCAAATTTTCCATTTATGGTAAATTTATTAATTAGCGTTGTTTCCTTATCCGACATGGGTTAAGGCTAGGGTTTTGTTTTAAATATGCTTGTAGGCCTCTGGCCGAAAGCAACTATTAATTTATTGTATAAAAGTTTGATTTTCATGAGAGTCTCTCTCATTGCGATTTATTTAGGGAATATTGACGTTGGTCATATTCCTTTGTTATTTTCTGCTGCGTCAATTTCCCAGCTTAATCTTTGGCTTATTTGACCTGTTAATTGAAGAGAAAATTGGCAGAAATTTGGTCATGTGACTAGTGCAACCACTGTCAATCAACCATGTATCCCTTCTGGAGGTGTTTTCATCATGGGTTTCCATGAACAGGTGCTCTTCATCATCCTTTCCTTCTTCAGAAATATTTGCATGTTGGTGAATTTCATGTTGAGGTTGTTTCTTCTTTATCCTGAAATACCTCTCACTATGGCCATTTTTTTTGTAGAAATCACAATGAAGAAGTGATTTCCCTTTGAACCAACAATTAACCCCAGCATGATTAGTTCTTTTACAAAAGAACAAGGGGAAAAACTCTATCTGCTAGCAGGTACAATTGATTTATATTTGGAGAGAATTTGTTTACCATTGTTAAAGTTTTTCTTCGGTAAAGTTCTAGTTTTTCTCCCCTTACTGTTTGCTTGAAATGCTCATTCAATAGCTTCATCATCCCTCATTTGAACACTTTGCTCCTAGATATGCAGTTTGCTAATGAACTCTGTAATAGTGAGGCTTTGCAAATCGCAAGATTCTTCTATCACAGAAATTTTAGCCTCAAATGTTTCTGGAATTGACATCATAAGCTTTCTACTACCTTATGATCCTCAAATGTCTCCCCAAGGAGTCTCATTTGGCTTACAATGTTCATCAATCTGCTAGAGTAAGTTTTGTTAGACTCATTATCTTTCATCTTCATCAATTCGAATTCCCTCTTGAATACAAGTAACTTGACAATTTTGACTCTACTGTTGCCTTCAAATTCGACTTGGAGTTTATCCCATATTTGCTTTGGTGTTTCCAAGTTCATGATTTTCATAAATATATGGCCTGCAAATCTAGAATGTAGACAGGTGATGGCCCTGTCTTTCTTGAGTTTTTCTTCTTCATAAGCCTTCATCTGAGCAATAGTAGGATTTCCATTTAATTGTAATGGATCAGCATTTTCCACCATAACATTCCATAATCTTAGAGATCTCAGGAAGAATCTCATTTTTGGCAGCCCAAATATGATAATGTTCTCCATTAAACACTAGTACTGAATTTGAGTGTCCTGAAGAAGAAGAGGAAGCCATGGATTAATAAGTAAAAGTTTTGTAATACCTGCTACTAATCTCTCTGTGTTTACGCTCACTCCCCGTGTTTACACTAAAAAACTCACGTGTTTTTCACTCAAAAATTTTCCCTCAGCCCGTAGGAACAATAGCTCTAATACCATTGTTAGAATTCTAGATTTGATCAGTAACTGTTTATAACAATTATTGTTTGAATTAAAATCTGAGAATACAACAACAAAGTAATTGAAGAGAAAGATTAATTTTATTGAATTCAAAATGCCTATTATATAGGCTTACAAGAACATCAATTGTAATAAAAAACAAACTCTCAACAGCCATGAGAGATTATTGGCAATTTATAGCAGATTTTCAGCAAATACCGAATTAAACTCTGCTATTGAAATAAAAAATTCAAAACATTCAAATAAATTTAATTCTATCTTCAAGGCAACATCTCACTCATAATTCTAACAAAGTCCGCCATTGAAATCTCAACATCAAAGCTTCCTTCTGTGCAAGTAATTCAGCTATTTTCTTTGTTCTACAATCCATGCTTGTTAATTCCAATCCGTTCCGGCTGGAATGACCGAAACGTTCTGTGCCATTAAAAAAACTGAGACGAAACGGCGTCGTTTTTGTCTCGGTTTTAATTTCAGCCCGTTTTGGAAATTCTGGCTAAATTCCAACCGGAACACCTTGGTACCGCTCTGGCTCAAAATCATAATATTTCTTTTATTTTAGAACATTTTACTATTATAATATTTTGGAATTTTAGAGATGTTTCTAATTTTGAGATTATGTTTGTTTGACTTTGTGTTTATATTGTATAATTTAAAGTTAATTTATCTTGAATTTAAATTATACTTGTTAAATTAATATTTTTTTGTTCATATATATATATATATATCAGTACAACCCCGAAATGGCTCCGAAACCGAAATGTTCTGTTCTAATAGAAAAACCAGAACGGCGACCGGAGCGATATTGACAACCTTGCTGCAATCTTTCCATTTTTGTCATTAAACTTCAAGCATTGGTGCATATATATGATCAAATATCATCATTTTCATCTTTAATTGAGGTTAATCGGGAGAGATACATGTCCGTGTTTGTGTAGGATGTTCTTTAATTTGTAGGGTGTGAAGTTCATAGAATGGGTTGTGGAATAAATGATCATGGAAAAACCTTAAGAAAGCAGAGAAGCCCTTAAAGGGAAGCAAACATAGACATGAAGAGCAAACATGAGAATCAAAACCATAAAAAAGTTATTCTCTACTAAAAACCATGAGGGTCAAATTAAAACTAATTTTTATTATTTTTTAAGAACAATTAGAATATTTTTGTAACAATTTTAACAAATTAAAACTTGGATCTCTTTTGATTATGCCTTACACACAATTATTTATGTCTAAACTAGTTCCAATCAAAAATAGTTTATTTGGGGTTTAAATCTTACATAATAACATAAAAACAAATTTTATAAAATACTAATTTTTTTATTACAAAATAAAAGTTCCAATTGAAAATTATTATTTTAATGATCTGAATTTATATTCAAAAGAATATCAACCAAAACTCATCAACCATATGAAATTATGTCTCTAAGATACACACATACATATGAGATTTTTTAATTAATTAAAATATAAATATTCTAAATAAAGAGAAACACTAATATTAATTAAATTATAAATAATCACTTATTAGATATAAATTTTCCATCAATGACTCTATCCAAAACCCATATCATGGATTAGACTAATTAACTTAAGTTAACCCAACTAATAAAAAGGGTTTAATAAGTGTTTGCACAGCTATTATAATTTTTATTTTTGGATGTATTTTAATGTATTTTACTTGAAAAAACAGCATCAAATTGATGTTATTTTTCGTGTTTTTTTTAATGATTTTAATGTATTGATATAAAAAAATAAAATAAAATATGAAAAAAACAATAATTCTATGCATTTTCAAATAAAAAAAACTTGGAAAGAAAACCCTACACTACAATAACAAACACAAGCTTAGATAAAGTTTAAGATTGTGGTAACGGTTATTTTTCAAAAATGCTATTCACTTAAAATTATATTAAAATAATATTTTTTAAAAATTATTTTTAATATTAAGAACAAATCTATTAGAATTTTTTTTCTTTCAAAATCACGTTTTGACTTCCGAAACTACTCCAATTTTTAATTAACATTAAATTGCAACTATAAATAATTCATGCAACCAACATTACTAATTATTAGAGCATTAAAAGTTATTGGTATATTCAATGTTAGTATAAAATCAGATTCATCTTGAGATTACTAAAATAAATGCTGTTCAAATTGGAAGGTTCTTTATTGAAAGTTCCAGTATATCTTTGATAGAATTAGATTATAGAACATTCTATATGTTGAACATCATTGCAGCTATTGTGTTTATGAAATATCTTTGATAGAATTAGATTATAGAACATTCTATATGTTGAACATCATTGCAGCTATTGTGTTTATGAACAATCTATTGATACTTCCAAGAGTAGTCTGCAGTTTTGATTTCCTTTTTTGAACAAAAGGTTTGAATTTTGCAGCTGTGTTTCTCCTTTATTTGCCACATTTTTGCTGATAATATCTTCAAATTCAAACAAGGTGCTGCTTTATGATGGTATTTGGGGTGTGTAGTTGTTAATGTTTATCTTCTTGAAAAGGTGAAGGCAGATAAATATGCAAGGGCATGCATCCACTATCCTGCCAGCTCACAAGGAACACCATCACATGACCATGAAGAAACTGCTAATTCATTGGTAAGTATGCCATTTTCTTTTTCATATATTAACCTTATAGTTGACAGGATTCTCCTACAAACAAGTTACTATAGTTTTCAGAATTCTCCTAAGAGTGTTGTAGTGTTAAGATTATAGGTCATCAGTGTTCAATTCCAAGCAAGGAGTCACAGTTTCCATTAATTTTTTATTTGTTATTTTTTTTAGAATGAAGTTAGAATTTGATCATTAACTTGAAACACTGCTTACATCATAAATAGGAAATCAATAATCTCATCTGGACCTTCCCTCCATCCACATTTTCTCATATACAAAAAGAATGACTCCAAATCCCATGCATGAAACTTGAAAGATAGAAGCATCAGTGTTCATTACACCAGGTGGGGTGGGTCTTCATATCTGTGGGGAGGATACCGGCTGTATTCAAACTGACCTGGTTTAAACAAATTTCATTTCCAAATTGTTCGCCACTCTATTAAACTTACAGTAGAAAAGTAGGATATTTTTGAATTGTACTATGTTCACCTTGTCGGCCATTTGGAGAAAATGTTGAAGTTTTCTTCTGGGTTAAGCACTGAAATGTTGTGTACCGGAAATGCCATGATCTGCTCTAAGTTCTGCTCAACGAACTTTATAAGCCTGTTGATTCAAACTGTCTTTACCTTAGCTCTTCTTCTTTGACAAACTGTCAATAACAATTCAGGAATTTAGCTCTTGCGATGGTGCAACCCCGGGTAGTCCAGCTGACATGCTTCTCAAGGATTTGAATCCATGTTTAACACCCTATTGTGCCGAGAAAAAATCCAAGGTCAGAAGACAACGCTCCTTTGAGTTTTGAAAAAACCCAATCCGAAAATATCTATCCTATGACAGGCACTCTATGCAACCTTGTAAGGAAAATACTTACAGAATCGACATTTCTTGTAGGAATTTGAGACAATGGGGTATGAGTCTTCTCTTGATGTAAGCTTATCCGAGAGCAATACGCAAACTAGCAATGAACTTAGCTTCGGCTCTCGTCTGAGGAAGTTATCCAAAAGTTCAGACTGTTGCCAGAACTCCAGCTCAGGAAGCACAATGACCCGTTCAACACGCAGGTCAGAAGAAACCAAAGGAGCATGCAGAAAGCAAGCCCAGCAAAGACATTTCTAGCGTCTCACCGGTCATTCTGTTCTCATGAAGCATTCATGTAATCAACTGATGCTTTTTTGTACTTTTTTTAACGATGATTTTGGCCTATAGTATTATTGTTGCAATATCTCCTAGATGTAAATGTTGCTGTCTAAGCACTTGAATAAGGGGTGCAAAGCCATATATATGAGTGGAAAAACATGTTATAGGATATGCTGTAGGGTTGTGGTATGGTAATAGTCTACTGCCTATTTATGTTTCAAAACCATGAGCATGAAAAGGAATATTTAGGTAGTGCAAACTATTTTCTTCATTCTTGTACCAAAAACAATGCTATAAAGAGAAAACAAAACAAAATAGCAATTGACAAATTGAAATATATTATTGAACTTCATATGTGGGGTAAAACACTCTAAGGCATAAGATTGTGATTATGGATTTAGCCAAGCATGTCATCTAACAATGCTGCATAAAATTAAATCCATGACCTTTTGCTTCTAGTGTGTGACATTATATTATAACATATACTAAAAGAGGTCAATGTTTTACTGTAGATTGTGGGTGTATTCACTATGGATTGCAATAGTGTTTTTGAGTCGGTTCTGTTTGGGTGGGTCATGGTTTTTTTGATTTTTTTATATTTCTTTGCACGGTAAAATAATCTTTCTACCCTCCAATAAGATAAAAAACAACAGTTGCCGAAGGGCGTGCCACAATAATTTCACATTCCATTGCATAGTAAAATAACACTTCTACCCTCCAATAAAAAAAAAACCATGATTTGCTTGCGGGGGTGTTTCATATATTTCATATTTTTAAAAAATGTCTAAATACTAATCTGCCCCCTAATAAAATAAAATTGAAGAGTTGGATATAGGAGTGTTACAGTAATTTACTTTTATTATTATTATTATTATTATTATTTTCTTTGAATATTGTGTGTGCGTCTGACACAAACGCCAATAGTATTCAGCCTCACACCCACTTCGGGCGACGCATGCGACATGTTACGATGGAGGAAAATGTCTGTCTAGCGTCTCAGTAGATACGCTATTGTGTCCTTTTCCTCATAATGTTGCGTGTGGCCTTACAAGGTGGCCAGAGACGTGACGGTGATTGATTGAACTTCCCCCTTTTTTTCTCTCTCCTTCACACTAAACTACACAGCAACCCCCCGGTTTTATGTTTGTTTCATTTCAGTCTCTGATCGTTTAATTGTGTTGTATGGTCCTTAATTCTGTTATGTAAGTTTTGATTTGTTTCAATTGTCATTCAATTGAAATTGATTATATATTATGTTTTCATTTCAGTCCCTATTCTTTTAATTTTAGGTTTGGTTTTAAATCCCTTAATATTTTCAATACAGAAGATTTGATTTTTTCAATTTTGTCCTTTGATTAAAATTGATAATATATTTGGTTTTCATTTCGGATCTTATAGTTTTAATTTTTTATTCTAATTCCTTTATTTTTTTACATTTCTTAAATAGTCTATTTTTGTCCATGTTTATATATATATGTACTCTTAGCTTCGGTTTTTAATTTTTATTATTTTCTCTTTTGTTGAGGTAGCATTTTTTTGAAAAATTTTGCTTTTAAATTTTAGTTTGTGTTTATGGTCATTTCGAAATTGATATTTCTATTTTTTCTTCCTTGTTCTTTCTTTTGATTTTTTATTAGTTTTTTTTATTATTATTTTCACGTCAAATAATTTTTTTAGCTAATAATTTTTATTTTTTTATTTACTCTTTTGTTAAAATTTTTAGAATTTTTATTCTTTGAATGAATTGTTTTCCATTATTAACTCAACAACAACAACAACATATCATTATTGGTCGAAAGCTTGGGGATTGAATCCAGGAATTGGGGTTGGCAGGAATTGAGGACTAATGGAATGGCCTTGTCCATATAATAGTTAGGAGCAGGAAAGAAAAATTCTGGGCTTTCTTTACCTTGTTGAGAATGATGTGGAGAGATCTGCAATGGAGAGTCAATTGGGCATGTACTTGGGCTTTAAAAGTGAAAATTTAATGAAAAGTTGGACACTACTATTGCAAGACTAGGCATATTCAGATCATATATTACTTGATCTAACATTTACTTGATGATAGGCAGTTGATGCTTGACAAGATTTGTGGAAGCAAGAATTTGACAAACATATTGACCAAGGGTGTTCCAGATGAGAAACTCAAGTTGTTCAACCGAGACCAACACAAGTTCAATTGTTCCCGAGGTTCTTACACCATGAGTTGCAGAGATGGATGCTGTTTGGAGGCAAATAGTTTATCGCTACAAGTGGGAAAACTGTTGGGGGTGTTTATGGAGCCGAGTAAATATTGCTTTGCTAGGCCATATGATCCAGCTCAATAATATTTATATTTTTTTAATGCACACACGTACTGTTAATTGATTTTTATATTGAATAATAAATAGTGTTTGGATAATAGATATTTTATATGTATTTTTATAACGCGATAAATAAAATATATAAATTTGTCATGTATTCAATAATAAATAGGATATGAAATAGTAGAAACTAATTTATGGATACCCATTGCCTTTCTAAATTATTCTTGTAACATTTGAGCAATGGTGAATTGTGTATGGAGGTTAAATTGCAGAGCCACTTAAAATTCTTAAGCTGTGTGTGCTTGATCCTCACTTGTTTTCTCTTTTATCTCATCACCACACTAACAAATGATACCATGGTTACCAAGCAAAGATATGCTATGTTTCCATCAATTTCATTGAATGAAATGACCATAAAGCCAACAATATGATAAAGACGAGCATGTTTTTTGAGGATATCGGTGAGATCAAACAACCTCTGTTTGCAGCTCCATGTAGGGGTGCTATGGTCCTCAAATTCCCATACACAACTAGCTAGTTCTTCCAATGGACTGGCGTCGTCGACCATACCCTTGGCTTGCTGCAATGCGTTTCTCTCTTGAATCATCAAAGTCTTGTGGCAGGTTAATGACCACTTGGGCTTAGCCTTATGCCAATAGTTCATAAGAATATCTGCCAGGCCATCTATTTCTGATAAATTCTCATCTAGCTATAGCTATGGCAAATTCTCATTTGACTCCTCGTAATCTTCAAACTCTACAATCCCGGCTCCATCACCTCCTCTCATCTACAATCCTTGAGATAGGAAACTCGCTCGGCTAAGTTTATATTGGTGGGCAGATAATGGCTAGAGATCGAAGAAAACGAAGTCCTCGAGACACACTGAAGCGATGAGCTGACTCTGCAGGGAGCCCAAGGAGCAGTCAGAGACAACCAACTACTATGTGCTCTACTTTTTCTGCAGAAGGGATCCACAGAATCAAATAACTTTATGTCGGACGCATTAATTTATACATGCTGCTGAAGGTTTTGTTTTCCTTCAGAAATCCTTAAAGGCTCAGTAGTATTCCTAATTAGAATAATTCCTTTTATTTTTCTTTAACTTCCTCCTTATCTACAAATATTTTTTATTTTGATTTTTTTTTAAGTGTTGAAAAAACATTAAAAATTTAAATCCTTTTAAGACAACACTGAAAAATACTGAAATAATGCTTATATTTCAAAAACATATTTTTTTATTTATGTTGTTTTCTTACTGTTTTGTTTGATTTTGCCTGAAAATACTTGAAAAATATGGTCAAAAACTGGATAACAACATGTGTCACATGAAGCACAAGCAAGTTGTAAGCAACTAGTTTTTTCAATGGCATTTGTCACATTTATCAATGATAGATCAAGATGTTAATATTAACCTTATGACAACCAATAATTGTTTATATCATGTATTATGGCAGGTCTTCATGGATGATGGTTCCACTATTCATCTAAAAAGACTCTATTTCATTTTCTTTCAATTTTCACCACATGCTAATTAACTTTGTGACATCAAAATAATAATTTTATGTGGCATAGCTATAAAACCTATTTTGGTTTGATTGATAGATCTAGTAACCCATATCATCAAAGCCTAACTTTTGATCATGTTTCCTTTCCGTTTAAAAAATTTCAAACACAAGTAAAAAATACCGATGTGACTTGATTGACTCTATAAGTCCAAAAACAACTTGAATAACTCGTAAAAATATAGTTTGACTAAAAAAATTTAAGAGGACAATTTATTTTTTGAAAAATATTAAGACAACAACTTGGATTGACCTCGGTCAACCTAGATTAACCTTTTAAATTTGTGACCTGTCTATTCAAATCATGATAACATCAAATAAAAAAATCAAAACAAATAAATTATAAAGCTCAATTATCAATAAACTTATTGTTGAATGATAAAGTTAGAAAGAAAAAAATCAATTTAAAAAAATACAATGAAATGACATTAATGAAAAAATTACGAATTTGAACAAAATTATCAAAATATCATTGACAGTCTCGCAAGACTTTTCTAAACTCTTATTACCCAAAACATTTACTTGAGATATAACAATATTTAAGGAGACTCTCATAAAATTTTAGTCTAGTCCAAAAATAGGATTGAGAGATATAATTGATATAATAAAACTTAACAATATTTTTCTTTTAAAAAATGACAATCACTATTTGGTCGGAAAAAAAAATCTGAAATGGAACTAGAATATTCTAGCAAAAATTTATACAAAATTTATGGAACAAGTTGAGTTTACCCAACTATTCCAGGCCGAATGAAATATAATTGACACGAGCCATTGGCCTGCACTCCACTGCAACGAGATTTTTTTTCTCTCGTTATAACATATGTATTTTTTTTGTTTTGTATTTTGGTTCTTATTCTTTTATTTTTTGATTTAGTTTTGATCCCTTTATATTTTCGGTCCTTCTAGGATATTTCTTAATTTTTTGTTTGTATTTATGTATCTATATTCTTAGTTTTAACTTTTAATTTTTATTCGTATTTATTTTTGTATTAAATATAACTTGCGTTAAAAAAAGAGTAAGTTTAGCTTTGGTAGCATGAAATGAGAGTGAAACTTTCCCTCATTTATGTCTAGTAAATCTTGTGTTTTTACTGATTTGTTATCTTTGTGTTTTTTTCATCTGTTTTGTCTACATGTAGCTTGATATATTTTTAGTTTAAAGTGAATTTTATTTAAAAAGAAATTAAATTTTTATTTTATTTTTGAAGATTTATTCTTGATATTATTATATTAAAAGTATTTCAGAACACTAAGGTTAAATTAATTTGAGATTTTAAAAAACTTTATTTTTTTATATATTTTAATGCATTAATGATAAACAAATATCAAAATATATAATTAGCCTCATATATTTTTAAGAAAAAATATCTTAAAAATAATCGTTATCATTAAAAGTTTTGCGGTTTGATTATTTTTCTCAGAAGTATAGCATCATAAAAAATATATAGCACCGTTAGAACTAAAAATAAAACTAAGAGCATATACATATAAACATGGACAAAAAAGAGACCATTTTAGAAATATAAAAAAATGAATTAAAATCAAATAACAAAACTTAAAAGTATAAGGTCCAAAACGAGAGAAAAAATATTATCAATTTCAATAGAAGAACAAAATTTAAAAAAAAAAAAAACAAACTTTTATTCTGAAAATATTCAGGGATTTAAAACCAAACCCAAAATTAAAATAATAAGGATCAAAATAAAAATGAAATATATAATCAATTTCAATTGAAAGACAAGATTGAAAAAAATCAAAACTTATATCACATAAATTAGGACCATACAAAACAATCAAAAGATCAAGGATTGAAATGAAAGCCCCATAGACCATGGGAATTTCCCTGTAATTTAGGCTATAGGAGAGAGAAAAGTGATCAAAAAGATCAATCGACCACCGTCACGTTTTCGGACACCGTTGGATGCCACGCGCACCAGCATGAGGAAGAGGACATGGTGACGTATCAGGTGAGACTCTGGGTGGATATTTTTCACCACTGAAAGACGTTGCATGTGTCCTCTGAAAGGAGTCTGAGGAAGAAAATTGTTTACATGTCTATTAGACTCGCCAACAGTGTCTGCATAAAAAAATGTTAAGCTTATTAGATGATAATTTCACTATTTTAATCCACAATAATCTTTATTTATAGGTGCAGTGAAACTGACTGAGTTGATTTAGCTTATTAGATGATCTTGATTTTATTTGATGTATTGAAAGGAAATGTCTACATGAATCAAGGGCCTACATCCGAATAAAAATAAATATGGGTGGTCCATCTTTTCAAAGGTCATTGTAATGGTGTCTACACCACATGCAAGCGAGAGACATGAGGCAGGCAAATTTCTGTACTAATACAATATTCAAACGTTTTTCACTCGTTTTCCTTTAATTTTGGTATTAATTCATCTGATATTTCCTAATCTTGGGGAGAAAAAGGCATCAATCAATCCGCCTCTTTATCAAGAAAGAATCTTCAAATAGTGTATACGAGCACTAGTAAAGTTCGGAATTAATACCATCTTATAGCGTTTAACTAAGCCTGGAAAATAATCCTTGAGAGGAAGTGTCACAAACCAAACCAAACAGGGTCGTGCATGTTTTGTGATGAACAAGTCCTGGATCTGCATGAAACAAGACCCGTAGCATGATAAAAATCGTAATTTGATCCCTTGTGTCTATACCAAGAGCTTGTAATATTTAAGCTCATTAATCCCTTGTGCAGGTTCATACGATCAATAGCTTTGGAGGCAGGACACTTCATGCTATAGTCTCCTTGTAAGAACTTCGAACTCCGCGAGGTTCATTTGCTTTATTGCTTGTTGCTTTCAATCATTTAGCAGCTACTCCATGAGTTAAACATGAAAACCATTATTGTTTAAGAGTTCTACGTGGACAACCAAATCCTATATTGTTTTTGGTCCAATTATAAAAGTAGATTATTAATCATGTTTAGATCAATGTCTGGTGATTGATAATTAAGGTCACGTATGAAACTATGATTGGATATTATATACAAACACTAGAAAAACAGTATGATAAATGCAAAATAAACATTTTTTCTTTAACACTATGTTTTCTAATGTGTTTTGAGCTTATTTTAGTTTATTGGAAGTTAGTTTTATGAGTTTCGCGTGTTTAAGTGAGTTTCGCATGCTTAAGTGACTTTGTGAATTACTTGTTAAAAGATAAGAATTTCTGCATTTTATGATTCGGACCTTGCTTCTTGTGACAAGTTTTTCACCAAATTAAAGTTTCAAAATAAGGAGATGGACTTAATCAAAGTTAGAGCACACATATTCAGATTTCTAGGAAGGTATTATAGATAGAAATCTGAGTTTATTTGGACCTCTAAATAGACTTACAAAAATCATGTTGGAATCCTACTTGCGGTAGGAGTCCCTATTTGCACACTAAACATTTAAACGGGCATATGTTGAGATTACTATATCACAATTAGGTGATTCAAAACCAAAATTCATCTACATACCTGGGGATAAAACTTTTATGAAGGAATTTGGGTTAGATAAAATCATTTTCAAGGGGAAAACCCATAAGCAAACTAAATAACGAGATTGGTCTCCTAATATGATGAGGAAACTAGTGGTGGGAAGTTTTATCTTGAGAAGCAATCTGAGAGGGTTAGAAGTTTTTTTTGCCATATGCTTTAACCTCATAATATTTAGCCTTGATATTATCATGAAGGTTTCTTATGAGGATTCAAGAATAAAGGAGAAAAACATGACAAGGGAGAAGAAAAAAAGTTCTTTTGTTGTTGAATTTTCTAGGACCATGACCAATTAATATTTTAAATACATGTTGAGAGCATGAATATCTATCTTCCAATTTTATATGCATAAGAAAAAGTTCTATCAATGAATAATTTGTTGAATCACTCAAGGTTACCATTAATTGAATATGTTTAATGCTATAAAATTGGCTTTTACTTGATTAACCTATGTGATTTGGACAAGTCATTCATGGTCATATGAGGCTAGAGGCATGGGTAATGATCCCATTATTGAATATATTTAAGACTTTATTTCCCTCACCACTCTGTTGTAATTTAGACTTTGTTGCAACTAAGATTTTGTTTCTGACTTGGTTTCTTGCAATATTAGATCACTCCAACCTGATTTAATTTTCTGGAAACAAGTATGATTGATAATCTACCCAACTTGTAAACCTTTGGAAGTAGATATTTAACATTGAGTTATTGTCATTCTTAATAGGTCTTTGTCGTCCGGCTGGTATTAGAGGGTTCTTTGTTGTAGATTTGTACGTGGGAGGGAGTGGTGATTGTGTTTAGTTTAAGCAAGGCTGGTGAGATGGGTTTTGTGATTGTTCGGATTGTGTTTTTATTTGTATACCCGAAAGGAAAGGGTTTATGAGGGATCTCTTTGATTTGCACCATCTTAAGAGCTTTAGTTCAGGATTTGGTAGTGTTGCTAGTGCTTGTTTGGGCGGGGGATCAGGACTGGGAGGGCTTGGTGGTGGTGGAGATACTCCACCGCTTTTAGCAATGGCAATGAATCAAAAGATGATCAATAGATTCCTCGGCCATTACATTTTATTTTTAACTTCTTGGTAGATAGTTCAATGATAGAAAAAGTCTCGCAAAGCACCAATTTTTTTAGAAAAGAGAGGCTACAGACAAAATAGATTTTAGACTTAAGCCATGCATGCTCAGCACGATGGCTAATTTTTTATTTATTATATAAGTTTAGCTCACACATCTCTTGTGCACTAGTTTTTAGATAAAAGATAACAAAAACATGCTCTAACGTTGGTACATTTTATGCTCAAGGCGCGGCGCAAGTACAACTGCTAATGGCGTTGCTTTCGGCAAAGTGAGTCCGAAGCCTTCACTCATGTCAACTTGAGCATTCATTGCGGTGCTGAAATTGAAGCCTTGAAGCAACCGAGAAAGCGTCAAGTGAACCATTTGCAAGCTAGAAGAAATCCCAGGGCACAGTCTTCTCCCTGAACCAAATGGAACATACTCAAACTGCTGACCTCTAACATCTATTGATCCATGGCTTGTAAGGAACCTCTCAGGACGAAACTCGCATGGATTTTCCCATATGCGCGGGTCTCGATGAAGCTTCCACGCGTTAACTAGTAATTGAGTGCCTCGAGGAACAAGATAGCCACCCACATAGCAATCTTCCAAGGATTCACGTGGTACCAATAGGGGGCCAGGAGGGTATAGTCTCAAAGTTTCCTTCACGATAGCTTGAAAGTATACCAAGTTCTTGATATCTGATTCTTCTACCCATCTCGTTGTTCCCACATGGATATCAATCTCTTTTTGTACTCTTTTCAGCACTTCAGTATGGTTAAGTAGAAGAGACAGCGCCCATGTCAAGGTGACAGATGTAGTATCTATGCCTGCTACTATAAGATTCTGAAGAGCATAAAAAATCGATTAGAAATGCAATCGTGTTGATGAGGATGTTATGCAAAATGTTGTGAGTTCACTTACCAGCGCAGTTGCCTTGACAATGGTTTCTCTTTTGTATCCGTTGATGGGATCATCGCCTGCTGCAAGAGATTCTAGCATGACATCCATGAAGTCCTTCTCTTCTTTCCTCACATTGACCGCTTCTCTTCGCTGAAGATGTTCTTCGAGCCAACTACTCACAACATGGTCCAACTCCTTGGCGACACGCTTCATAGATTTCAGATGTCCTTGCAAATCCATCCATCCAGTAAAAGGAATCAAATCAGACATCACTAATACCCCACTCAAGTAAAAAAACTCTTTGATTGCTCTTCCGAATGCTTCTGACTCTTTGCCAATACCACCAAAATATCTCTTCCCTGCAATTAGTCGAAACATCACGCTCGCAACTACATAGGAAAACCAATGACTCATGTCCACCAACACGGAACCATTGCTACAGGTCGTGTACAATTCTTTGATGCATGTATCTATTTCCGAAACTCTAACATTCATGAGCAGCTGAAGCCTGCGGTTCGACAGAAGCTCTTGCGTTACGATCTTTCGTATCTCAAGCCAGTATTCTCCATACCTGTGGAATCCGAAAAAGGCATCATCATAACCCATGTATTTTGAAGCAGCTAAACTTGGACGATTTAGGAATTTTCGGTCATTGGTTTTCAAGCATTCCTTCACAGATTCCCAGCTACTAATAACAAGTGTGCGTCTCATGCCAAGCCTGATTGAAAAAACTGGTCCGTGCTTATCAGCCAGATCTCCGAGAGCTCGGAAAATTGGAATTTGACTGTTGAGAATCCTCATATGTCCTATCAAAGGCCATGCACCAGAGGGTTCAGGTGGTGGTAAGGTTTTGTTTCTTTTGTGACTGGTTGACAGTATTCTCCATATGATGGATAGAAGAGCTAGCCCTAGAAAAATACTTCCCATTGCTAAAACATTCATTTTGGGTTGTGTGTGGAGAAAGAAGTGTTTTAGATACATGCAAAACGGCATGATGATATGCACCTATTTATATATGACATGAAGCACAAGCAAATAAAAATTACTAGCGACATGTGATTATTGATTCTAGTTTATGAATAGAATCAATGATGGATCGATGAAGATGCTATTTAACTTGATGACATCTACTAATATTGGAGTTTAAATTGTGTATTCATCTTTTCACTGGTCATTGTCATGCAGCTCACGCCACAGGCTAGAATACATAGATTGAAATTAGTAAAAATTTAAAATCAAAACTAAGAGCATATACATACGAACACTGATAAAAAAAAAAGGGGGGGGATCATTTAAGAAATATAAGAAAATAAAGAAATTAAAATAAAATCAAAACTTAAAAATATAAAGGTTGAAATGAAAACTAAATATAAAATCAAACTTATATCATTAAAATGAGGACCATACAAAACAATCAAAGATTAGAAACTGAAATGAATATCCCATAAATCAAGGGGACTTCTATGTAATTTAGGCTATAGAAGAGAGAAAAGGAGAGAGAAAAACTAACCAACATCAAATTTATGATCACAGTGGGACGTCACACGCACCAACAAGAAAAAAAAGACATGGTGGCGCATCAAGTGAGATGCTGGATGGATATTTTTCACTACCGGAAGACACCGCACTCGACACCTAAAGGAAGCGTGAGGAAGAAAACCATCAGTGCGTCTGTTAGACTTGCCCACAATGTCTGCATAAAAAAAAATATTAAAAAAACATATAATTATCTAAACACCCCTACAGTCAACTCTTGAATTTTATCTTTTCTGAGGGTATATTTGTATTTATATTTTTTCAAAAAACATGAAATGCCCAAAATATCCCCGCAAGCAACTCTTGTTGTTTGTCTTATTTAAGGGTAATATACTTATTTTAATATGCACAAAAGTGTAAAATACCAAAAATACCCCTGAGTAAACTATTTATTATCTGTACTGAAAAGTAAAATAATAATTTTATTATTCTAATCCAAATGATATATATTTATAGATACAGTAAAAATATAGGTGGTCTATCTTTTGAAAGGTCATTGTAATGGAGTCTGGCAAGCGAGAGACATGAGGCACACATATTTCTGTACTTATACAATATTCAAACGTTTTTCACACGTTTGCCTTTGATAGAATCTTAAATTTCACTCGTTTTTTTCCTCCAAAATCTGTCTTCCCGTCAAATCAATCCAGTAATTTGTTTCAAAGTCTTCCTTCCGATTATTATTTCTCGATTAAATAATCACATTGTTTCGAATTATTCAACATTTTTTTTTCCTAAGAAGGACTTCAAATCATAATTTAAGTTAATCGGCTAACCACAGAGTTTAATCTAAACACGGTTTTAATTTGTCATTAGATACCTGGTCTTGTAATATAATGTGCTTTTTTAAAATAAAATTTCATTAAAAATATATTAAAATATATTTTTCAATATTTTTGCATTACTTTTCAATTTAAGTGCAAAATTAGAGGTTCAATTGCAGACTTGAATATGAAGAACAATGCAAATACAAGGTTAACTTGAGTGAATATTGGATAAATTTGTATAAAATTAAGTCTTTAAATTAATTGGATGAAATCAATGATAAGATTGCAAAAAAATCAAAATTCGAGGTTAATTAAGTGTTCAAATAGATTGATGAATGGAAACATGACTTAATTTTAGGAAGATTAAACAAAATTTATCTTGGGTTTGATCTCGTGATCACAATTATAGTACAAAATAACTTTGTTTGTGATAGTAAAGTCAGATTTCTAGTTTGGAGTTTTCAATGATCCATCAAAATTTTAGCGTCATTGTTGGGGAAGATTTTATATACATATTAATATGTTATTATGCATGATGAATGGTTATGGGCATTAAAGACTAATGTGATTGTGTTTTTATTTGATGGTTGAATGATTGTAATTTTATTAAATAATTCCCCTAAAATGTAACTCAAGGTTTCTTAATTAATCTGTACATGTTATATAATTTAGAAATGTAGGAATTTAGATTAAAAATTATTATGTAATCTAAGACCGGAAAAAAAAAGTGATGAAGGCTATAATCAAAATGCTTGCAATGGACTTATGAAGACTTGTTATATCTATCTAGGGTTTGACCATCTAATTCCCTTCAATAGCTCAAGGGAATTAGATTAAATATGTTTATTATCATCCAATTAGAATGATATGCTAGAGGTGTATGTTTTTATTTTCTCTCTTTCTTTGGTTTTCTTCATTTAGATTTTATTTTCTCTTAGTTTTCCCTATTCTAATTGAATTCATTTATGGTCATACTTGATTGTTTTTCGCAATGTCATTGTACTCGGTTGATTCTCATTGATTTTAAACAATTAAAGCTTTGAGGATCAAATTTAATACTAGAAATATTGTTCAAGTATTGAATTGAAAGAAAAGGAGGAAGTGACTAGCACTTGTGAGAAGGGCTAACACTCTTCCTTCCACCATGATGTGTGTACACAAATTGTTATGTATAAAACATATATTTGTTATGTCAAGTTATCTATGATACCTAATTAATTAATAATAAATCTATTATTGATATATTAAGTAATATGTATAAAAACAAAGTTCTATTAATGAATAATTTGTTGAATCACTCAAGATTACCATTAATTGAATATGTTTAATACTATAAAATTAGCATTTACTTAACCAACCTATTTGATTTGGATAAGTCACTCATGCTCATATGAGGTTAGAGGTATGAGTTAAACAAAACATATAATTAATTTGTCACCGATCGCACAGTGTCCTTTTAGACAGTAGATTTGACAGTGTTGTGGACGGCGAACTTGGTTGGTGTGGGCATGACCTTGTCCGTGACTGAGAAAGTCATTGTTATTGCCATTGTCATGACCACATTTTTTGCGAGAAGAGCCACCCCCGCGATGAGAAAAGGTCCGGTTAGCGGTGCATGCGGCAATTAAGGATGCCTGAGTCTGTAGAGATTTTTGAAAAAATTTAAAACTCTCAGCTGTAAACACAAGGTCAGAGAAACAAGGGAGGGGTTTGTGCCATCAGGGCTGTTGAAAAACTAGAGACCGGTGAACTTAATTTGTCGGTTCCATCAATTGGATGGCCAATTGCTTGAAGCTGATCACACAAGGTCTTGAAGGCACAGGCATAAGTAGAGGTCATCTTTGAGGCGAATTTCAGGGGCTTTGTAACGGTGGCTAAAGGATTTTTCCAGGAAGATCCATACCTCACGGGATGTAGAGCTTCAACCATTGCTTCATCTATTAGGGAGGAGAGGAGACGGCTGAGTAGGCGTTTGTCTATTGCTTTCCATGTCAGGTAGTGGTTGCTTAGCATCTGAGATGTGGGGGGGTCGAATAGAGGTGGTTGAACGAGGCTGCCATCCACATGACCCGCAAGCCTTGACTTTTTAAAAGTGTTTGTTTTAGGTAAACACATATTTTACATGAAAATGTTTCTGTTTTTCTATGACTGATGATGTACAGTATTTTACACGAAAATCGATCAACGTAAATATTTTTATTTTCTTTCATATTTCTTGATGTTTAGCATTAATCTCCATCAAAAACTCATTGATAGAAATTGTTTGCTTGGATCATCTCACTAAAACAATAGAAAAGGGAAGAAAAAAGTGCAGTCAAGTCAAATTCCAGATTCAGCAACTCAATTGAACAGAAGATTAAAGAAATTAAATGCTCAAATGAACTCCATCATCCATCAAAATAGAAAATGGAAAGTACAAAAAATATGCTTTGATTCCCTTAAATTTGTATTAGTTGGTGGTACATGAAAAGTAAATTTTTGTTTTCAATTATACAAAAAATGAGAACAATGCTCAACCAAGGCATGTACATGAACTGAGGAGAACATTACTTGGACGCAGATGACAAAGGTGTACAGATTAAATTATCTACCTACAAGGCTTTTAGTATGAAACATATACATGAGTTAGGAGGATACAAATAACAAATCTGTTTTACTTCATCAAAATTGGTGTGTAGCAAAAGGAAATCCCACACATAAATATTCTGACAGCAGTGATTGGTGTTGTAATTGAGATCACGCCGGTAAACTTGGAGAGTTCAGACCAAGGATGATAACATGATGGAAATTGCAACTAGATGTGTAGAAAAGAAAGATGAGACTGGAAAGTTTTCACCAATTATGCAATTGAGCTGTCACGCTTTTTACCATAGGGTGATATGCTGTATGCATGTGCCTTTTCGCTTTTTCAGAACCAGGTTGTTCAAGCCACTCATCATATAAGGATTTAACAAGAAGATTCTCGAAAGGATCTTTGATCAAAACCTGCATATCCAAAGAAAAAAAATAGTTATGGGAAGCTAAAATGACTGTAAAACAAGCATACTATACACACAGAGTACAGGCAAAACATGTACATGATATAATCCCATTCAAGTTAACCTTTTCTGGGGAGGGGGAAAGGTAACCATCACAGTTTTGGGTGTATCCAAGACAATTTGTCTCAAACATCAAAATAAAGACTGCACGCCTGATGTAATTACCCACAGGATCATCATATTTCTACGTAACTTTGGTATTATGCTATGTTCAGGAATCTCCAATGAGATCTTGCATGACAATAGATAATCTAAGACACTACCAAAAATTTCACGACTTAGAAGTGGCTCGGCCACAGGGTAGCAGAATTCAAATCCCTGAATAGGTCAGGTTTGATATCTGCCTTTGGGAACAGTTGTGATGGTAAGAGTATCTCAGAAGCACAGATACAAAAGGTCGAGAGTCATAAGCAGTAAGCTGAAAGTTGCAAATGGTAACATGTTTGATTATACATGATGCCAAAACTATTTAACATAACCCTCTAAATTTTATTTAAAAAAAAGGCATACAAAACCATCTGCAATGTTAGTGAAACTCACATTTTCCATATAAATAGTTTCTAATGACTGAAGCAGCTCTTTTGGAGATTGTTGTGGCTTTGGCTTGATTTGACCACCGCCATTCAGGCACCCTATTTAATCATAAAGCTTAGTTAGCAATGCATGTGTCAGATTTTGAGTGAAAACTGAATATCAATTAGGTTAAATTGAACCAATAAAGTGAAAGTAAAAATTGAAAGGGAAAGAAAGAAACCGGATGGGCAAGCCATAACTTCCACAAAGTGATAATCACATTTTCCTATTTTGACTTTTCTCACAATATTTTGTAGGTTTTGAAAGCCATAACAAAGAGCAAATTTCAGTACAACTTTTCCATCCACCTACATTAATGAGAGATATCACATTAGAAGCAATAACCAGGTGTTATAGCATGTGCATAGAATTACCAAGTATATGTTATTAAGCCTTAAGGTACCCATCTAAGTTAAACAAGACATTTAATAACATGCATGTTCACTTTCTTTTTTCTTCTTTTGTGTTTTGTTTTTGGAGGGCAAAGGATAGCTTTCTTGAATATGGTGCTTTTCTAAAAACCCATGATGCATCAAGAAACTGTATCAAAATTGGAGAGCATAATGACTTCTTACAAGAAATGTGCCAGATTAAAGAGAGCATAACTTACTTCCAAAGTCACTTCACGGAAATCCATGTTTCGCAGACTTTTGAAGGCCAAAGGGCCTTCGATTTCTCTTCCATATAGCATTCTAGCAGCATTCCGAAACACTGTTTCAGCATAACCACCAGAACTTCCAGGAACTCCATAGAGATAACCTTCTTCATTAACATTTGTCAACCTGTAGAGCAATCACCGCATATTTTTTTTATATCAACAACTCAAACACAAATGGATGTGGTCAAAAAATAAAAAGATCGTAGTTCACCAGACAATTTAGAGTTCTTACATTTTGTCTAGAGGATAGTCATCTAAGGTTTCAAAATCCACTTCTTTCAACTGCAATTTGAACCCAAGAAAAAGAAAAAAGAGTAAACACTAGTCACCAATTACCATGTATCAAGGTGCTGGATATATATATATATAAAGGGCTAGAAAGCTAACATAAACTGCCAGAATTGGGAATATCACCTTTATCAAATCTAAGACTTCTCCAGTTGTCAAAACTGAGTCAACCTCTGTAATCCTGAGACCACTTTTATTTGCATCTTCTTGTTCCACTTCAAAAACAAAGTCATCCCTTACAGCCTCAAGCTTCTTATCATAACATGGCATCACGGTCACATGGTAAACCTCATCAGGCCTATCAAATATATATTTTCACCAATTACATAATTCAAGAATGCAAGAAATTGAAAAGGTAATTCATTTTTTCTTCATTCTTCAAAACTCTGATAGCAGACAACAAGGCCCTGTGAACTATAATTAGTCATTGTTCAGTACAGGTTTCACTTTAAATGTTGAGGGTGCGAATTCAGATGCAGTGAAGGTACTGTTACTTTAATATGTTTTCACATCATCTTTATTGATTCATTTTTGTGGCATAGAAGAGGTTTAGGGGTTGACCAAAGAGGAGTGACAGAGATTGGTCCCCTAGAATGCACAAAAGAAGACTAAGAACGCGGAACCAAATGGTACATTAATAACTACTGATCTTAAATCCTGCATGTAACTATTATGAGGTACTTGAAGATATAGGTTTCCTCGTGAAATAGCATCAATTTTTCAAATGTTAAAGCTTAGAAGTTACAAAATTTCTTACTGACCTATAATTCCTAAAAAATTATGCTTTGCAAAAAATAAAGGTCAAACAAGAATAGAAAAACATTGAACTGAATGATTACCTGAGGCCCATTTTTTGGCAAATGTGATGCTTGATGGTAGCTCCAATTGTTTGTTGTGGGCTCTTTACAGAAGATATAAAAGGCAGAATGTAGGATCCCAGTTGCTTTTCAGCATAGCATATCCAACCTGCAATTACAAAAAATCAGTAATTATGAATCAGAGAATCCCTCCTTTCATGTCCCCAACATTCCACAGCCCTGCACATAACCACAGCTAATTACAGATTATGCTATCGGAAACATTCCTGACATGGTTTTGAATGTTGGCAAATAGTTCTATTTTTTTCTATTCTCTTCCTTTTCTTGTTTCCTCTTTCTTTTTTTGGGGAAGGTGAGAGCATCAATTTCTGTATAATAAGCTAAGAAATTAACCTGGACATGCTGAAGAAAGCATGGGCAAGGCTGAATTAGATTTTTCATTGTCGCTCAACTGGCTCTGTTTGTATCGGTTAACAAACTCGTGACATGTCTCTATAAGTGTTAAGTCCCTGCTCGAACTTGTATCAAATACAGCTTTCACTCCCAAAGACTTAAAAAATGTTGTGAGTTTCTTAAAAACCTGCAAAATCAAGACAACTTGAGCCATTATAATCTTGCACAAACAAAACACTATATGTTATCTTTTTGCACATCCTTTCAAATAAAGCCCAGAGACCACCTGAAGGGGAGAGATGCCGAAATAAACCGCAAGAGAAGCTCTCGACTGTGGAGACAATGACACAATGATAGCTTTCCCTTTATCAATATTGGATAGGAAATCATCCAAACTTTGCTTCTCAAGCATAACTGTCTCCGCTGATGTTATGCATCCACTGCAATAACACAACAAACCATAAATCCCAAACCTCTACTGAATCACTAAAAACTAAGAGCAAAAACACCTTTTAACCCTAAGCAATACAAAATCTCCAAATTCCCACCAATCCCAACATTTTATCTTCAGTTATTCACAAATACTTAAAACATCTATTAAGTCATTCATACCTAAACCCCCACCTATCACCCACTAACAAGCAGCAGCAACATATTCTAAACAACAAATATCGCAAATTTCCAAAATCACATAAATCATCATGTTTCACTTTCATTATTAACAAAATCCCCACATCTTCATTAATAACTAAGCATCTCTAATTTAAATCATAAATATGAAAACCCCAAATGCCCAACTAACTATCAATAACAACACATTTTAAACCCTAAACATCAAAAAAACTCCACACCCCAATTAATCCCATATTAAAAAGTACAAAACCAAATACCTGCAAGCCAAACAGTCCTTAAGCGAAATTTTAACAGGGTCAGTTTGCTCCTTATTAGCAATAGCAACCTTAGAACAAAAAACAAAACAAAAATCAATAATTTCACCAAAAAATCCCAATTGTTTTCACTAAGTTGAAAACTTAAAGCAAAACTAACAATAATTAGCTAAAACTAGACCCGAAAGAAATTTTACAGAAATACCTCAGGTTTGTCGCGTTTTATAGTGTTAGGAGCTGTCGTTTTGAGGCCTTTCAAAGACACAACACAAGCTTGGGAAGGAGCTATGAAATCACTCAGATCTCCAATTCTCAACGTCGGTGAGAATTTCTCCGACATGCCGTTTATCAAATTAGGGTTCTCGATAATCCCGAGAGAGAAATCGAGGATCAAGCAGATAGATTGCGCGTAGGGTTTTCCAGAGAGAGATGCTAATGAGACTTGTCGGTCTAGCTGTCCGTTATTTTTGTTCTTATCGAGAGAGAAGTCCTGTGATGTGGGCGGTTGTAGAGTTAGGGATTCGGTGGCGAACAGTATGTGAGAGTTGTGTGGAAAAGGAAAGTCAATGATCCTACGTGTTCATGGTTTTTGGACATTTATCTTCGTGCACGTGTCCACCACAGGCCTTGTAATTTTCATTTTCTTGTTTTAGATTAGCTTGTCAAAAAAGGGAAACTTTGCTATGGCTTAGTACTTTTCTTTTCTTTTTTCCATTGAGAGATGCTTTTCAAGTTCTTAGCAAAAACTTTGTATTATAGTGTAAAATATTTTCTAAGAGTATTTTTTAGGTGAAAATACATTACAAAATATTTTATTTATTTTTAATATATGATTTTCAAAGCTATCACAATGTATATTAAATCTAGCATTATTATCGGCTCGACTTGAAATCTAATTGATTTATCCTTAACTATACTAGATGTTAAAAAAAAATGATTTGGGCATCAAATTAATAAAACCAATCAAATTAGGAAAAACTTCTTTTAATTTTAAAAAGATTACTTGAATCAACTCATCTAATTTATAATCTTAGTTTCGATGTAATTCGATCAACCAATTCAAAATCATTTTTAATAATTATTGTTTTTAAAATTATATAATAGAGGTATATATTTTTATTAATTTACAATTAAATAAATTGATGATATTGTGACTCGGATTTTTTATACTAATAACATTTGTATTTGGAATGAAAATTTAAAACATTTCTTTGATCCATGTTCGTTTTATTTTTATTTTTTTTATTTTCAATTATCTATACAATTCAATATTTCTTCAATACTTATTTTATTCTCTTAATTGGATAGTGTTTTTTCAATCGTATTACTATTCTTCAATGTTCTAAATTATTCTTTAAATTAAATTATTTTTTAATTCCATCCCTTGATTTTATCATGTTAGCTTATATTTTTACTGTATAGTATTAAATGTATAGATTATGAAGTGGAGGGATTCCTCACCATCACCATGAGTCCTCGAAAGAGAATCAGCACAGTGGAATCAGAGACAGAGGAAGCATGCTAAATACAGAAATCCACAGAACACAACATTGAGTTATTGTCGGCATTGAAGCACTCTCTATTTTTTTCACCATCATCTCATATCCAACGAAAGGCCAACATATTACAGGAATCTCAGGTGGCGGTGGTGGTTCTATGAACCTACCACCCGGCACCATCCTTGTCCCTGTCGCCACCGTACAAGCGGAAGAGGCTGAAAGCAGAGATACAAGACAAGACAACCATGCTAGCACTGACCAACATTGCGCTTGCTATCCCCTCGCCAACCTGGTTGCAGAATTTTCCGTACATGTTGCATATCTTCATCCATTGGAGATCAGGCTGTCCCAGCTTTGCAAACGCCGCCGATTGTGCAGCAGCCGCCACCGCAGACACCGTCAGGTATGCCATCATCTGCACGAACAAGTTGATGCGGAGAAGTTAGGCGATTGTAGCAAAATGTTTTGATCCCATTCTTTTCCATGGATAGCAACAAGCGCGCCATCTAATTCTTCTCAACTCAGCAAGAAAATTTCCCAGGTTATTCAAGGAATGTTAAAACCATTATCTAGCATCAAAAATGAAAACCAGATCATTCTGAGTTTTAATTTTGTTTCCACTGTCATCAATTTTATACTTTAAAGAGCTTCGTAAGCAAAACCGATTCCTCCTTAACAAGCACCCCAATTTCTTTTAATCAATCGAAGCAATTCCACCAAACAAATCTCCTGTGAATACTAATTTTCCAAGGTTATCATCGCACAGGAGAAATGATTTTCTGCAGCAAGTTTTGAAATGCCTTTCTCTAACAATACATGTGATCTCCACCGATCACTTCATATTTAGCAAGTATGGTGTCACATGGAATGAGCTTAGGTGGGAAACTGAAGCCATTACTGATAGGAATCTTTTTGGTAACATGCCATTCAAGGAAATTTTCTTGATTTTTTTTCAAAAATAGTTAGACAATTGTCTAACTGAACTAGTAAATGGTAATTGGTAGAGATTGAAATGAACAAGAAGAGCCCAGAGAAAGGCACAAAATGGATGAAGGCATTAATGTTATTTGTCAGGTTGGCCCCAATATATCACCTGCTTAACTAATCTGAAAACAAAATGAAACTGGGGCGAGGGCTAAGAACATCCCGCAAGAAAGTAGATAATTGTGAGTATAAACCACAAGTGAACAACACAAGAGAATGTTTTTGACCTCCCATGCATATTATTATTTAAATTTCTAACCTAAATGCCTCCATACCCAAAAAAGTAAAATAAAAATATCCAATACCTGATCACCAGAGAAAATAACCCAGGCCAGGGGTCTGCTAAACAGGGCACTTCCTTTAACCATGCCCACAACACAGCGCACCCCTTGGGCCAATGAGTAGGTTGCTGCTATCACATTAGCTGCCACCAAAAAGCTGCATCAAAACAAAACCAAACTTTATAAACTCATTCAGGGACAGAAAGATTGAATCTTTGGAACCATTTTTGAAGGAAGAAAGAAGATCGATGTAACAGAAAGATTGAATCTTTGGAACCATCTTTCAATAAAGTAAGAAAATTTGAAACCATCTCTGAAAGAAAATTGAGGGAGGGGTTGGTCAGAATCTTACACAAGAGCTTTCATGTCAGTGAATCTTGCTTTCTTCTGAATTGAAAAGATTTCTTTAACTTGAGTATCTGTGCCAACAAGAACAGCAGCAAGAACTCCTAAACAACATATCACACACCTCAAAACCAGCTCCGCTAGCCTCACTCTCCTATCAAGAACCCTCAAGTTAGTGCCGCGATACACTGGAACATTCCCAGGACTAACACCAACTCCTAAATAACTCATCCTTAATTATCTCTCTCAAGGAAGAAGAAGAGTTAACTAGAGACAACCTAAGAGATGGACTCAAACTCCACTACCTTAAAAAGGCATCCCAGCACCAACAATGCTGTGCATGTTTCCTTTCCTGACAAGAAAAAAGAAAAAGGAAAAAAAGGGGAGAGATGATGGGTTTGTTTTGAAAAGTTTTATGATGATCATAGTTTAAGCATCGTGAAATTTCTCATTTATTTATACTCCAAATGAATGGTGATGTACTTTGTGGACCTTTCAATTTGGTGGGGTGTCTACTTCACCTCATCGCAATTATATCATCTTCACGGTTTAGAACCAATCATGTCGAATCCATGGAAGTCTTTACTATTTCTTTGAAAATTAAATTTTATACTTTTTAATCTATAAATTTAGATACTCTACAATCAATGTAAAAATAAAATTTGAATTCCATCCATGCCTGAACTCATGCTATTACCACTTACGGTAATCATCATGAGTTTTGCATTTAGAAGTTCTTCTCGTTTATATTATATTCATAGCTTGGAATTTAAGGAAGTTTTTATCGTCTATGCTTGTCTATACGTGGATGATCTGCATGGACAAGATTAAAAGAGTGTTTAGAAGTGAAATAAATTCAGGGCAGCATTTAAAGCCAATGGGAAATGGAGGAAAGATGTGAGACGACTCCTCTCTTCCTCTTCTTCTTCTTCTTCTTCTTCTTCTTTTTTTCTGGGGAGAGGCAACAGTTGCCTCTCCCAAGGGAGAAGCCAACCTTTAATTAATCTCTATTCGATCATTGGAGGGGGGGGGAGCTATCATTTTTCATCATCATCAGCAGTCTCTTTGCCAAATTAACAGACAGCTAGGGTTTCAGACGATGGATTTGGAAGTTCATCTTCTTTTAGCCATACGGGTTTGGAAATCATGGCTTGAAAGGGGGGGGGGGATTTTATGTGATTATAATAAATCTTACAGCAATTTACATTGATATTAAAATGTTATAAAATATATATATTTTATTTCACCTCTTCAACTAGATATATTTTTATATACGACGACTTAAATAAATTAACAGGATCAAAATGGTGCCAGGGGTCACCCTGCTAGATGATACCACCTACTTCATTCCACTGACAACGTACAAAAACCAACGACTTCCACTCACTCTAGCCAGCCATAAAGTTTATGGAATTATATATATATATATATATATATATATGATACATTAAAGACTATTTCTCTGAGCTTGGAACCCAATTGCAATCACTTATTGAAACTATACATCTCTCGAGATAGAAGACATTAAATGTATGTTGGAAGTCGATGGAAGGGTCATTGGCCACACTGTCGGCAAAACTTGAGCTGCAAGATCGATATACATTAACTGGTTGTTTTCACATTATATGCTTCACAATACAGCTGAAAAGGATCGGATTTATTTTCATTAATTAATTTGCATGCTCTTGTATTTTCTATATTTCGACATGTTCTGATTGAGCTTTGATTTTTAAGCCATTAAAAAACACTGCAACAAACGGTGTGTGATTCATTAATTTCTTTTTTTTTAAATAAAAATAAATTAAATGGGTAAAAAATATAATTCAATATCGAAAAATAAAAATAAACAAACGGTATTTTATTAAGATTTGATTTTGTAAATTAACACAAAAATATTTCTAAATATATAGAAAAAGAGTCTATCTTCAATAAATGGCCATACCACGTGTTAACATTTTATCTTTTTGCGTTCGACATATATGACTATGTACTAATATTTTGTTTTGTATTATGTTTTAAAAATATTTTAAAAAAAAAATAAATTTTTTTATTTTAAATTAAATATTTTTAATGTTTTTAGATTATATTCACATGCTAATATTAAAAAAATTATTTTAAAAAAAAAACAACCTCATTTATAATCTTAAACATTCAATAATACCTTTCAATCTCTTTGCTGCACAGGCTATATATCTTCAGCATTAGCAAATCTTGTTTGAATAAATATCTTGTCAATACCATTCTACTTGATGCTTTTTCAGCACACATGGAACAAAATTCATTAAAAAAAACAATTAATTATAGTTTAAGAAGAGTCGAATCTTGTCTGGATAAAAACTTTGTCTCGTGACAGGCAGCATCGGGTAATTCAAAGAAGGAGACACCAACGTTGCTTTCCCCCTCAACTACAAGAAGATCAATGTGGGGCATGATTTGAAGGCAATAAGTGACACCACAATCTCTAAATTCAACAACAAAAAAAAAATCAAGGAAGATATGCCCTAGAAAACTTCTTGTCTTTTGCGAGGCCAAAACTAATTATATTGGCCCCATTACCATTAATTAATATATATATATATATATATATATATATATATATACACTTCCTTGATTTCTTTTAATCAGAGAAGATACTCTAATTTGCAAGACTTATGACCTGCCATGAGGAATTAATAAGAAAAGGTTATGTAATTTCTTGTTTAACTGAATTTACAAAATAGGTTTTTTGAAAAATAGGTTTTCTCGTATTTAAAAAAATATATATAATTTTAATCAAATCTTGACCAAATCTGATTTTTCCCCTTCCACCTTAAATTAAAAATTGTAATAATATTTTAATTATATAATATCCATATTAACTAATAAATTTTCATAGTAATTTTAATAATATTAATTTATAGAGATTTAACTCTAATTTGAAAGGAAATTGAATGGTCAGATTAATATTTTCACTTATCTTTGTAACTTTGATAAAAGGAACATTTCATATTAGTATCTAGCCAATTTTCAATGGAGTCTTGAATTATCAATTTTCTCAATTGAATCCTTAAAATATTAGATATTTCTCAATTGAGTCTTGCCCATCTGTGTCAATCAATTTATTACATCTGATATATATATATATATATATATATATATATATATGTATATGTATGTATGTATGTATTCATGAAAAAGTGGGAAGATCCTAAAGGGAAGTCGAAATTTCCTACATTAGGGATCCAATCTTTTGTCATTTGAACAGCAAGATGGATGGGCAGGGCAGGGCAGGTTTGCTGTTTTGGCTTGCATTGCAGTAGAAAGAAGACCATTTCTTTATTGGTGTCAATTTGGCACAGGAAGGGGTGACACGGAAGGTTGCAAGAATTTTCAGGCGAAAGATGATTTGGAAAGGAAAAAATGATTGAACTAAAATAAATCTTTTATATTTTCAATTCTTCAATGATGATGTAACTAAATTATCCCCCAATATATTCCTCTTAGATTTTTAAAGACCCTGAGAGTTAGAGAGGGGATTGTATAAAATCGTAAATCCTGCTGTCTTCTCACTCAAAAAAGAAGCTGCAGACGTGCATGTGCAACATGTTCAAGTCAATAACATAGGCTTTATCTCCAGTGTTTCATCAAATCAGATCCAACCTGATGGTGGTGAACATCAATTTCCCTTGGAAAAGATTGCAAGAATTGTCAGGGGGAAGGACCTTAGCTTGCTTGTAGAGTTTGGTGGCGTGCAGGCAATTGCAGTAGCTTTTAATACTCATTTAGTAGATGGAATCCCTGGAGATACAGAAGATATCAATTGTCGAAGCATATATAACACACCCCACAACATGGAGCCTCCTAGAGAAAAAACATTTTGGGCTGTCCTTTGGGATTCCTGGCAGACATATACTTATATAATCCTTAGTTATTTCGGATGGTTTGCCTTTGTATTTGGAATCAAGCAATATATGGTGCAAATCATGGATGGTATGATGGGGCCACTGTATTAGTATCATCTTGGCTAATGATCCTCTTGGCTCAATGAAGACATACCGTTCGGGAAGAAGGTCCCGGACGCTTTTAAAGAAGGAACATGTAGCTAATGTCATCAGAAGGGGGATAAAGCAGCAAATTTCCATCTCTGATATTGTAGTTGGTGGCATTATATTATTGGAAAAGGGAGATCGAGTTCCTGCTGATGGATATTTGTTAATGGTCATCCAATGCAGTTAGATGAGGTTTTAGAAAGAAAATTGACAATCAGAATCCATTTTTGTGCTGCGACGCAGAGGTGAGGTGATGGAGAAGGCCGTGTGCTTGTTGCATCTGCAAGCATGAACACGGTGTGGGGCGAGACAATGAATATTCTTGTTCAAAATTCTCCGAAAGAGATGAATTTCTTAGAAGCTCGGCTTGAAAAACTGATCAGTTCCGCAAAGGTTACAACCCTTCTTATTTATATGCTGATCCTGATAGTTGTTTGCTCGCTACATGTCTGAAAGGAAAGACCACAACGGAGTGAATGATAATTTAGGCGGAAAACCAATAACAGTCATGGAGTTCATTCAGGCAATTGAGAGGATTACTATAAAACCAAGAGGAAAGATAAGCATTCTGATGGCATCCGTTACTGTATTGCTGGTGGGAATGCAGGAAGAGTTGGCATTTCTCATGGCTCTTTGTTTTGCTTATTGGAGAAGGAAGATTATTTCAAGCGGCTTTAAGGGTATAGTCCAGAAATCCTCTATTTGTCTGGCTTACCATGGGCTCTGTCACAACAACCTGCACTGACCTGGCTAGAAAGTCAGTATCGCAAGATGAGCTTGAAGAGACAAGGAAAGCAATAAAAGATTGCTAGACTGTTGTAGTAAATGTCAGGATCATATCACAAGACTATATTTCAGTGGTGAGAGCTGAAGCTATTGAATTTGGAATCCTCACAGAAAATTCAGAGGCAGCGATGTGTTTAGTTGTCCTGGACTAACTTGATTGTGCCTATCCTCGGCGGCATGGCCGCGATCACTGAACCTCCCGGGGAAAAACTAATGAACAAGCCTCAAGTTCAGAAAACAGAACCACTTATAACCAAGGCCATGCGGAGAAACATCATGGCTCAAGTTGCTTATCAGGTTGTGATTTTTGTGATAGTCCAATTCGAAGGACAGGTGATTTATGGCACGGACCAGAAACTCAGGAAAGCTATGATGTTCGATAGTTTTGTTCTTTTACAGGTTTTCAATCAATTCAATTCCAGGGAGATTGAGAAGCTTGATGTGTTTAAAAACATCGATCAGAAGTCCTGGTTTCGGGTGGCTATATAGTGTTAGAGAATAATATAAATCATATTCTGGGGCATCATCTATCAGCTTGAACTTTTAGATGAGATGGTTCCTTCACATGGTATCAGAGCCTTGTTGACTCAGCTGTTACGAGTTCGAATCTCACCACTCTCATTCTATTTGATAAAAAAAATCAAGCATAAGTTAATGTGGGTCTGTACAAGTTTTAAGCTCAAATGGCTTTCACTTGAGGGGGTGTATTAAAGAATAATATAAATCATATTCTGGAGCCTCACCTATCAGCTTAAACTTTTAGATAAAATGATTCCTTGACAATCAGGTCTTCTAGCCCTGCAGGTTGCCTCTGTAGAGGTTGCCTCTGTAGAAATCTCAGGCATCATCAAAGGTAAATCCAAGGTTAGATTATGAAAAATGGGGCATATGCATTTCATTTGGGATATTTTCTTGGGTGGTTGATTGCATGGGCAAGTGCTTTATCAAGGTTCAACATAGATTGCTGTAGATTAATCTTTTCAAGTTGGAGATGCATTTTGCTCCACTTGCCTCCTTCCTGGAATATCCAAATCTATCACTTGCTTTTTCCTTCAATCTAGCCGGATGGGGTCAGATGAATGACTTTCTCCGCATGAAGAGTATACTCAATCCGTTCCCTTTTTTCTTTCTTACAGTGAAGAACTTTATTAAGTATTTGTCAAAAAGACTAAAAGAATAAGCCCAGTGATATTATTTCTTTTTTATCATTTTTAATAAAATTTGAACCACTTTTCATGAACAGGGAGTCTCTTTTTTCGATCTCATTCATAGGCATGCCATCCAATTTTGTATTGGTATGGATCAATTTTGACTCATCAATTATCTTTTTTTCATAGTAAAGAGCAACAAAGACATGCCACAAATCCACCTGCAATGTGTCTTTTCCATTTCTTTATTCCCAGTGCAAAAGGTTATGCAAACATATAATAGAAATATTCAATTGCACGCCTCGTCTAAAAACCCTAGAAAATGCTTTATCTTCTCGATTCACCCTTCAAATTTCGGAATTCCAAAATAAAATAATACGAAGTGGGACGCTTGATGTTGCGAAAAAGAAGCATCCAATCCATCACTAAAAACCAGCATCTGCAGCTTTCAAATTCCATGCCATTTCAATCCAACAAGTTGAGGACAAAAAAAAGTAAGTGAAAAGGAGAGTGAATGCTGGTGACCTTGTCCTTGTCAAGACATTATTGTTCAATCAAAGAACTATAAGCTCCTAAAAAGATTATTCTCTCTTGGAACCCTTGTCTTTACCCTTCACATTCCTCCCATTTCTTTCCTTCAAAAAAGTAGGAGAAGCACTTGAGAATCCCATTGATAAACCACCAAAATCCCATCAACAGAAGGAAATTAATGGCATATTTGGAACGAATTCGAGATTGTTTTTCAAAGTATTTTTTATTCAGAAAAACATCAGAATAATAAAAAAAAATTACTTTTAAAAATCATTTTTGACATCAACAAATCAAAATGATCTAAAAACATCAATAAATTTTAATTTTAAAAAATTAATATTTTTCAAAAAAAAAACACAATGTCAAACAAAAACTAAAAACTTCATCATCTCCAAAGCTAGATAGAGAATCAGACAACCTATTATTCCTCCAAACATACCCTTCCACTTGCTAATTTCAACACTCTTTTGGACTCTTATTTTTACCCTTTTCTACTTTACCTATACTTTGCCTCTTTCCTCGCCAAGAAACTCCACCCTCTTAGATTGGATTCACAACCTTTTCTGTTTGGATTTTGTAACTCGGCTGCCGATTCTCATTCCCTTGCTAAATCATTTAGAATTTTATTGAAAAACTAAATCTATCATCTGTTTATCTATTCATCTCTATAACAACCATGCTATAAATACACACGTAATGCTATCCAAGGCTTCTTAGAGCTCATCACCTCCATTGCCACTACACATTTTGATAGCTAAAAAAAACCCTAAAAGAGCCAAAGAAGAAGAAGAAGAAACAATCCTCTCAAATGGGCAATGAAAACAATGACCCTATTGTCATTCAATCCTCTATTGCTCTACTGCAGGAGAGATTTAGGCAGTTGCAAAGAGTGAAAGCAATGAGAGAGGAAAAGGAGTTGTCAAAAGTTCTTGCGGAGAGTCCTAAGCAATTAAGTCCCACCAAGCAATATGAGCCAGCAGCCAGCAGGTTGTTCTTTCACCCTGAATTGATCCTTCAACAGAGGTCACCACCCCGTATATGTCTCTCTCTCTGGCCAAACACACAGAGCAAGCAGGGCGGCTTTTGGTGCGAGGACACCCCAGCCTTGATGAGTTCATCTCCTGCAAAAACTCCTTCTAATCATGGTCTATTAGATAAATTTGATGATTATGCTACTGATCATGATGATATCGATACTTCTCTTCATTTGTAAACAATCCCGCAGCCTTGTTTTTGCCAATGTAATATCAGAATAGCTAGCTGCTGCTATATTATCAGCTTAATTATTAGCAGTTTTGCCTTTGTTACCTTTTATTCTCTCTTTTTGATCTTATTATGATGATTATTATTTTGGGAACATGAAATGGTGTTCATTTTCAGAATGGATCAAAGGTGAACGTAGTAACACCTAGCAATGTTTTAAAAAAAAAACAAGAAATAATGATGGGCCATAGGGTTAATTATTTCCAATTTAAGAAATGATCCGAAACTGTGTGTGTAGATATGTATCTCTGGTTAGGAAAATGAAAACAACAATGGGATCATAGATGATCCGTATGAGGTTCATTGGAACCAGTTGTGTTCCCACTGCAGTTTATGGCCAAGTTATTAATTCCTGAAATATTCATGGTAAAATACATATGGTTGCACGGAAAAACAAAAACAATATATGACTATAATTAATTTCCTTAGCAGTAATGTAGACTGCAGTCACATTACTGACCGATTGCAATTGCTCGATGGATTTTATCTAACGCATGCAATGTTATTCATGAACTACTAGAAATTAAATTGACAAATAATAGTGTAATTGCTAGTAAAAATTTATTTTTTATGTAAAAAACACAAGTCAACCTGAAAAATATAGCAGGGAACCTTTGGATTCGTTCAAGAAAGGGGTTAGGCCCAGATAATATGAGCCCATAGAGTTCCACAGCCCAGTCATTGAAATAGTTCTCCCGAGTAAAACGTGTCTGTTTTTTCTTTCTTTCAAGTCAAAAGTGGAAACTAAGAAGTTAACGTCAACGAACGGTGTTCATGTAATGAATCAATGGCAGGCATCCATGGCCATGGGATCTAAGGCCATCACTCTCTCTCTCTCTCTCTATCTCATCCTCTATATGAAAGCATAAACATACAGTATTGTTAGAATTATCTTAAACCATATTATCAAAAAAAGAATGATATTTATAACCAGCTAAACTAAGTTAAATAAAAATATCAAATAATTCTTTACAGTATTTTTCATCATGTTTTTAAAAAAGTGATTATGAATTATAAACGAGTTAAGTCTAAATAAATATCTGATGCAAGATTTCATGTTAAATGAATACAGAGAGAAGGGATTTTCCTCGTACAAACCATGCATGCAAGGTCTGAACAAGAGTCATTGTTGGTAAAAAAGACAATGAGTGCTTATGAGATGATTTTTATTCTACTTATATTCTGAAATATTCACATCTTATCTATCAAATATATAAATATTTATTTTATGAGTACTATTTATTGCTTAGCATAAAATAATATATATATATATATAAGTACTAGTTTTTTTAATTAGGCGGTTTACATGAAAATTAAATTCCTGAATTATTTTATGATGTATGGTAGTGTAAGAAAATCAAGTTAATTTATTTTTTAAACTGAGAAGGTATTTTTGAAAAATTACTTTTACTAAGAAAAAATAAAATTCAAAAAATCATTTTCACTATCCACTACTTGTCAAAGTGAGCTAGCAAATTAAAGAATATCCTACTGACCAAAAAAAAGATGCAGGGCTCTCTTTTTTTTTCAGGTCAAAAGTGGAGGCTAACACTGTTCACAGCATGAATCTGTGGCAGACACCCATGGCCATGGGATCTAATGCCGCATCTCTCTCCCTCTCTCTCTCTCTCCTCTCTCACACACACACACACCCTCCTTCTGAAAGCAGACAGCCATGAATGTATGGAGGTCTTCTGTTCCTTTTTAGCCTTTTGTTACCTTTTGCTTCCCCCTCCTCGCACTCTTCTTCATGTCTGCACTCTTCACTCAAAAATATTTTATGAAGAATAACTCAGGCCTGCCACACTTTTTCTACGCAGGTCAGATTCAGATGAACTCCAAACGTACAGTTAATTAGCGTGGCCTGTTCGGTATGACTGTCATTTGAAACGAAACTCATGAGCTTGGTTAGCAGCCCACGAGGATGAGGGAAGAGGATTCATGACTTTAAGCTCGGCTTAACAGGTGAGTTTTGTTCTTGGTTAATTATTCATGTGCTGAAATTAGTAGGTTTTGTTTTTATGGCAATGGAAATGGATAGATTTAGCATGATATATCGGAACCTGTAAGATCGAGGGAAACATAGTAGACCTCCTAAAGCAGTACATTAAATGTTTTTTTTTCAAAGCTAAAAGCTAATGACATCTTACAAGTAATGAGTTTAAGACCCATGTATGGCATATATAGGATATTATACAAAGAATCCTTGGGGAATTACAACGAGAAGTCATTTATGGACAGCCCAAGAAAATATGGAAACAATGTGAGACATCAAGAACCTAATTAAGATGATGCATAAACGGTGCTTAATAAGTTCTGAAAATAGTATGAACTAAGAAGCGGCAGTTGATGATGAATTCTCGGTAATGATCAGTGGAAGCTCCAGAATGCTGGCGGTAGATCGTGGAAGTTCTGATCCACCAAGTGAACTTGATCTTGTTAGCTTGACCTTGATGAAACCCCAGGTAATGTTCACAGCCCCATCTGTCACACATGAAAGTGCCCCGATAAGGAAACAGATGCCCCACTGCGGACCATTCAACCTGGCAAACCCAAAGATGTCATGGGAAATCTCAATGAATACCACCTGCAACACCACAGTCAGAACTGTGGCAACCCAAAACCATAGGTTCTGTAGGACACCCTTGACTAAACTCTTCAGTTTCTGCTCACTGGCATTGAATTGGTTGGAAAGCTGGCAGAGAAGAAAACTACTGAAGATCATGGCTTTGCTAACATCCTCGTTGATATTTAGAATTGCTCGGCCTTTGAACTGAAAGGCTACCAAAATGGAAACCTGATAGGAAGCTTGTATGATTATATTCCTCCACATGGACTTTGTGATGAGAGGCTCAGTTGGTCTGGTTGGTGGCTTCTCCATCAGTTTCTCACTTGGGGGCTCAGTTAATAAAGCCAGCCCGCCAAGGACTGCCATTACCAGGTTCACCCAGATCATCTGAATCGATGTCATCGGAGCATACCCGAAAAATATTGTGGTGACAGTGCTTATCAATAACCCTGAAATAGTTATGGTGACCACAACTTGGATATACTTATGGATGTTTCCATAAACACATCGTCCTCCCTTCAAAATCCGTACCAAGAAGCCTAAATTTCCATCCAAGATGATCAATTCAGAACTCCCATTGACCAACTCACTACTCCCAGTTCCAGTCACAATTCCCACGTCTGCTTCTATGAGTGAGGGAGCATCATCTGTTCTGACTCCAACAAATGCTACTACGTGGCCTTGTTGTTTCAGCCGATGCACTAGATCGAGCTTTTTAGAAGGGAGAGAGTTTCCCATCACATAGATTTTATTGACCACATCCTTTCTTCGAAAAGTTTCACCTCCATGTTCCAATATGACTGAGCCTCTAGGCATTCCATATTTTTGAGCTATGTCTTCTATTACTGACTCGCTGTCCTCTGAGACAAGTATGATGGTGACACCAGCATTTCTACAAGCTTTCACTGCTTCTATAGTCTCTTTCAACCATTTGTCCTTCAGACCCAGAAGTCCTATCAATATCAAGCTGTCATCCTCAGGAGTTTCATCATGTGTTGTATTATAAGCAAGTGCAATGGTTTTTAGATCCTTGGACTGCATTTTATTAATAATTTTCTCAAAAGCCGACCTTTTCTCTATGTCCATGTCCACCACTTTCCCTTCACTATTGTAGTACCGGGAGCACATTTTCAATGTTTTCGGTGCCAGTCCCTTCCAATATTTCTTGGTTTCATTGCCTTCTTTCTCCCGCACCAACACCCCATTCCCTTCGTCACCAGGGCTCGACTCTTTCATCTCGCTAATGGTGTAACTTCGCTTCAAACTCTCCATGTTCATCCCGAATTTCCGTGCACACCAGGAAATCAGAGATTCCTGATCATTACTTGAGCTTGTGCTGATACCAATACAGAATGCATCCTTAACTTGTTCAGGTATTGCAGAGTCTTCTCCGATTACAGTCTCGTCAATCCAACACTCATCAACTTCCAGTGGGTTCATTGCTAGCCAACTAGTTTTATCAATGCAAAAAACTGTAACTGAGCCCATGGTAACACCCGTCAATTGTTCTTGCACGACAGCCTTGGTGGATGGGATCTTTTTATTCCAATAAAAAATGGCAAGTCTAATAAAAAATGGCACTCCTTCTACCACCCCTACCAGGAAAGTAGTCAGGCAAGTTGTCAACGTACTGATTTTCCCGTTAGGTTTCCAGACAATTCTCTTGATAAATTCCATAACATCCTTTGTCTTCTGTTGTCCCTTGAATTCTGGCATGCTCGAATCCTCGATCTCTTTTCCGAGTTTCCACCGCAGGAACAACACTACCAAGATAAGAATAGAGGTTGCGAGCCCAGCTATTTCTGTTCCGTTGGTCACCTTGTTGAGCTGAACTGGTAATCGCCGCTTGCTGGCCTTGCTTATCATCTCACCCAGTGTTGTGTTTAGTCCCATGGAAGTCACCAACATGTTCCCCTCCCCCTCGATCACCTTGGCACCATAGAAGAGAAACGGATTCTGTTCATCAACAACGGATGGAGAGCTGCCATCCAGTTTTAAGTGTTCGCCAGATACAAACAAACCATCACCAGGAATAGGGCATCCCCTTTCCAAGGATACTATGTCTCCAATCACAAGATCTAAGGCTGTTATTTTCAACGGTTTTCCTGCTCGTAAAACATTCACTTCCATCTCTCTTTTTCTCCATTGTTTCTGCTCTTCTAACAGGTTCTCTGAATTTTGACCCAGAAAATCACGCACTGCTGGAACAATCACAAGTATGATGATGGCAAGAATTATGAGGACTCCTTCATACCAGCCAGTCCCCGGGCCCTCCTCCTTGATCCCGAAGCCAAGGGACAGCGCTGCTGATACGATGAGAAGGAAAATGGTGTACCTATTGCTGGATTTCATGAGCAACTCCAAGAAGTTTCTTGCTGCAGGGACTGGAGTTTTGTACTCTGCATTGGCTCTGCGTCTTCTTAGATCTTCACCCTCTCCAGCGATCCCATTCTCTAAATCTGTCCCAAGTGCCTCTGCAATACCTCGGACGCCTCCAAATGCATGCAAGGAATCTAGGTCCCGCCCCGTTACTATAGTACTGGCAATGTTTTCATGTATGAGTTTGATATCGCTCGTAGCATTTCCGACCTCATCATTGCGAGGGACATCAAGAGAAACTTGATGTGTCGGTGAGTTTTCTTGAATTGCAGCTACTCCTGCAGATTCAAGAGTCTCCTCCTCATCGTCGCCGGCTTTGGAGTAGAAAATGTGCCCTGCTCGTAGAAACAGGATAGCAGACCGCATAACATTCCTTGGCGCTGGAATTGCTGGCCGTAGCAGTCCTGTCTCTAGAGATTCAGGGTCCATCTCCCGACTTGTTTCGCTACTACTTGTCATTCCTCTTAGCTCGATTCTTCTTTCACAGGAGGAGAGAAAAGGATTTTGACCTTTTTTTGGAGAGGGGTAATTGGAGACCGCGGGATGCTTTAAAAGAGAAAACACCGTTTCCTTTTATAGCACCGAAAATGGGTATATATAGGTGGGTGGGTGTGTATATATATATATAACTAGATAATTGTCCGCGTGTTGCCGCGGGTAGTTTTTTTGTATATAATTTAACACAATTAAATCTACAATGATATATTTATATGATATAAGTAAATAAAAATTATAGATTAAAAGATAAAATATTTAAATTTTTGAGTTGAGCTTGTCACGTAAGCATAGATTACATCTTTTAGAATATAGGTATTGCGTCATAAACGATCATAAAAGAGCGCGCACTAACATTAGAAAAAAGAGCAAAATATTTGAATAAGAAAAAAAAATGACTGAAATCATTATTGTGCAGATAATAAAATTATTAAAATCAATTAATAGAAAGAGCAAAAAAACAAAAAAAAAGGAAAAGGAAGCAATATTAATTTAAAATATTATAACAATAGCAATATCAGAGTCTTAACATCTAAAATTATTATTGCCGCTAGAATAAAAACAAAAAAAATTATTAAATTATACCGAGGGAAAAAAAATGAAAAGCATGAACAAAACAGGAAGCAAGAAAAACCAATTAAAAATTCTTATTCTTATTATGAAAGAATAAATCATCACTATTATTATAATAATAGAATACATAATCACTATTATTATAATATTATTATGTTAATAATGAAAGAAACAAAAATAAATGAAAGATTAAAAATATCCTAGCAACTTTAACAAAAGATAAAAATAAAAATAAAAAAATTATAATGGCTATTACTGGCAAAAAAAACATTATCAAATTATCGGGAGAAAAAAAAAAGAGTAAGAATGTAAAATAATTAAATCATGATTATTATTATTATTATTATTATTGTGTTAAATACACTTATATGATGATTATTATTATTATTATTATTATTATTATTATTATTATTATTATTATTGTGTTAAATACACTTATATATATATGGACAAAAGTTGTGATTATTCTAGACATATTTAAAAAAAAGCATAAGGACTTAAATGAAAATCAAATATCAAGGGCTAAAATTAAAAAATTAAAAGTCAAAGGGCTGAAATGCAAATTACATTTATTCTCAATTGCAATCAGAGGACAAAATTGCAAAAATCGGAACTTGTGTACCGAATTCATTGAGTTATATACAGCCAATCCGAAAATTGAAAGTTGAAGGACCGAAGTGAAACTTTGACATTCAATTCATTGAAATCGGAGGACCCAATTGAACTAAATAAAAACTTATATAACAGAAATGAGGACCAAAAACCAAATTAAAAGTCGAGGGACCGAAGTGCAAAGTTAACAAATATAGGGGACTCTCATGCACATTGACGTGCAGGAGAGAGAGAAACCTGGTCGGCGCCTTTAACCGGCCTCCGCCGCGCCCAAGGACATCTGGTGGCGACACGCACCACCGCGGGAGGAAGAACAGGAGGCGGCGTATCGTTCTGGCCGCCGGTAGACACTCTCCGGACACAGGAGGAGCACGCACGCGCCGCTTGAAGAGGGCGTGAGGCGCAAAACCGGCTAGCGCGTGCGCCGCACGCCCTCCCAGACACGGAATAAAAAATTAAAAAAATAGGGTCAATTACCATTCTAACCCTGCACCCAATTAAGTGTTTTTGTCTTATTAGGGGCTAAAACCGTATTTAGCCATTTCAGAAAATGATAAAAAATTCCGAAGTTGCGGCGGACCGGACCGGACCGGGCCGGTCCGGCCGCGCGCAATGACGCCGATGCCCTCAGCCGGAAGCCTGATTTTGTCTTATTATCAGGGACGAAATCGTCAATACACTGTTCACAAATGAATATTTAAAAAAATAGAAAATTAAAAGAAAAAACCGATTTTATCCCCGCTTGCCAGCCCCTTCTCCCCGCGCGCCCGAGGCCATTTTCGTCCCTGCACTGCCACAATCCACAGTGAATTGTGAGAGCAGCTACAGGGACAAAGGCCACGCCTTTTATTTGGTTTGTAATGTTTATATAATATATGTTTATTAATATAAAAATATATATATATATATATAATAGTATAATAATCTAAAAATTAATTAAAATATAAATAATGTTTATATAATATATGTTTATTAATATATAAAAAATATTTTATAAATATATTAAAATGATATATTTTTTTAAAATTATTTTTTACATCACATGGAAATAATATAAAAACATAAAAAAAGTTTAATAAAAAGTAAAAATAAAACGTTTTTAAAATGGAGTAATAAATATCCTCCAACTCCTCTTTCAGGCCAAAAAAGATAGATTCTTCCACCCTAATCCATAGAAAAAATAAAAGTCAAGCAAAGACGTGTCCCTGCTCATCAAGAAACTGGGTTTAATCAGCTGGGTGGGGGGTGGGTGAGGAGAAAATATTTTTGGAACGTAGTGTTAAACACCTAGTTGTCCCTTTCCTTGTTTCTTTCGGCTTTCTATTTCTTGGATGAAAAATAAAATGTTCGATCCTTTTTATCATTGATATTATTTTAAATGAATCATTATTTTTTAAATATTTTTAAAACTTTATGAGTTGAAAGTATTTTTCAATAAATAAAATTGATTTTAAAATATTAAACAAAAAATTATTTATATTCACCATTTTTTCTAAAAGAAAATTGATTTTAAAATATTAAACAAAAAATTATTCTTGATTTCTTCATCTTAATATTAGAGAATAATATAAATCATATTCTGGGGCCTCACCTAGAAGCTTGAGCTTATAGGTGAGATGGTTCCTTAACATGGTATCAGAGTCTTATTGACCCAGCGGTCATGAGTTCGAATCTCACCACCTCCATTCTATTTGATAAAAAATCAAACACAAGGCAGTGTGGTCCTATGTACAAGTTTCAAGCCCAAAGGGCTTTCACTTGAGGGGGTGTGTTAGAGAATAATATAAATCATATTCTGAGACCTCACCTAGAAACTTGAGCTTTTAGGTGAGATGGTTCCTTAACACTTAAGGTAGTCGTAAAATCAAGGTAAAAAATAAGAATAAAACAAGTCGATAAGAACTAATGGTTGCTCTAGCGTGGAGGCCGGGCAGAAGCAACATGTGACTCCGCTCCGCTTCTGTCGAATTCAAAATCATGACTTGTCAGAGGAAAATCTAACCCATTCCGTCACTGGCAAAGTGCGATGGACCATATGATGTAATTGCCAAACTGGCCCTCGGCGACCAATTCAAAGTCAAGCTCGCACAAAAAATATGACTCGGCCAAGGGGATTGATATTAAAATGTTATAAATTATTTATATATATTTTATTTCACCTCTTCAACTAGATATATTTTTATATACGACGACTTAAATAAATTAACAGGATCAAAATGGTGCCAGGGGTCACCCTGCTAGATGATACCACCTACTTCATTCCACTGGCAACGTACAAAAACCGACGACTTCCACTCACTCTCGAGATATATATATATATATATATACATATATATATTAAATGTATGTTGGAAATCGATGGAAGGGTCATTGGCCACACTTTCGGCAAAACTTGAGCTGCAAGATATACATTAATTGGCTGTTTTCACATTATATGCTTTACAATACAGCTAAAAAGGCTCGGATTTATTCTCATTAATTAATTTGCATGCTCTTGTTTTTTCAAAATTTCGACATGTTCTGATTGAAGTTTGATTTTTAAGCCAATTAAAAAACACTAGAGCAAACCGTGTGTGATTCATTAATTTCTTTTTTTTTAAATAAAATAAATTAAATGAGTAAAAAATATAATTCAATATCCGTTGAATACCTAAAATCTGATGAAAATTCGACTCACATGTTATAAAGAGAGCCAATTCTTGTTTGAATAAGGCCTTGTTTTTTTTTGAGGAAAGTGGTTTCCGGGAAATACTTTCCAAACTTTCCTGTGTTTGTTTGTTTTCCAGAAAGTTGATCAACGGAAAACACTTTCCAGTTAAAGAAAAATTTGGCTTGGTTTTCAGGAAAGTGTTTTCCGGAAAATTTGGGCGGAAAACACTTTCCGGAAGTTGTGAAAAATTTAGAAATGTCATTATTTTTTATTATATCAAATTTGATCCTCAAACTTTCGATTGCTATATATAATTTGTTTTGAATATTTATTTTTCAATTTCATCTCTTAAAATTTAATTTTTATATAATTTTGGTACTTATTTTTATAATTGCTATTTGCTTTTTTCTTATCATTTTTTTATTGAAATTTTTTATCTATCAAATTTGGTCCTCATTTTTTTTATTGTTACTTATTTTATTTGAAATAATTTATGAAATGTTAATTATTATTATTTTAATTTATTCACCTTTCATTTTTTTTTAATTTTTTAGATTTGATCTCTATTATTTTGATTATTATTTATTTTACTTGAGATAATTTATGAAATTATATTTTTTTCAATTTCATTCTCATTCAACTTTTTAATTTGTAAGATTTGTTTCTCATTATTTTAATAAACTTGAAAAAAAAATTAATTTATTAATAAATTATTTTCCAGTTCATTTTCCATAACACAAACAAACACTGGAAAGTGTTTTCCAGTTCATTTTCCATAACACTGCCAAACATCGGAATTCACTTTCCAGGAATTCACTTTCCCCGGAATTCACTTTCAAAACAAAAAACCACTTTCCAGCAAACAAACGGGGCCTAAATATCTTGTCAATGTTATTCTACTCGATCCTTTTTCAGCACATTGAAGGAAATAGAAGAGTAATCAATTCATTAAAAAAACAATTAATTATAGTTTAAGAAGAGTCGAGTCTTGTCTGAATAGATACTTTGTCTCGTGACAAGCAGCATCAGGTAATTCAAAGAAGGAGACACCAACGTTGCTTTCCCCTGTTTATATATATACTAGACAATGCCACGCGCTTCGCTGCGGGCGACATAATTTTTTTTAATGTAAAAAATATTAATTGTGTGTATTTTTTTTATTATAATATAAATTTAGCTAAAATAATAAATCTGTGCAGAATTCATGTCAAGTGCATGTTTTCTATAAAATATATGAATTTAAAATCGATATAAATTTATCTGTTTAGTAGTTTCAAACGAAATAACCAGCATGAATTTATCATCATCATAAAAAAAGCAAGGAAACTCGGATATCTGAATTATTCAGTTCACTGTATTAAGATTAGTTCATTTTATAATTCAATTAAAATAAAACAAAAAGTAAATATAAATTGTGAAAATACCCACAATAATAAAATTTAAAAAAATAAATTGTTAATTTTCTATCAATAAAAAGACGACAACATAGATTTAAAATTCATCCTGACGTTATTGCCATTATCATTACTATAAAAGCTAAAATTATTACTAACATTACTGTCAAAAGAATTGAAATAATTAAATTGCCCTGAAAAATAAAAATAAAAACAAAGCAAAAGATTTTTATAAAGAAAACAATAAAAAAATAATAACTAAAATTATCATTATTATTGCATAAATAATAAAATAATAAAAATCATATAATCTAAAGAACAAATAAAGAAACAGATAACAAAAGAAAAACGAATAAAGGGAAAATAGAGTAATATTACTTTTAAAATGATCACCGATATAAATTAAAATTTCAGGAAAATCTTAAAAAAAATAAAAAGATTTTTATTAAAAAATAATCACTAAAATTATGATTATTATTGCGCAAATAATAAAATTATAACAATGATCTAATCCAAAGAACAAATAGAAATAAAAGAAAACATCTAGTCATGGCACCCGCGCCTTGTCGCGGGCGGAATCATATTTTTTTGAACGTAAAAAAATATTTATTATGTATGAAATTTTTTATCATAGCATAAATTTAGAAAAAATAATAAATTTGTATATAATTTTTATGAAGTGCAAGTTTTGTATAAAATATATAAATTTGACATGAATATAAATTAATTGCCTTGAAAATTAAAAAAAAACAAAAGATTTATTAAAAAAAGTAATAAAAAACAATAACTAAAATTATCATTATTATTGTGTAAATAGTAAAATCATAAAAATAATTCAATCCAAAAAACAAATAAAAATAACAGAAAACCAAAAAAAATAAGTAAAGGGAAAAAGGAAGCAGTATTAATTTTCAAATGACTACTAATTTAAATTCAAATCTTAGGATTGAACCGATAAAAAAAATCCGAACAAAAAAACCTATAAAAAAAACTAAAAGTATAGATGTATAAATACGAATAAAAAATATACATTGCCTAAGATTTTAAAAAAAAACTAAATGAATTAATATAAAAAACCCTTGAATAATCAAATTAAAAAATAAATAGTTAAATTTCTATCGACAAAAAGATGAATACATAAATTGGAAATCTGTCCTTATGTGATTGTTATTATCATTACTATAATAGTTAAAATTATTATCAACATTACTGTCAAAACAATCTCAATAATTAAATTATCCTGAAAAATCACTACAAAAACAACCACTGAAATTATCATGATCATTGCATAAATAATCAAATCATAAAAATCACCCAATCCAAAGAAGAAGAAAAAAGAGAAGCAAAAAACAAAACAAATGAACAAAGAGAAAAAATGAGCAATATTAATAAAAAAGGAATTCAAATAATTAAATTGCCCTTGAAAATTATTACAAAAAAGCAAAATATTTGTATAAAAAACAATAAAATAATCAATTAATAAAAAATACAAAATAAACATAAAAAAAATGAATTAATAACAAATAAAAAATTAAAAGAATAAGGACCGAAATGAAAAATAACATATATTAAATTAATTCCAATTGAAGGATAAAATTAAAGGAAAAAAATATTTGGAGGACCAAAAATAAATAATGAAAATTGCTGCCATTATAAAAAAAATCAGAAGAAGAGGGACTGAAATCAAACTTTGTATATATTACCAATTTCAATTAGAGGACCAAATTAAAGAAATCAAAATATCCGGACCGGAATAATTGAAGGAATAAGAAGTAAATAAAAAATCAAGACTATAAGGACTGAAATAAAAACTTCTTATATAATCAGTTTTAATTGAAGGGCACAATTGAAAACAATAAAACTCTAATTTGAATAAATCAGTAATGAAAACGAAATCAAAACCTCAGGGACCAAAATAAACTTTACACAAACATCAGGGACCGAAGCTGACTTTGGGGGCGGCAGGAGAGAGAAAAGCGATGGCCGTGAGAAAACCGTCTGCCGCTGCTTAACCGGACATCTATGACGGGAACGCGCCGCGACGGCGAAGAGAGGAACTCCAGCGCATCCTCTGGAACGGCGGACGTCAATTTTTAACGGCGAGTAGAAGGCGCACGCGGCGCCAAAGAGGCGCGTAAGCGGGGAACCCCGCTGGCGCGGGCCGGACACGCCGTTCGCACGTAAAAATAATAAAATAATAGGCGAATTATCGATACGCCCCTGACCTCACCGATAATTACGAAAATACCTGATGGGAAAGGACGCCCCTGCCCCCGGTTCCTGTTCTCTATTTTGTCGTTTTCTAAGCCCTTTTTCGTCTGCACACTGTGCCAAAAAAGATGGAAAAACCGATAGAGCCCCTGACCCCTGTGCACTATTTTGTCTTTTTCGGGGGCTATAAACGTCAATACACTGTTTACAGACGGAAAAGATAAAAAAAAGTAGACAAACACACGCGATACACCGGGACAAATTGCGAGTCCACAGTGCACCTGAGTCTTGAGCTACATCGAACGGATGCACAATAATTCCTCGACGCCTTTTATATATATATATATATATATTATTCTTGATTTCTTCATCTTAAGGTGGTCGTAAAATGAGGCTTGTATTACTTCATACTTTATTAGCAATTTTAGTTTTTGGACTTACTTGTTTTTTTGTTAATTTCTTTGTTTTTTTATGGAGGTATAATAATTTTTATTGTTTTGACAGTAATAATACTGATAATTTTAGATATTAAGATTTCGATATTACTGTTGTTATAATAGGATATGTTGATTTGTTTCATTATATCAAATTTTACATATATAAATATTATCTTTTAATTTCAACAATTATCAAAATTGTTTGCTCCGCCCGCAACGTAGTGCGGGCAATTAACTAGTAGTATCCAGAAGAAGATGTGTACTGTGGTATTATATAGATGACGCGTAATGAGGAATCTTTTCCCATTAAAGATAAGTTCAATGAATGAGTGTTGCGTTTTTGAAAAAAAAAAGATTTATTTTTATTGTTTTTTTTAAATTAAATTCAGCAAAATTATGACATCTCACACTTCGGTTTTTCTTCGTCCCTTCGTCAAAGAGCTTTTAGATTTTTACTAGCTTAATGCACGCGTGTTGCGCCGGAGTTTTTTTATCTATGTAGAAAATTAATTGTTTTTATATGTATTGTATTTTGCTATTTTAATGTTTAATTAGTAAAATTATAATTGATAAAATCTTTATAATCGAAATGCAAAGTGGGTCGTATACTTCTTAATCGTAGATAATGTAGGTAAATTTTTTTTTTATGAGTTGCATATTTTTCCCAGTAATATTCAATTTGACACATTATAAATAAAAATATTGTAATTTTTTTTTCGAGAAAGAAACTTATATTTCTTGCGTGCTATAATTAGTTATGTCAATGTTTAAATTACTAAACTTGCAACAGATAAAAATATGTTAGGAATGAGTTTTTTGCGTGGTATAATTAGTATGCTTGCCCGCGCATTGCGCTAGGGTTTTTTTCATGTAGAAAACTAATTGATTTTTTACATGTTGTAATTAGTTGTTTAAATATTTAATTAGTAACATTAAAATAGATAAAATATGTAACAAATAAATTTTTCCTCAGCCTAAAAGGAATAGTGCTATCGAAATGGGAAGTGGTTCGTATATTTTTTAATTGAAGAGCATGTATATATATGGACAGAAATAAGAATTATGTAAGACATATAAAAAAACATATACGTGGGGAAAAATCAGTGGAAAAAATGTTAAAAAAATGGATTTAGAGATTAGTTGTGGTGCACGTAAGTTGTTACGGAAACTTTGGTTAAAAAACTTTGGTAACATTTTTGTGTTTTTTTGCATTTATTTTATATATATGTGACATGATATTTTTTTAGTTTACAGTGATTTTTATTTTATTTTTTAAGATTTATTTTTTTATATTATTATATTAAAAGTATTTCAAAACACTTAGATTAGATTAATTTGAGATTTTAAAAAAACTCAGTTCATTTTTTTTAAAACATTTTCAGGCGTTGATACCTAACAAATATCATAATATAGTCGCGCGTTGCGCTAGGCTTTTTTGATGTAGCAAACTGATTAATTATTTAGCCTGCAAAGAATTATTTAGTTGATAGATAGCAAATTGTAATCGTTAAATTTTGTTGTATTTTTTTTGTCTGTATTGAATTAGTTGGTTGTTGTTATCAGTTTAAGTGCTTGGATAATAATTTAGTTGACAACTCTCAAAATTATAATCGATAAAATCTATTAAAGATGAGTGAATTGTATTTTATAGCCAATTCATTAATGGGTGAATTTGCTTAGATATTTTATCGATTTATGTAATTTGCATATTGAAAAACTATAATTGATTAATTGGTAGGCGTGTTTTGATTGTTCTGACAGTTATTTAATTGGTGGACGTAAATTTGCAATTAATAAAATGAATAAAATATGAATTTTTTTTTCTTGTATCAAACTTGTTGATGATTGGGTTTATTTTAACAGTAACGAACGATTTAACCAGTTGATAGCAAAATTGTAACCGCTAAAATCTATCAGAGATGGATTATTTCTGGTTGATTGCTATTTTGTGTCGATTTATTTAATTCATAGATTGCAAAACTGCAATTGATTGATTATTTGGTGTGTCTTAATTGTTTTGACAATTATATAATCGGTTGATGGAAAAAATACAATCGATGATATAAATTAGAGATGAATAACTTTATTTTTTGTAGTCAATTGGGCATTCGTTGGCGGTTGGGTGTTTCGTAATGGTTGGGCTTATCATTCTCTTTTTTCTTTTATATCTATTTTTCAAGTCAAATAATTTTTTAAAATCTAATAATATTTATTGTTGTTTTTTCATTCATTTTTTTTATAAATATTACTAGGTGTTGAAATGTCTAATTATTGTAGATAAGACATTGAAAATAATGAAAATAATTATTCGTAAGTTTTTTTCTTTATAAATATGTTACACCAATTATAGATTTTGCTATTTATTTAATATTAGTGCATTTAAAATAATGATAATAACTATTTGTGATTTTTTCTCTGATAAATATGCTAGACTAATTATATATTTTGCTATTTATTTCATATAAACACTTTAAAATATATATATTCATCACTTTTTGGAACTGCGATCTCCTTTAGGTATTCTAGAAAATAATAATAATCGTCGTGGTGCGCGTAACCTGACCCGGACACCTCGGTTAAGAAAAAAAATGTATAAGTGGCAAAACAAAATAGGAATAAAAAATTGAAAAAAAGTGGATCCAGAGATTAGTCGTGGTGCACATAAGTTGGCCTGGACACCTCAGTTATATAAAAAAAAATTTGTTTTTTGTAAAAAAAAAAAAACCAGCTAGTAAAAAAAACATTTTTTTAACAAAAAATCCTTTTCTTTTTAAAAAAAAATTAAAAAAAAACAGATTTGTAAAAAAAAAAAAATAATCAGTTATTAAAAAAAAACATTTTTTTTTACAAAAAACCCTTTTTTTTAAAAAAAAGTTCTTAAAAAAAAACAATCAGTTATTTAAAAAAAAATCTTTTTTTTTTAAAAAAAAAACCCTTTTTTTTAAAAAAAAAATTTAGTTATTAAAAAAAAATATTGTTTCTTGTAAAAAAATAAAAACAACAACCCGTTAAAAAAATAAAATCATTTGTTTTTAATAAAAAAAAAATTAAAAAAAAACAGTTTAAAAAAAAATCAGATTTTTAAAAAGAAAAAACAACAGCCAGTTATTAAAAAAAAAACAATATTTTTTTTTAAAGAATTTTTTTTTTACAAAAAAAAAAACAGTTTTAAAAAAAAACGAAAAAAAAACTTTAAAAAAAAACAGTTCTAAAAAGAAAAGGAAAAACGAAATCAGATTGTGGCCAAGCGGTTTCGAACTCGCGCGCGCCTGTGTTGGCAGCGCTCGGCCAACCGCTCGGCCAAAGGTTTTCATTTGTCAATTTCATCATAAAAAATACATAAAGAAGACCTGTGAAAAAAAAAGAAAAAAAAGAGGTGCACGAACTCGCGCGACGCACGGACGACAGAAGTCCAGTCCACAGTGCAAAAGGCCGAGCTCTTTTAGCTTATATCTTAATTAGTCTTTTTCTTTACTGTAAACCAAGTTCTTTAAAATCTAAAATAAAAAGTTAAATGCAAAGGTTTTATTTTATTTTACAGCTAGGTTCTGTTCCCTTGTAAGAAAGTACCAGGAAAAAGCCATTGTGAATTAAAGAGAGTAGCATTTAGCCTAAGTTATCAGATGGTTCGAGAAGCTTCAAGATAACCAGCTAGCGCAGGTTAAATAAAAATATCAAACAATTCTTTGCAATATTTTTCATTATGTTTTTTAAAAAATAATTATAAATTATAAACTAGTTAAGTCCACATAAATAACTGATGCGAGCTTTCGTGCGTGTTAAATGAATACAGAGAGGAGGACCTCTCCTCGTACAAACCATGCATGCAGGGTCTGAACAAGTCATTGCTGGTCAAAAAGAAAATGAGTGCTTATGAGATGATTTTTATTATACTTATATTCTGAAATATATAAATATTTATTTTATGATTGCTATTTATTGTTTAGCATAAAATAATATATACAAGTACTAGTTTCGAGTAAGATTTTAAATTGAGGACTTGTTTGGTTTGTTGAAAATTATTTTTTTTTAAGTGGTTTTCATGAAACCTAAATTCCTTAAAAGTGAATTGTTTTAATCAGCTGGGTGGGTGAGGAGAAATTACTCTAAGAAATTGAGATAAGCTCTCCTCTCATCTATTTCCTAGGCTACGGAGCTTCTCGTGATTTATTTTTATTTCTATTTTTTGAAAATTAGAACAGTTTAAAAAATAATATTGCAAAATAATCATACCCAAGTATAAGGTCTTTAGCATGATCAAAGGAATGACATAAAACTATCAATGTGATTGTCAATTTAGTTTTTGGTCCCAAGGAATGAAAACAAATCTAAGCAGATAAAGTTAGGACCCCATTTGGAAATCTGAGAGCCTACTGGTTGCAGTATAAAGGGACAGCTGTTATGGTTCTATTGCTGACAAGATCAGTTTGTTTTGTGCAGTTTGTTTTGTGCAGTTTGATAAATGATTAGAGTTTTGATTAATGGGTTATTATTGATGCACATGCCATTCAAGTGTTGCCTATGAATCGGAAATATGAGAGACCTTTGGTACACATTGCTGTCTCTCATTAGACTTGATGGTTTATTGCACTTCAATTTTTATTTTAATCTGACTATTAGATTGAAATAAAATTTAACGAGAAGTTTTTTGATATATTTATATATATATTATGTTAAAATTTTAGAGTAATTAGAAAATGTAATGACTTTACGAGATCGATGATGATATTCTTGTAATATTATACATGTTGATAATTTTATTCAGAAAAATTATTTTATTGTGTTTTTTTTAGATTAAATTGTACAATTTTAAATAACTTTATTTTTTTATTTGAATTAAAAAAATGAATTAATATATTTAATTTTATATGTATATACATATAAACAGTATAATCCTGAAACATAACACTAAATCATTTCAAAACCAAAATATTTTGCTTCAATTGAAAAAATAAGCAACAATCAAAATTAAAATTGGAGTTGACAACCTTGCTTTCAAAGGTCTTTTTGCTGTTGGTTATCTTGACAGCTGATATCCATCCTTGTGGATAATGGGCTCGCTATGAGTGGACTGTGTTGCTTTCCTTCCGCCATTGACGGGCTAGCTCAAGATTTGACTTCGTGCATTGCTTTTGCTTGGCTACATTAGCTGTCTCTAGCTATACTACTGAAATGACCTTTTGGTGATGGGGAAGTTCTGCCATTGAAGAAGAGAAAACGACAGAGTAAGAGCCTGGTAGGAATATTTCCATGGAGAAGTAATGGTCCCAGGGAACTAATGATGTTGTATAAATCGAGCTGTTGTTGCTTGGATTTAAATTAATTTTAATAAAATATAAACTTAAAATTCATCACATATCATAAAAATCACAGAATTGAGTCTAAATTTCAAATCTATATATAAAACTATAAAAACCCTTTTCAAATAATAACATATATATATATATATAGGTCAAAAACAAATTGGGTCTCTACATCAGATTTTAGGTTAACCACACCAGATTCCATCCACCTCTTGCTTGATTGGTTTAATTGTATCTTATGTTATCATTTTCAAAATAATAATAATAATAATAATAATGTAATTTTTCTAAAGCATGACATAATAAACTCAAACTCCTTTAGGTGTATCCAAGAAAAAAAAGTGGACGCAACTTCAGAGGAAAGAGCCTAAGAAGAACTCTGTAACAATTCATTCAAATCTCATTGACTCACTGTTGATTTTCAACCTCTAAAGAAAAGAAAAGAAAAAACATTTTCTTTCTAGTCTTATGGTAAACGAAGCAAGAGACGTCATCCCACCAGGAAAATGTTAAAAATTATTTTAAAAAAAATTAATAAAAAAATAAAAATAAAACATTTTTAAAATGCAGTAACAAATATCTTATCAACTCCACTTTCGGGCCATAAAAGATAGATTCTTCCACCCTAATCCATAGAAAAAGAAAAGTCCAGCAAAGACGTGTCCCTGCTCATCAAGAAACTGCGTTTGTTTAACCATTGTAATTCAACTGTATTATTTTTGTAAAAATAATTATTTTCAAATATTCTCAAATAAAAATACTTAAAAAACAAATAAACTGTGACGCACACTTCGAATAAGATTCTAGGCCAGCAGCGCTGCTAAGAGACAGCACCTGTCAGGTAATAAAGTCTCACATGACCAGATCTTCTGGGCTAATGAGCTTTTGATCTGGCCTGCCCCTGATGACGTAGGAGATGACTCACCTGGGTCCCATGTTGTTGACGTAGATGGTGACTGCAATGAGACAAGTAGTGCAGATTTGATCACGTTTCCTGATTCATACGTGGTTTGGCACTGAATTATTCAGAAAATGGACAAGATATTGTTCTATATAATTTAGGGTTTTTTTTAAACCCTAGATATTATTAATTACAATTGAGTTGACATGGAAATACCAGTCTCGATCCAACCCCGAAGAACAAGTTTGGCTGCCAAAAATATTTTTTTTATTACTATTGTGTAGAATTTCTCAGTTTGAATTAAAAAAAAAAAAATCTTTTCCTTCAAAATACACTAGACTAATACAAGGAGGGCCAAAACCCTATCTATCTCGGTTGAAGTCATATATTTTTTTTATTTTCAAATAATAAATAATAATAATTCCTTTAACGTTTTTCCCATATGATATGATGGAGGTTGTATTAAATAATTATGGATTTGATGTTGTTTTGCTAAGAATTAGAGGTTGTATTATATAAAAGTAGCGACGTGCCAAGAGCTAAGTTTTATTCTATATTTACAAAGTAAAAGTGGTTTAAAAATAAAGGGGAAACACCAGAGATTGTCTTTTTAAAAGAAAATGGTTTTTTCGCCCACATCATCCCATATCTTGATTTTTTTATTTTTTTAATAAAAGTTACCATCCACAAAATACTAAAGGATAAGATCCAGACTTATATTCATTGGAATAATAAATATCAGCTTGGTGAGTTGTTTGTCTTTTCACAGAGGTTGTTTGTTTTGTGGTGCAGCCATAGGATGGTAAAAAGTTGAGGGATTAGATATTTGGTTAATTTTGAAAAACAAAAATTTGATTGTGGGACCCATTTATTTTTATTTGCAACCGGAGTTTCACGGAAAACAGTAAATTGTTACTTTCTGTGCGTTGTTGCTAGGCTGGGGGCTGCTAGGGGGTATTTTAGTTCATTATTTATTATATTTGTATTTTAGTTCATTATTTATTATATTTGTATTTTAGTTTATTATTTATTATATTTTCTTATAAAAAATATATTTTTAATATTAAAATAATCTAAAAATTAATTACAATAAATAAATATATTAGAAGAAGATTACAATATAATTTTTATCTCGCAATTCTAATTTTTAAATTTAGAGTAAAAAAATCATTTTTTTCAAAAACATTTTTAAAACGCAGTGTCAAACATCCCAATTGTTATCGATATTATTTTAAATGAATCATTATTTCTGAAATATTTTTAAAACTTTATGAGTTGAAAATATTTTTCAATAAATAAAATTGATTTTAAAATATTTAACAAAAAACAATTTATATTCACCAATTTTTCTAATAGAAAGAAAGAAAGAAAGAAAAAGTAATATTTTACGTAAAACAAACTCTCTTAATTTGAATAGAAAAAGCGAGTGATCAAACAAGGATAAAACAAGCTTTATCCTCAAGAAACTATTGTATTCGAGTGATCAAACATGGGTTTCAGATAGGTTTTAATTTGAATAAAATAAAAATAAAAATAAAAAATGGAATAGAAAGAGGTTCTTCAGCCCCGAGACAGGAGGAACATAAAACGAAGCAGAGAGGCAGCAACCATAACGAGTTAACATGAAACACTCGCTACAAAAGCGCCGTCCTGTAACTATTCTTAGGTGATAAAAAAGACAAAAGGAAGGAAGCTGTCGGACCCACTACGATCATGCCATGTCACTCTCTGATTGGTCTTTCTTTGATGTTTTCGCGGTGATGTGATGCATGATGTGACTGATTGGATCTGATTGAGATTTTGATTTTTCTTTTTGATTTTGATTTTTAAAAGAGAATTTAGTTTTAATAGGCGCGTGAATTAAATTTATATCTTTAATTGTAAAATACACTAATTTTTTTTATGCTTGTAATAAAATAAATAAGAGTATATCTAATTGAGTGTTTGTTTTGAATTAAATTATATTTTGCTTCAATTATAGTTTTAAAATTACTTTATTAATCAACGCATCATAGTTTTTGTATAAGTCCACTGAAAACTCATTAAAATATTAAAGAAAGCATTAACAAATAGAATTAAATATGTGTTTAGTATTTTGATTCAAAGTGTTTTTCTATTGTATTTTTCATTTAAAATATATTAAAATATTTTTTATTAGCATCACTATATTAAAATCATAAAAAAAACGCTAAAAAATATTAATTTAAATTTTTTTATATTAAATATATTTTTAAAACTCACTGAGACACAATTTCAAATGCAAACTGCCTCCAAGAAAATAAATAAAAGAATGAAAAACGGAGGTTCAAATATAAATAAATTAAAGAAGGTTGAAAAATAAATAAATAAAAGCTTAATAGAAGTTGCTTCGAAGAATGGGAGGCCATGTTGACCTTCTAGGTAGATGCCCCCTTTAATTGATTGCACTTTGAAATTCTAAATATTACTGCAACTACCACTAGACCATGTCTCCTAACGCGCCCCTGGTTTTGGCCTTGACGGTGATGGCCACAGAGGACGGTAACCGTTAGACCATTCATTTACTATCAAAGTGTCAATTACTTTAGTAGTTTCATGGGATGTTTGGAGTATTTTTTAAAAGTATTTTTGAAAAAAATTAAAAAAAAATAATTTATTTTTAAGTTTTAATTAACAAAATTTGATGTTTTTAGATTATTTTAATGTGCTGATATCAAAAATAATTTTTAAAAAATAAAAAAATATATAATTTTAATGCATTTTTGAACAAAAAGCACTTTAAAAAACAACCGCAACCACACTCGCAAACAGACACTATTTTACCAAAAATAAGTTTGGAAGTATTTTTAGGATTTATTTGCGTTTTCGTTTCTTTTTCATTTTTCTAATTATTGAGTTATTTTTATTCCATTTAGATTAAAGACAAACTATTTTACCAAAAAATAGTTATTTTTTTAAATTATATCAGAGACAAACTATCTATATTAGAATTAAAAAAAACTAATGATAATTTCGATGTGAAATTTAAATTTCAATAGAGTTTTAATCTTTAATTATTAAGCCTACTCACTCAAGTTAAGTACAAGAGACATTAAAAGAATGTGTTTTATTATTACCACACTCTTAAACACTCTCTTAGTTCATATTTGATATCATGGTATAAAATACTTTTTAATTTTTTTTCTTTCGGAATGCATTAAAAAATAATATTTTAATTTATTCATAATACTAGTATATCAAAATTATATAAAAAAATAGTGAAAAATAACACTAATTTAATATATCTTCAAGATAAATATATTATTAAAAGGAGTTGAAAACACAATTCAAAACTATCCCTTTGCGACATCTCCGCGGCTTAGCTACAATTTCAATAGAGGCAACAGCTAGTGACAGACAGTAGAAAAGGTCAACGACTTCCTCTCATGGATTTGAATGTATTTATTTTGACCACGTTTTATATTTAGCTGAAAACATTCATAATATATAGTCTAAGAAATCATGGCTACGACATGTCCCAATAATTCAAACATTATTCTTGATTTCTTCATCTTAAGGTGGTCATAAAATGAGGCTTGTATTACTTCATACTTTATTAGCAATTTGCTTTACATTTAAATTATGTTGTATGCTTGTTTGCAGAAACGTTAACCAAAAAACAAGATTTTCTTCTAACATTACGTGTGTTGTTAGAGTAGTCCGAGAGATTCATGGGAGTGGAATAGGGGTTATGGCACTGTACAATTTAATAATTTTTATTTTTTAATTGCATTTTTACTGATGTGCTGATTTTTTTGTTTTTTTAAAGACGTCTTTTTGGTTTTTGACATCATCTACATGTTTATTGTAAAGAATTCAATCACTCAAATGTATTCAGTAATTTTTCCAGAACGTGTGAAATGGCCTTTTATAACCAACATAAAACTTGAATTACACGTTTCTAATCTTCACATGCAGGAGATATGTGGAAACTGCAATCAAAACAGAAAAACAACTACTAACAGTTTTTACTAGAATTGCCACCTGGATTTTAACAGAATTGAAATACTAGCTCCTGAGAATTAGGAGTTCATTATTGAAAACTTTAACATTTATCGTGATTTATAAAGTGTTTTGATAGTTTTTTTTAAGTCAAGATGGATTAAAAATAAGTTTTTAGCTCAAAATTCTCAAACTTTTATTTTTTGCCCACTGTGAATCTGTGATGACCGGAATCTGGTCAAGAGTAGACCATGTATCATTTAATGATTTTTTAAAGAAAAATATATGAGGTAGATAATTTGTCGTCCACCTCAAATATTGTGAAAAAAGGCTCAAATGCTCGAGCCTGCTAGAAAAATATTGACACACGTGGTTATTGAGTTTTTTTCCTTAAAAAAGCAAAATTATTAAACCAAATTCGATTTAAAACTTGAAAGACAGGTTCGTCAGATAGATCTAAATGATTGTGTTTTTTACTTGTTTGGAAGATCGAAAGTAGGTGGACTTCTAGAAGTCTAGTCACGTTTGGTCGGTATTAAGGTAGATAAGTGAAACTTGAGGGGCATTCGTTATCTAGCTTGGACCATAAAATAACCAAAGGATGTCCTCGTTTTTTATACGACGGTTGCTTCTCCATGTTAGCTGTACAAGAAAGAATCATCTACAAACTGAAAACCTGAGAGAGCTCTAGATAGTTTAAGGTATGCAAAGTAACTCATCGTCTCTTCATTTAATGTAACAATTAAGTATGATTTTCTAGATGGGTTTTGTCTGAAATTGAGCCTTTTTTTCTTGGGTGGTCTGAGTGTTTGATTGATTTTGGCCTGAGTTTGAGGTCCAAGCTCATGTCTTTCGGGGAGTTCATGAGTTTAAGGATATGGGTTGGTGTTAGAACTCATGGAACTGAGTTTTCTTTTCTTGTTTGAATTGAAAGTTAGCATCCTTATGAGGGGAATTGAAAATTTAGTTCTTGTAGTATAGGTGTACACATCCCTTTATTAATTATCATTGATTTTAGCTGTTTAAGGAGTGGAAAAGGCATATTTTTGGATGTTGATTGCTTAATCGTGCTTGCAACTCAGTGTTAGCATCGTTGAAAGATTAATTAGATTTATTCCAGGCAGGATTTAGGCTGTTTTCTGTCACGGGAAAATTTTATGACTAATGAATTTTATTAGATTTTTTTTCTCTCGTGTAAGATAGATTTTATGCTTTGGCATCTGGGAATGAATTTCTTTTATTCCCTTTTTTTTTCTTGTTTGCATGTCGGTTTGTCCACTACAAGCACTTTTTGGCCTTTAAAGTCCCTTTTTTTCCTTTTATACTTGGTTGCCTCCGTTGCTTCCGTTGAGTGAGTTGAATTACTACCAAAAGTAATAATGGAAATTCTAGGTGAGTTAATGGAACATGTTTTTTAGATTGATGATATAGCTTCTGATTCTAGGGTTGGTCACTTTTAATGGTTGATGATGATCAATCATCATTATGGAATATAATTTTTCCTCTTCATTCATTTATTTTTTGGACCCAGAGAAATATGTTCTTATAGAGCATTTTCTTCTGGATCTAAATGAAGTTGCTCTATGCTTCTGCAAAACTCAATGCCTGTGTTCTTGCAAGTTTACCCTATTTCTTCGTTGCTGCTTTTAAATTAGTCTGCAATAGTGGGTTGCAACTGCATAGTTTGATTGATTGGATTAGGGAGAAGGGATTCACAAGTCCTACTTCTAAATGGAAGATCTTGTATTTGTTCTCAAATCTTGTTCCACTTTTCTTCTTCTACAGAGGTTGAACAAAAGGCTTTTTTTAAAATTGATTGCTGAACTCTCCTATTTTTTTCTTGGGGACGAAACCAAAAGCTGAAGTTTATTTTGAAAAAAAAATGTTATGTTTTCCACAAAGATGCTTCTTGAAATCTTTTCCCTTGCTGTTTCCACCAATGAAATTACAGTCAATGATCTATCCCTTGTTTAAATCTGGTTCTTGCTCATTCACTCTCCTTGCGGATTGACTGATTTTATGGTCAATAATTTTTGTGTTTTTTAGTAATTTCTTTGTGACTTTGTTTCCAACTACTTTGAGTAGTCTAAAGGAAGAAAAAAGGTTACAGGGAATTAACTTTTTTCTCTGATTGATACTGATGATCTAATTCAATTGTTTTTATTAAAAGTAGATGATCAGGCCATCAGGTTATGAGAGCAAAGCCGTGGCCTGGCTCTTTACATCCTAGAGATGCAATGACCCATGACTACCAGCCCCGATCCAAGTCAGGACATTTTCACTTCTTTCATCTACCTGCTTAGCGAAACATTTTACTGTTAAATTAGCCAATAAATTGTACCATGATACTACGTTAATTTGGACCCTTCATTATCTCTTGGGTGGTCTTTCTAACTATTATGATTATCACTTGCCCTCCCTTGTCTGTTTCTTTTACAAATAGCTTTTCCAACACCAATTTTCATCGATTATGTATAATTTATTGTGTCCTTCCTTTCAACAGATTTCAGTGATCCTTTAATGCATTGCTGAGGATATCAGAGCTATTTTGGACACCTTAAATTTTGTGGTGACGATTCAGAGACATGTTGGCTGCCTCACTATTGTCATTCTTTAGTGATTATAGCATGTAGCGTTCTAAAAGTCATTGCTTTGGCCAGTGAACGTGGCAATTCTAATAGAAAAGGCTAGTTATCACCTGTACATTCTCTTCTGAGCTAAGTCAGTAAGCGAGCCAGTTCTTGATGCAAACCTCTCAGAAACACCGATCAGCTGGTATCCATGGGTTTTACCACAAGCCAGTGCAAGAGATCGATCAATATGGTTTATCTCATGTCCAAATTTTAGAGAATAATATGTATTCAGATGGTGGCAGCCAAGGAGCTGCAATTTCGTTTCAGACAGATCAAGGAGAATTCTTTACCTTGGAATCATCTTCAGCAAATGCTGGTTTCGTTAACTATGATTCTCCTGCTGCCAGCGTCTCATCCAACAGAAGCCCCTTTTCACCCCAGGGTTCACATTCATGCGTTTCTGATCCTCATCATTCCCCTGACACTATATATGGATCTCCATTGAGTGGATCATCCTCCGCTGAAGAGGACAATATATTGAGGCAGAAATTGAGGGAGTTGGAAATTTCATTGCTCGGGCCTGAATCTGATATTACTGACAGTGGCAGTTTTTGCTTTGTGAGTGGAGGATACCAAGCAGAATCATCTGCGAGTTGGGACTGGAATCGAATGATGGAAATGATCCCTAGGTTAGATCTTAAGCAGGTGCTTCTTGCCTGCGCTGATGCAGTATCAAATGCTGATATACAAAGAGCAGCAGGTCTAATGCATGTCTTGGACCAAATGGTGTCAGTTTCTGGAGAGCCGATCCAGCGGTTGGGTGCTTATATGTTGGAAGGCCTTAGGGCAAGGCTGGAACTCTCAGGAAGTAAAATCTACCGAGCCTTGAAGTGTGAAGCACCAATTAGCTCAGATCTGATGACTTACATGGGTATTCTCTATCAGATCTGCCCATATTGGAAGTTTGCATACACATCAGCTAATGTTGTCATTCGAGAAGCCGTGGAATACGAACCCAGAATTCATATAATCGACTTCCAGATTGCACAGGGAAGTCAGTGGATTGTTCTAATGCAGATGCTTGCTTGTCGGCCACGTGGCCCCCCAGTAATCCGCATAACTGGTGTTGATGATTCTCAATCTGCTCATGCTCGTGGTGGAGGACTTGATATTGTGGGACAAAGGCTATCAAAAGTTGCCGAGTTATGCAATGTGCCATTTGAGTTCCATGATGTTGCCATGGATGGTTGTGAGGTTCAACTGGAACATCTTAGGGTCCAACCTGGGGAAGCCGTGGTTGTGAATTTTCCTTATGTGTTGCACCACATGCCAGATGAGAGCGTGAACACTTGGAATCACAGAGATAGATTGATAAGGATGGTGAAGAGTTTGTCACCAAGGATTGTGACCCTCATCGAGCAAGAATCCAACACCAACACCAAACCATTCTTTCCAAGGTTCATTGAGACACTAGATTATTATACAGCTATGTTTGAATCGATTGATGTTGGTCTCCCCAAGGATGACAAGCAGAGGATTAACGCAGAGCAGCACTGTGTGGCTCGTGACATTGTCAATATGATCGCTTGCGAGGAAGCTGAGAGGGTCGAACGGCATGAACTTCTTGCAAAGTGGAGGTCTCGATTTACAATGGCAGGATTCAATCAGTACCCATTGTGCTCTTCAGTAACTACTGCCGTTAGAGATATGCTAAAGGAATATGACAGGAACTATAATGTTCAGGAGAGAGACTCGGCTCTTTACCTTCGGTGGCGACATAGAGACATGGCAACTTCTTCTGCGTGGAGGTGAAAACTCAATAGCTTTAGCTCTATAACATCTGTAAATGTAATCTTACCGTTTTTTTATCGCGTTTAGAGAATATGATCAGAAGTGATGATACTGTTTTCACAGAAATTAGATTACCTTTTTTTTTGGAGATTCAGTTAGTGTTGAGACAAAAACTAGAAGCCTCAAATCATTGTACATGTCCACCATGGAATGAAACAAGAATAGGTCTGTGTTATTTGCAATCTCTGAGATCAAGCCATGCACTTTCTGAACATTGCTAAGAACAAAAATGCTGAATGTGCAAGCTATCCATTTTGAGGCACGTTTTGTTTTTAGTGTCCTGATAAGAGGAACGATGTCCAAACATGAATGGCGTTTCTTTCCATGGACGTCTGGTGAAGATGGATATTCCATTTCATGGTTGTGGTTACTGTACACTCCCTCATGTTCCAAGGGGTCTACTCGGATAACACGAGTCAATCCATCTAGTGTTTAATTTACTTCAAAAAATTAATTAATGTATTTTTAGATATTTTCTTAATAATTTTAATTAGTCGTGGTAAAAAAAAAATCTGAAAAATCATTTTGAGAATTTCACTTGAAAAGTATTTTTATATTATATTATCAAATATATATTAAATTAAAGAGATTTTTAGTATGAGGAATTTTCAAATATATCTTAAATATCAGGAATGTAGGACGTTTAAGGAAAGGAATCCTCCCATAAAAAACTGTCTTTCCTCTGAAAGATCATTTTAAAAAAAAATTATTGATTACTTTTGTTACAGTACTCTCTTACATAAAAATAAGATTTAATATTTTTTGAAGCAATAAGCTCAGCCCAAATGGCCCATTGTAGGTGTAGTTTTCAGTTTCACATAACTATTCTTTCGATCCCACCAAGGAAGGGTCCCATAATGCCCCCTCCTAATTAGATGCAAAAGAATCGAGTGATTTGGCCTAAATAATGCATCATATTATACTGATTTGGCAAGATTTGGTGTCAATCATTTAGCACTGAACCCGTCCGAAACAAAACAAGAGCAATCTCGGACCTTGTTTAGCACTGAACCCGTCCGAAACAAAACAAGAGCAACCTCAGACCTTGTTTAGCACTATCTCTCTCTAATAAATCAAGAAAACAAGCAAATCTTAGTTCCAACATTAAAAAGATCATTTTTTTAAAGGTTAGTTTGACAATTTCTTGCATTATACATTTGTTTTCTTGTAATGTTATCTTGTCTTAACAATGTTTGTCATGAGATTTATGTGGTCTTTTTGTTTCTGAATTAGATGAGAAATGAATGATTTGTTCTTGTTTTTCTTCATAAATCGTAGCTGATAGTGTTTTTTCTTTTTTTCATCTGGGGAAGGAATATGTGAAAGCTAGTCTTTAATACATTTTTGTTGGTTTTGTTTTGGTTGTGGAGGTTGTTGATTTTGGATTTGTAATGCTTGGATTTTGACGCTTAGGAGATTTTGATGCGTGGGTTGGTGATGGTTTTGTTTATGGGCTCATAAAGTTGGTTGCTTTATGTATTTTGGTCGGTAAAGAAATGATCTTTTTTTGTTGATTTTGTGCTTTGAATGCAGAAAGATTGGTTTAGATTGTGGGTTTGCTGAGTTTTAAGGAAATAATTGAAAAATTCTGGAGGAATTAACAGAAAGAGCGGTGTTGATGGATTTGCAGAAGGAGCAAGAAAGAGAAAGGCGGCGATTACGGGACAGGCAAAGAAGGCAAGCAATGAGTGTTGAAGAGAGGGAAAAACATCTTAGGAGACGACGTAGAAACTATCAGTTGCGGAGACAAAGAGCACGAAATGGGAGAGACCCTCAGGTCAGTCAAGCCAGTCTTGTGGATATTGACGAAATGCTTATGCTCCCTAGTAACGAGAATAATCAAGCAGTGATCTCTGTTCCTGTCCAATCTAATGGCATTTCTGATGTCGATTTGGATCAAAGACAAGCAAGTGTAAATGCAGGAAATGCAAATTCTGTGGGTGAGTTTTGTTATTTTTGTAATGCTTTTGATACGAAGGCAACCTGATACTCACTAATAGTTTATTCAGCAGGTCTGGAAGTTCCAGCGCATAAATTAGCTAAATTACCTATCAGGTCACGTCTGAACCATATAAAGCACCTTGCTCGGTCACTGGCTGATACTCTAGATATTGGTGATAGTCATAAAATTACAGCAGATTTGACATTGACTGGAGACACAACTTACAAATGTAAGCTTTAATATTGTTATTGAGGATCCCATGTTAAATGATTCACATGGTTATAAGTTCACGCATTGAAATTGTGGTTCAGGCACACCACCAAAACCATTACGATTGAATCGTCTTAAACATCTTGCACGGGTATTAAGCTCTGATGTAGCACCGGCAACAATCCCAGATAGTAATGGTGAAACAAAGGGTAAGAAATACTATTCAAGTTGCACTGCTATCTTTTGCTTAGTTTTAATCAAGGAATTCTTTAATCCAGTGGAACAGAATCTGTCAAGTGGAGAACATCTGATGAGTAGCAATCTGCCTAAAGTTGTTCAGACTTGCAATGTTAGTGGTGGAGATGAATGACTCTGCTCCACTGGCAATGATCATGAATATTTACATAGTACTTGCTGGTTATGGTGGCTGGAGATTTAATGAGTTTTTTCCTGTTTATTTCACTGTACTTGCCCCCCTGGAGAATTGAAGAAGGAAGCTTTTTTCCCAGACACATTCAAGGGATGGGATTTTCCAAGCTCATCCTTGAAGTTCTCAATCAAATATCATGTGAGTTGTCTTGTTGTTTTCTTGATGTAACTAATCTTTCGTGGTACTTGTCTTGTTGTTTTCTTGATGTAACTAACTGAAGAACAAATAGTTTGCTTTTATTTGCATTTATACTTCATAATGCAATCCATTTGCTATCATGTATCATCTGTCTCTTATTTATAATCATTTTGATCTGAGAAACTCTCTGTGGATTATTGCTACAATTTCTTCTGGAAAGTTTGCTTGCAGCGTGTTCCCTAATTTAACCGGTTTAGTAATTTATGTTATATATTTTTTACGAGTTCTGGAGAATGCTGAATAAACCTGACGGTAGCGAGCAAGATCTCATACTTTTATTGCACGCACACACACACTTAAACTGCCCTTTATGAAAATGGTTCGAGCATATATTACAAGTGCCATAACCACATATGATGTCATTTTATACATGTCAGCACAAAGAATAAGGATTGAGCTTATGTGGGATGAGATGGATTAATTAGCAATATTAAAGGTCAAGGGATGGCTGGTATTTTTTCCATTCTCTGCTTGTGATTGATCATATGGCCTAAAGAACAGCTGCACCTTTCTAAATATAATTATTCCAGAAACAAGGTATAATGACTGCTTATCCGCAAAATGTAAAGCATAGATTAATTGCTTCACAAGTAAATGATAGTTCAAATTCATTTTGAGGGGTAATGGAAAAAAACAAGAAAGATATACCTTGCCATTGATTGTTGATGCCAATCTGCTTAACTTTGAACATCTCATTGAAAACTGATTGTGGGTTGGGCAACTCTTGTTCAGTATACAGAGTTCATCAATAATTCTCAATCTAGACTAACCACACTACTGTTTTTCTTGTTTTCCTGTAGATCGAGGACAGAATGAACAGAGGATGCTACAGAAAGAGCATTGTAGATATCGAATTGGACAGATTTGATGAAATTTAGATCAGAGGATAGTTTGAAAGGCCTACAACTGGAGCTGGAGTGCCCTTTTTTTCCCGTCGAGGATGTTTAAAAAGAGTTGTAGAAGCCATCTTTATCCATTTTTCGGTTGCATTGATTCTTTTAAGAAAGTATTGATGTTTCATAGTTACTTGTTAAGATTGTCATTGACTTGAACCAAACGCAATTTCTAGGCAATTGATTTCTCATTCTTGTTTATTTTCTTATGTTGATATTTACAATCGGTACATGAGCGTCCCTTCGAGCCCTCACATCTAAATCATCATAACCTTAAACATTTTCTTTCATGGAAGAGATATTGTGCCATGGTGGCTCTAAAGAATTAGATTTTCACAGGGATAGGTCTTAATTTATCCCTCGTCCTCTCCATATCTTAAATCTTACATGCAGCTTGTACTAACTATTTTGGGCAGTGATTACTTCATCTTCCTTGTTTCCTTCTCTAGCTCTACTAACTAATATTTCACAAACCTTTTTCTAATTAGGTTTGTCATGCGTACAAAGCTTGCTTTGCCCTAATTAGCAAGTCTAGATTGCATGTCTGGCTATTGATTAACAAGATACATCTCAAATTCTTCAAGAAAGCTTCAATTCAATGTCTGTTATGTAAGCAAAACTTATGTCAACAATGGGTTGAGGGATTGTGTTTCATAGCTTGCTGCTTCTTGTCTTTTTGGCTATTTCTTGTTACACAAGGCACCGTGTAGAACTCAACTGTTATTTTTTGTGAAACACTCAGCATTCATTGTTCTTTGGAGTTTCTGTGCCTCCTGACCAAACTCCATACCAAGATAACAGTTTGACAGATCAGGAAAACTTATCAAGTGTCAATGGAGCAAACTTTGCACAGCAAGAGACTTGTTCTTTGGAGTCGGTGCGTAATCAAAATCGTTTGGTTGGTCCATCGATTCAACAATGCCTTTCTGAAGTTCCGTCTCACATTGATTTCTTGCGAAGCTATGGTTTCCTCATCGAGGTTATGGGCAAAGAACTTGAAGAGACCTTCTGCAGCTAAAGAATCTTGAGATTGCTTGGAAAGTATTTGAGAAGGTTTATCCATTCATCTTTTCCATAATGAATGACCAATATGGGTGGCGAGTCTTTGCTACATTGTTCAAACCTTGTGAGGATCATCAGCTCAAACTTATTGTAGACAAGTTTAAATTGGAGAAGAGATAGGTAAATCCCATGAAAGAGCTCCGAAAACTATCCTTGATTTCTGAGGTTGTTATCATTTCATCAACCAAGAATTATATTACAGTGCCGAGATGTCCTTCAACCTGAGCTAGATGAGATAACAATGTCCTTCAAGATCTCTTCCAAAACTGAATCAAGTTCTGATAGAACTCAGTTGGATATTCATTTCAAGACTGAAGATCTGGGTGATGTGATTGGAGCCTGTTCATGGAATGGACTATTTGCAGACTGTAAAACAGTAAGAATAAGGTACGCAGATCAGATATACATAATAAGTTAAGCCCTAGACGAATGGGCTACAAATTGGTCTGGCCCGTGATATTTAGGCCCATTGTTCGTTAGTGCACGTTATAAACCCTAATGACACTGTCGGCTATCTTCTAACCCTCACTTCCTCATCATCCGCAACGTATCCATCCAACGGTCAACATTAACCCAGAAAACTCTATAAATAATTACATTGCCCCTGCATCTCCTCAGCTTCAGCCTTCGCCATCAAAGCAGCAGCCTCTTTCCAAGTTCTGCATCATGTTCTTCAAAGATCTGATCTTTTTTCATGGTTTTCTGAAAGAGGTTTAAGGGTTTTTTTTTTTTTTTTTTTTTTTTAACCAACAAGTTTGAAGTTCAAGGGTTTGATCTTATATAGTTTCTTGAGGTCAATTCAAATCATATTTTTCTAGTCTTTTCTCTGTTATTAATATCTTTTTAGATCTTGATCGCGGTTAAGATTGCTTTATTGTGTTAATTGTGACGGGGATTCAAACTTCAAAATCCTTGCTATAACATTGGAGCAAACGATTCTTATCAATGTTTGTAAATTCCAAAGTAAAACGTCACATATAAAACCTCAAGACATGTTGAGGTCCTCCAGCTGGAGCTCCTCCGTGTGATGGGGTGGTCTCATATTCCATTGCCTTGTGTAGCAGCGTCGCTGCCTTTACAATTTGGGACTTGCCATGAGACATATATTCATATATTTTTAAGCTTTTGTTTCTAAAATGGTATTTTAATGTGAATTAGTGTCGCCTGTGATGAGAATTTTCACCAAGTAACCATCTTTCGGGACTGAATGGCTTTTTAAGCCTTGCTGTTATTCTGCAATTCTGAGGCACAGGTTCATAACTTTTTCTTGATTATTTCTTTAATTTAGAAATGAAAGGATGTTGGAGACTGTATTGATTCACAGCAAGATAGATTGGCCGTGGATGGAATTGAAATTCCCAGAATTTGATCTTATGTCATATCACAAGACGTCTTGAAAACCTGGTAAACCTCTGAAAGTTCACCAACTCAGATGAATACTTGTCAGGGGAAACGCCCTTGCTCAACGAGCCAGAAAAAATGGATGCAATACAAAGACATTTACGGTTTACCAACTAATATATCCGACAACATTATACGACCTAAACCTTTGTAACAAACACCCTTTTATATCCAAAAACAACCTTTCGCTCCGTGCAAACCAGATCTCCCGATCATAAAAATACTAAAATGATAAAAAAAATTAATAAGAAATATTTTTAATATCATCTAAAATTTCCAATAATAAACAATTTAAAATAAAAAATAATTTTTAATATGATTTTAGGATTTTGCACACAGGGTTTGCTCCCTTCATCATTAGGCTTTTGAGAAAGTAGCATGGTTATTTAAATATAGGCGTTTGAGAAAAAAAGTAGCTAAGCATCACGTACCTTGATAGAAAGAGGAAAGAGAACTGTAGAATAAGGATGTTCTGTTTAAACTTCGAGACCGAAGCTGAAGTAGAATCAAAGATAGAGCAAGATTTTCGTTTGAGTATTTATTTTTTTATAACATTTTCATCATCCACACAAACTAGTAACAATGAGAATAGTGAACTGAACCCAATTGTTTTTTTTTTCATGATTGCAATTGTTCAAAATCCCACATTCATCACAGTACAAAACTTTCCCCTTCCCAAAGATTTAACTTTATGTATAATCCTACAGGGGACAGAATAAGCATCTTAACAATACAGTTTTAAATATATTGCACCAACCGGGCAGCACAGTAGTAGCATAATCAGCGTATTGTTATAATAAGAATTGTTGAGCTACAAACAGGAGCCACACTGAACCTTCTGAGATTGCAGGACCATTCTTGCAGCTTCCACGGCAACTTGTCCGCTGACATAATGGTGTCGACATACAGGCATATAAACATCAGTCCCGCCAATCAGTTCTGTCTGTGTCTCCTCTGTCTTTCTTAAGGTGAAGAAGGCACGTTCTCCACAAATTTCACATTGTGCGCTCAACGTGGTTACAGAATCAGCAAGGGGGATTATATCAAGAACGGAACCAAAACTCCTCCTGTGAACATTTTATTCCACTGTCAACAGGGACTTTGTTGAATTTGAGAGGAAGGTTATAATATATGATTTCATGAAACACAACTGAAATAAGGTAATGAGCAACCCTGGAGAAGAGCATAAGAATGGGCACAGAATCATTGAAAAAAAGTAGTGGGGAAATTGAAATATACCTCAGATAGTCACCATCCAGGCCAGCAACTATCACAGTTTTGCCATCATGATCAGCAACTTCACGGCAGAAATCATACAAGTCTCCGAAGAATTGTGCTTCATCAATGCCAATCACATCTAGCTGTCACCAACTAGTTGTCATTAGTTTTGATTATCAAGTTTGCATATCAAACGCTTGCAACATGTAGATGCCCAACATCCAACAATCAAATGTTTTCCAGTAAAATTCTTTCAAAAGCAATTTACCTATCATTTTAAAGACATGAAGAAATAAAACTTGAAATGATGTTTAGGAAACTTTGACTGCTAAATTATTCATATATGAAAGTTCAGACAAGTTGCTTAATAAATTCTTTGAGAAACATTCTATAAAATACAAATTAACACATTTTGGCATTGAGATACCTGATCATAAGCATCCTGACCAAAATTCGGTTTGAATGATGATAGGTTGGGCAGTGCACAACATGGTAATTTAACCCCGTCATGTGTCACCACTGAATCCAACCCATATCTATTATCCTTGTTTGATTTTATAATTGCTACGTTTCTGCATGACAGGTAGAAAAGGAGAATGAATAAAACAGCAACAATTCTGTTGATAATAGATAGGACACTGTTTAATTCCCAATGGGACACTACTTTAAACCATCTCACCAAAACTGCTAATTGGCAAATCCTAAATCCCAATTACAAGTTGGATATATATGTAATCTCCTTGCTATAAACTTTCATTTTTTACTGTTTCAGTATCACAACATAAGTTTTTTTTATTTTTCTCACAACATAATCTTAATTTTGAAGCGATTGTAAAATAGCCAAGTAAAAAGAAGAAACCTCAGGGTACAGTAATGGCAAGAAAATTAAATTGAAATGGCTACATATGTAGTCAGTAGTGCCCTCATGGATATGTACCTCAGGGTACATCTTTAAGTTTAACACACAAACAGCTTTACCTCAGGTAATCAACCTACACAGCTAAGCACCATAAAACTCTAATAATCAAATGGAAGCTCAGCCAAGGGTGACACAGGTTTTGGATAAAAGGAATAGATTGTATACCACGTTGCAAATGCTTTTACTCCTCACTGCCAACTTGTACTGAGTCAACAAGGCTGGTCATCTTCATGATATGTCATGGATAACACAAGGATTTCAGTGCTTTCCCTTGATGCTCAAAGTACTTACATCACAGTTGGGTGTAGTTCCCAAAATTTATCGGGTTTCATCTCCCAAATGAGTTAATACATCTTTCAACCCAGAGCCATTCTCTTGTCCATCCTTCAACAAGGTGCATTTTAAACTTAAAGATGAAAGTTGACTATTGCTTAAGAATACATTTGTGATAATTAATGTTCCTTGTCTATAGTGAATTCTCTTAATTGAGTTCCAGTAAGTTAAGAACCACGATTCTCAACAAGATAGAGAAAAGGAGATATGCAAAGAAAATGGGCTCTGTCAATAATTAAAATCAGGAACATGGCCTGCATCATTTAAAATCCAAATCATTTCAATAATAGTCTTGTATATCTCCTCAGATTCCCTATGAGATTTATCCCCCAGTAGAAAAAAGTGGGCCTTCCCTTGTACCTCAATGCTGCTATAAGCAGGCTCTTTATTTATTTCTGTATCTCTCATCACCCCCCTAACCTCTGCAACACTGTCCCAAAGTCCAAAAGCAGCATAGGCATTGGATAAGACTACATACTTTCCAGCATTTTCTGGATCCAGTTCAAAGTATTTCCTAGCCGCAAGCTCTATCAGGTCCATATCACCATGAATCTTACAAGCACCAAGCAAAGCACCCCATATAACCGAGTGTTCCTTGCACGGTGCATTAACAACAAACTCATAAGCCTCTTTTAACCTCCCAGCACGGCCTAGAAGATCGACCATGGCTGCATAATGTTTCCCTCTAGGCTGGATTCCATAATCTCTCCTCATCGATGAGAAATAGGCCCAACCTTCATCAACCAAACCTCCATGGCTGCAAGCAGAAAGGACTGCAAGAAAAGTAACATAATTTGGTTGGAAACCTTCATCTTTCATCCTATGAAATGATTCTATCACCTCAGCTACTCTTCCATGATGGCCATACCCGGATATCAAAGAAGTCCAGGTGACAACATTTCTATTTGATGATTTGTCAAAGACCAAATGTCCATCAGACAGACTGCTGCATTTGAAGTACATATCCATGAGGGCACTACTGACTACAACGTTGTCTTTTAGAGAGCACTTTATCATGACACAATGGGCTCGCTTCCCATGCTCCAGTGTTGCTAAAGTAGCACAGGCTCTGAAAACTGATGCAAAGGTATACTGGTCTGGTGTCAGGCCATTTTGTCTCATTTCATAATAAAAACTAAGTCCCATTTCTTCAAGCCCTTTTTGCACATATCCAGCAATCAATGCGTTCCAAGAAATCAAGCTTTTCTCCATCAACATATCAAACAACAAATGCATAGTCTTTAAATCCCCAGATTTTGCATACAATATCATCAATTTAGTCTTCAGGTACTCATTCGGAACATACCCAACAACAACCATTTGTGCATGGATTCTTTTCCCTTTATTATAAAGTTTCTTGAAAATGCATTCTTGCAACAGAAGAGCATAGGTTACATGGTCCACTTCCAACCCTGATCGCCATAATAGCCCCACGGCTTCATTCATTCTCCCAGTTATACAAAGACCCTTTAATGTTTTTTCCCAGTTCACGCGAATTCCTAACCTGAAAGCTGACAATGTCTACCAGTGATAATCTTACTCCATCAATCCAACAAAAAACATTGCCAGAATCCCACCTTTTAAAGTTTAACGTAAACCATTAATTCCTCTATCATATGTATCATACTACATTCACGTCTATAATCTACAAAAAAAGCATGTGCATTTCACTTTGTCTAATATGAACCTCAAAACAACCCGTATATCAACAATAAAACTATAAATTTAAAGCTTACCCAACAAAAAAGTTTTTTTAAAAAATACACAAACAACAAAATCAAAATCAAATTCAAACAAAGAAACCAGATCGTGAAACACAAAAAATAAGCCAAAGAGCAGAAATTTAAACCTGCCATCATTGATTTCAGCTTGAACCCGGTGGAGAAGAGTGGTAGTTTTGCCAGCAAACATAGGACCAACAATCACATGAATTTCACCAGATGAAGAAAGTGAGGGTTTTGAATGTACACACCGAGTCTGAGTTGGAAACTTTGAGGGAAGTGAAATCATAGAGGGTTTTAGAGGGAAATAGGAAATGGGGTTATGAAGATTAGAAAAAAGATTGGGTTTTGAAGCTAAAGAGAAGAAATTGGAAGCTAAAGGCGTGGCCTTTTTGGACATTGGAGAGAATGAAAATGGCGGGGTGATTAGTGACTTCATTCTTGAAATAGTAATTTTTAACATTTAGAAAGAGAGAAAGGCTCTGTAATTTTTGGGTATTGCTTATGTGAGAGAGAAAGATGGGGTTTTCATGGTTTTGCTAAATTTAGGGTTTAAGGGTTCTGTAGAGACACGTTCTAAGGATTTTGCTGCGAGAGAGCTAGAAAAGAGGGTCGTAGCTCTGTTTTGTTTACTTCAAACTATTTCATTAAAAACAATTATTACAGCGGCATGCTATGCATTGTCTGCAAGTTTTTAGATGATCATAAAATCTAGCTTTGTCCTTTTTAATATGGAAAAACACCAAATAAAAAACTTATATTTAATCTCAGAATACCTTTTAAATTAATTAAAAATTAACACGAAAATAAAAAAAACTTCAACTACAATCTATTTTTTCCAATAATATTAAAATTAAAAATCAAATGGGTCGGCTGGAATTTGCCTGGCCCGACCCTAACTTGGATCGGGTGTAATTTTTTTTAACTCAAAGTAATTTATCTAGTTTGAGTTTTTATTTTATTTTCTGAATGATATCATTTTAATTTTTAAAATAAGTTTTGATTAATTAAATTTCGAGTCAATTTGATCAACTTAGGGTTTTACACCGAGTCGATTTAAAATCAATTTTTTTAAAAACTGTAATTGAAAATAAAATCTATGGCACAATGAAATGTGAAAAGGAACCGTGCATGAGTTTTGTTAGTGCCAAAAACTTATCCATTCCATGTCATGCACAACAAAGAGTTTCATGGGATGTTCTTATCCATCGCCTCCCAATCAATGGATCTATAACACCAAATCAAATAGATTTTGAGTTAGATTTTCAGCCCCCATTGTTCATTTTCCTAGCGATAAAATACTAAAAAAATAATTAATTTCTGTTAAATTTCAGCTATAAAGAGAGAGCTGTTATAACAAATTGTTTGTTATAACAAATTGTTGTCCCTTAGTGTTTAGGAAATTTATGTGCGTATTTTGTTTTGTAGCATAAAGTAGCTTATATAAATGTTCCTGCACAAAAAAAGAAGAAAAGGAAGTGAAACTGAGAGATTGAAGAAATAATATACTTGAAGTTTTCACATGGTATCAAAGCAAATTATTTGAATCCGAATTCGTATCCCCCCCCCCCCCCCGAATTATCCAAAAAAAACCCGAAGTTTTTTTTTCTCACCCATATTTTCCCCAGAAACCCAGATTTTTCCAGCAACCAAACACCCACAATTTCCCCCAGAAACCCAGTTTTTCCCAGCAACCAAACAACCCTGTACAACATCATCATACCAAACATGTTGAAGTCGACCGACATTTTATTAAAGAAAACCTTGATCAGAAAATTATACAATTTCCGTTTGTAAGGTCAGAAGATCAGCTAACAGATGTACTCACAAAAGCGGTATCAGAAAGAGTGTTTCACGGTGCAATTAATAAGTTGGGCATGATAAACATCTACGCTCTAACTTGAGGGGGAGTGTTAAATTCCAGCTATAAAGAGAGAGCTGTTATAACAAATTGTTTATTATAACAGATTGTTGTCCCTTAGTGTTTAGGAAATTTATGTGTGTATTTTGTTTTGTAGCATAAAGTTGATTATATAAATGTTCCTGCACAAAAAAAAGAAAGTGAAACTGAGAGATTGAAGAAATAATATACTTGAAGTTTTCACAATTTCTAGTTTCTAGAAATCACAGAATTAATCAAAATTAACTCGGGTCAACTTGACGCGAAGCTTGTATAATGAGCTGGGGAGTTAATCGAAATCTATAATTATCTTTTTAAAGGATCAAAACTATATCATTTTTATTTTTTATATTTTTTTATTAAAAAAAAGCAACATATTTCCAACCATTCAACTGGGCCATCCAACAACGAGGTTGATTTTTGTAGACTTGATCCAAGTTAGATGACGAATCAGCTAAATCTCGAGTTCACCAACTCTTGTATATAAACTACTAAAAGAAAACAGATACATTCCATGAGTTATAGTGCTGGAAATGCTAAGCATATTAGTGGCCCGGTAGGTGGTTTTTTTATCCTTATATTCGAATATTTAACCAGGGAAAAGGCGAGCAGGTGAGGTCATGGAATTGTTGTAATCCCTCAACGTCATGCATGTGCCCTAATATTCTCTCTCTCTCTCTCTCTCTATATGTATATGTATATGTATATGTATATGTATATGTATATGTATATGTATATGTATATGTATATGTATAGAGGAATATAACTGTTCATTGGACGAGCGGGGAAGACAAGGGATCCCTTCTGTCGTTCACACATCTCCAGCTTCATCTCATTTTTATAATAGAAAGAGAAAGAGAGGTGTCTCCACCCAGAGTGGTTTTCACAAGATAACAAGGAAGTAACCATCTTATCTATTGAAAAACTTATGGGCTATCCACTTGTTTGTATATGATTTCTCAGTTTCACCAATCAACCCCATGGACATTTTCAATTAGGTCCATTTGGGGCAAGAATTTGGATAATGAGTTGACAATTTTATCTAATTTTTAACCTAAATATCTTTATTTAACCCGGGTCGATTAAAATATCGGATCTACCAGTCATGGAGGCTGAAGTTTTGTTACTTATCTGATAGGATAGGATGAACAGGCATGCCCTTGGCTCTACATCAAGCAAGCAGCCTTATTGTGTGGCAGAAAACGACCACATTTAAGGTTTGTTTGTTTGGTAGCATAAAATGAAAGAGATTTTCAAGAACCCTTGCTCATAAATTGGACTAGGGTTTGGTTTCTAATCTTGTTTTCTCTCTTTTTAGCATTGGAAACCTTTAGAATTTCTATTTTTTTCTTACTAAAAATAAGTAGTTTACGGAGCCAAAAACTCATCTTTATATATATATATATATATATATATATATATATATATAAATAAAATGGGATGTCTAAGATATGATATATTCAATTGTATTCTTTATCTAACCCTCAAATTGTTAAACCTTTTCGACAATTTCCAATCAATTTAGTTAGCAAAGAAATTAACTTTAATCATCGCTTGCATTTTAACACTTTCATAGAAAAATAAAAATCTTCATCAACCTCAAATTCGCTTTACATTTACTACTAATTGCATTTTTAATCGAGTTCTTAACTAATTATTTATACCCAAATTAACATTTATAATTTTTTCCTCATGTATTTTAACTAAATTCAAATCATTAATCTATTTCCCATCAAAGTGCACACTTCAAGTGATTTTTCATCTTCATATCAAGTATATTTATTTGTAAATGCAGAAACTTTTGTTTCTAATTGCTTTTTAAAAGTATACTTGTCCTAAAAAAAAATATTTTTTAATATAAATATATTTCCAAACAAAAAAAATTATATAAAATACCATCGAGGGCAATACTATACATAAACTCGCTGCAACAAGGTTTTATGCTAAAAGTCATGGACAGTTTAAACTTCAAAACAAGTTAAGTACTTCAGAACATACAAAACAATAAAAAATACTAATACTATTCCTAGTAATAATAATATTGATAAAAAAAAAAAGTAAAAGGTGGCAGAATTTAATTCTTGGAAAGTCACCATCTTCCATCTTCGCCTTTGTAACTTTCTTACACGAGAGGATAGCCACAGCCAAACCTCTCTATCTCTCTCTCTCTCTCTCTCTCTCTCTCTCTCTCTCTCTCTCTCTCTTTCACTATATATATATACACACACACACACGCAAAGACATAAACATAAGAACCGATTTTTTGTTGTTGTAATCAAATCCATTTTCTCTCTCTTTCTCCCTTTCCTTGATAAATTTTAATCAACAACAACAGTAACTTACAAAGAGAGAAAGAGAGGAGAGAGAGAGAGTAGAAAAGGAAAGGGTCTCTCCCACCCTCTCTTGTTGTCATGTCTCCTCTCAGATCTTAGATTCTTTTAGTTTTCTATCTGGGTTTTTTTTCTGGTAAATTTCCATTCAAAAAAGCAATCTTTTTTATGATGAATTCTGGGTTTTGGATCTTGTACTCATTTTCTTACCAAAGTCGCTATCTTTCTGTTTGTTTCTCAGGATTACTGGTTTGCTTTTGATTGATATTTGATTGTTAAAGGGTTGTTTCTACTTTGGGATTGAATCCAAGAGTGGTCTTTTGTTATACGCTTGTAAATATCCGAGCTTTGCTTTGTATCTTTGACAAGGTATTGTTTTTCTTTGATTAATCTGCATTATGGTATGATGTGCTTGATTGTTGTTGTTAATATAGTATCGTGTCTTTTGTTGACTTGGATGTGTTGTGGCAGTGAATTTTGGATTGGATTTTGTTGTAGGTGTGTCTATTCTGTACTAGAATTAAGATCTGCTGTTTGATTGGTATAGAACGAGACATGGCTATTTTTTTTATTAGATTGTTAGTTTTATGTGCTGATTGTTCTTATTTTATGTGTTTTGGTGACTTTGTTGGTGGGGTTTGTGTATAGAATGGAAATGGAGCTTGGAAAGTTATTCATTGGTGGGATTTCATGGGACACAAATGAAAATCGTCTCAAGGAGTATTTCGGGGCTTATGGGGATGTTTTAGAAGCTGTCATAATGAAGGATCGGGCCACAGGTCGTGCTCGTGGCTTTGGTTTTGTTGTTTTCGCTGACCCTGCTGTTGCTGAGAGAGTTGTGATGGAAAAGCACCTTATAGATGGTAGAAATGTAAGTTGTCATGTTTTGATTCTCAATGATTTGGGTTTCGAACGATACTGATTTACTTCTGGTTAAATTTGATCATCAGAAATTTCTTTCCCATCAGAAAACATAAATTCCATTCGTGATTCTGTTGCTGTATATAGTAGTAGATGAAGACAGAGGATTATTTATTGTTCTGCCTTGTCTAGAGTAATGATGTAGACATTTTATTTTCCTTGGGAGGTAGATGGGGAATTTTTGTTTTTGCTGTATGTCAATACTGAACAACTCAAGTAAAGACTCGTAGCTTAAATGTTTAGAAAGCTAGCTGGCATGTGATGAAATTCTTGTCAGCATTTAGTTCATTTTGGTTTCGGCAAATTTAAACAGCAATCAGAGATTAGAATTTCACAACATAATCTTCTCAATTGTTAGATGGTCCAGAAAATCTTGTTATAGAAAAAAAGTACACTTGTTAAGGGATATGGGAAATGGCTTCCATGAGAGTCAAGTTGACTGGAGGACACAGTCATGCTTCAATAAACAGACAAAATGTTGATGGATAAAACGTTGGTGCAAAAGTTGAAACCATTGAAAAAAATGAGGGAGGTGAAGCTTATCAACACAAAAGGTGAGTAAGCTTGATACATATTTCTGTTAATTTGTTGTGCTGCTGAAAAGTTATGAACTGCGAGTGAATTTTTACAAAGAGATGAGACATGTCAATCTATTGTCCCGCATCTCATGCCAGCCCATGTTTTCAATACAAGCAGACGATTCCGAGTAATGCAAAATCATATAAATTTTTTGTTAAGTTTCTCAATTCCAAGTGTCCATTGCTTACATGTGACAAACAGACAATGTTTTGCTTCACTGTTTAAGTAGTTATGAAACTTTGGACTATATGCGACCATGGAAAAGATATTATTCGTAATCAATTCTTCCTTTGCAGGTTGAGGCAAAGAAGGCAGTTCCTAGGGAGGATCAGAGCACTCTGAACAAAGGTAGCTGCAGCATTAATGGTTCACCTGGTCCTGCCCGAACAAAGAAGATATTTGTAGGAGGTTTAGCATCTACAGTCACCGAGAGTGACTTTAAGAAGTACTTCGATCAGTTTGGAGTGATTATAGATGTGGTGGTTATGTATGATCACAACACTCAAAGGCCAAGAGGTTTTGGATTCATCACCTATGATTCAGAGGAAGCGGTTGATAGAGTATTGCACAAAACCTTTCATGAACTCAATGGTAAAATGGTTGAGGTCAAGCGGGCTGTCCCAAAAGAATTATCCCCAGGGCCAACTCGGAACCAGTTAGGAGGACTTAACTATAGTCCAAGTAGAGTCAGTAGCTTCCTCAATGGTTATACTCAGGGATATAGCCCAAGTTCTGTTGGAGGGTATGGAGTTAGAATGGATGGTAGGTTTAGTCCTGTTAACGTTGGACGGAATAACTTTTCTCCATTTGGTACTGGTTATGGGATGGGATTGAATTTTGAGCAGGTGTTGAACCCAAGCTATGGGGGAAATTCAAACCCTAATTCTAATGCTGGCTATGGACGAGTTAGTCCTTCATATAGTGGAAATGCAAGCAGGTATGGCAACTCCATTGGATTTAGTTTAGGCAATGGAGGAAGTAGTTCTGTCTTAAATTCAACAGCTCACACATTATGGGGAAATGGAAGTAGTAACCATGCTTTGAGCGCCAACAACTCCGGTACTTTTATGGATTCTGGAACTGGAAACGCAGGAATGGGTTCTTTCGGCAGTATTGGAGCACTTTGGGGTTCCTCTGCTAATTCTGGGCAAGGTGGAGAAGGTGGAGGAGTTGGCTCTGTCAATAGCAGCAGAAATCTAGGCCTTGGCATTGGAGATTTTGATATTGGTCTAGGAGGGGTGGTAGGGTATGGAAGAAACGGCAGGACAGGCGCTGCACCGGCATCATCTCATGTTGCATCTAATGGTGGTTATGAAGGGGCTTTTGCAGACTTTTATGAAAAGGGCTCCTTATATGGGGATTCCACCTGGCAATCTTCACCTTCGGAGCTAGAGTTGTCAGGCTCCTTTGGTTTTGGGCTTGGAACTTCAGCTTCTGATGTAATGACTAAAAATTCTGCTGGCTATGTTGGTGGTTATAGTGTTGCTAATAGACAATCAACTAGAGGTAAGTATTCTTTCCCCCCCCTTGTTTTCATCTCGGTTTTTTCTTCTCTGATAATCATTGCTGCCTATCTCCACGTAACATTTCATTTTAGATTGCTATCAAGCTTTCATAACTCATAAGAACACAACTGTCATAGAAAAAACCAGGCTTGTCAATTCCGTTCCGGCCGGAACGTTCCATGCCGTTAAAAAAACCGAGTCGAAACGGCATCGTTTTCGTCTTGGTTTTAATTCCGGCCCATTCCGGCCTGAAAATCTTTTTTATTTTGATTAACTTGTGATTTTTTTCTAATTTTGAGATTATGTTTGTTTGACTTTGTGTTTATATTGTATAATTTAAAGTTAATTTATCTTGAATTTTAATTATACTTGTTAAATTAATATTTTAATTATATATATATATAAATATAATTATATATGAACAGTACAACCCCGAAACGGCACGCCGAAACGTTCCGAAACCAGAATGTTGTGTTCTAATAGAAAAACCGAAATGGCGACCAGAACAGTATTAACAACCTTGAGGAAAACTGCATAATATAATGAGAATAGTCTCTCGCTGAGGATTTCCCCATTGCAAGTCCCTAGTATTACTCCAGCTGTCCAACATTGTGGCCAGCTGTACTGACTGATCGATTCAATAATTAACCATTCAAAGTCATTGATAAGCACACGCATATTGATCACTAGAAAAAGGACACGTGGACCACGTAATTGAACTTCAAATGTACCAACAATTCTGGTGCTGACATGGTCTTGTTGATTTTCATGTGTTTCAGGAATTGCCGCATAGGATGATTATGATATAGGTGAAGTAAAATCTGGTGAAGTGAGAGTTTCATACGTGTTTCTTGTCCAGAGGTTCCATCTCATAAAGGAAACAGGATTCGAGCTGGTTGGTTTGCTTGTTTCCATGTTTTGATCATAGAGAGCAGCCACAAGGAAATCTGTGATGGTTTGAGCTTTGAGATTTTTCTAATATAGGTTTTTTCTTTCTTGAGATTTGATTAAGATGTAAAAAATCACGTTGTGGGCTATACTCAAAATGATTGTATGATGCATCCTTGGTGACACTGATTTATATATATGCTCTATGTGGGGCCACTAATATTGCATGTCAATTATTCAAATATCATCATAACTATAAAAATAAAAATAAAAAAAGAGTTATTAAACTTATTGCTGATGATGACACGTGTAAGTGTCTTTTCAAAGGGTAGTTGATTTTGTTTAGAAATGTATTAAAATAATATTTTTTTATTTTTTAAAAATTATTTTTGACATCAATATATGAAAATAATTTTAAAACACTAAAAAAATTAATTTAAAGTATAAAATAAAACTTTTAATTTTTTTTAAATGTTTTTGAAATGTATTGGTTAGTAGGCTGGAAGTTTGTTTGAAATTGAAATTGTGGTTATTCTTTAAATTGTTTTTTTAAAAGAAAATGATTTGAAAATATTAAAAAATAAATTTAATACAAAAATAATTTTAAAAAAAATTACTGAACTGTCAAAAACAAATAAAAATAAGGTTCTTTAGTACAAGGCTAAAAGTTAAATGATGATTTTTTTTTAAAACCAATTCTAGTTTTGATCAATCTGTTTAATTTAAAATTTATTTTATATATAGGGTGTTTGGGAGTGCTTTTCAAAAGTGTTTTTAAAAAAATTTAATTTTTTTTTTATTTTTAAGTTTAAATTAATAAATTTTGGTGTTTTTAGATCATTTTGATGTGCTGATGTCAAAAATGATTTTTAAAAAATAAAAAAAACATAATTTTAATATATTTTTGAACGAAAAACATTTTCAAAAACAACCGCAACCATACTCCCGAAAACATGGCTTAGTTTCATTTCAAAACCATGTTTATCAGTCAATGATATTACATGTCAAAATAATTCAATAAAAAAAATGCAGATTAAAAATAACATCTGTTGGTGAAAATATAGAATACAGATGGAAATTGAATGCAGCAATCATCCTCCATTAAATTTAAATGTTATAATTGTAATAAAACAGAGAAAAGATGAAGATGTTCTTGGTGTTCATCACTGCTGGAAAACCTATCTCTTGCTCTTACAGCAATCACCATTACTGTTCGATTCTACTTGAAGTCCCAGTTTACTCCATGTTCTGTTACCATCACCTGCCTTTTCACATCAAAAAAATCCCAGGTTACTCCATCTTCTGTAACCATCAGTTGACTTTTCACATCAACAAATCAACTCAACTAAGCCATTGGACCGGTTGACCCCACTTGCTGTGATGGTGATATGATACAGTATATAATTTTCCTCTATGAATTATTATATCGGTGATTATTATTATCATCCAATCACTTCATCGTCTTCCTCCTCGGCCTTCCCACCTGGACATCTTCATAATCACCACTAATCTCCTCTTTGTCATACTACCCCGGTTCTGTATTAGCTTCTTCTTGCTCGTCAAAAATTATTTTGCCACCTATAAAGAGACCAATCTGACCATCTTCATCCATCAGCTTCTTTTTTATCACGGTGGTCCTCCTCCTCCTCCTCCGCTCCCCCCTCCGCTTCATGATCACTGCCGTCGCTCTCCTCCTCTACCTCTTCATTGCCTAACTGTCTTCACACGCCTCCATGCTTGGCCTCGTGGTCGACAAAAAGCTATCACTAGGCAGGTGGTGCGGCGGGATGCAAGTCTGTAACCTGGTCAATTTAGATAATTCGAAACAACGGACAAGGAGATACAAGTCTGCCTGAGAAAAATAATCCGAAACTCAAGTAATTAACTGTTGGGAAAAGAACTCAATAATAAGTCACCAATTTATCGGATTACCAATCAAGTCCCAAACTTTTTTCCCTCTTTATGCAATCAAATTATGGGATCAAACAATCAACAATATAATGCAAATAATCATACACATCAACACCAAGATTTTTACGTAGAAAACCCAATGCGGGAAAAAATCACGGGACTGTAGTCCACTTAAAACTTCCACTATCACAAATAATAGGTTCACAATATTCTTCCTCAGATTCAACTAAGGGCTATAACAGAACATGGAGTAAACTTGGAATATCATCAAGACACAATTTATTCTTGGAATACAACAAGATTAAAGAGAACAAAGTTTGAGAAAAAACTCACAATACTGACAGCCCTGTTTTCTGTCAAAATGGACAACTTCCATAACACCAATCTTCAATCCAACCGTTCATAATGAAGATTAATGTGTTTAGAAGCCGCTGTCCAAATATCAGCTCGATCCAACAGTTAACGAGCTGAAAATCAAAAAAAATAAGATGAATTATTCAGCCGCCACCACCTTTTCTTTTCTCCCTCACTTTTCTCTTTTTGTCTCTTGTTAAGTATAAAACCCTAATACCACTTTTTTAAGTGATGTGGCAGCCCCCCTTTTAATTTAAATGGTGCGGGATCACACAACATTAACTTAACTAAAGTTCAGAAAGATTGGACAATTTATAAATTCAAATGCAAAAACATAACGCTGGTAAATAAATTTAAAAAAACAATTCACAAAAAAATATATTACAACCTTATCAAAAATAAATTGAATAATAACACTTAATTACTAAACAACACAATGATTGAGAATAAATTTGATTTAAAAAAAATAAATCAAAATCAACTTGAATTAATCTACTAATTCTGTAATACCTCATAAAAAAAGCATGAAGACTAATTTTTAATAAATCAAATATAGAAAGATGCAATTATGAATAATTTTTATTAAGAAAATAAATAAATAAGAAGACAGTTAATTTTTGTTAATCTTCAAAACTCGTGACTTTAACCAAGAGTCCGTAAATAACCCCATAAAAAGTAAAATTTTAAAAATAATGAAGTAAAATCCTTAATTAACAAACTATTTAGGAATGAAATTGTAAAAAATGAAAAAAAAACAATAAAAAGAAAAATGAAATAGTTATATTAATTCATTAAAATGAATAGTAAAGTATACGTATATATACCGTATTGATATACAAAACAAAAAGACGATGAAGAACAGCAACATAATAAATTCTAGCGGTGTTTGTTTCAATGAATCTATACACCCAAAAACCAACAAAAACACGTGCAACATGGCATCCATGATTAACTGCTAGCTAATCTTAATCAAAATTATGCTGTCATCTTAATAATTGCAAATAAAATAAAAAACAAATGAAAATAATACTTTATCATTCACGATTAAGATAACACTATGGGAATGCTTCTTCTTCTTTTAACGAATGATTTCGTTTCACTTTTCATCATTAATTTCTAAATATTTTTAGAGTTTAGAAATGAGATGCATTCCTTGCGTCCTTGGTGCTGTTACAACTTCGCACCTTCCACTCTCATGTTGTGGGCCAGCAATCAGGGTGGGGACATCATGCACAGACCGCACCGATAGCCTATGGTGCCTGTAGGGATAAAAAGGTCATATCCCATGAGCCATGACCCATCGTCCTGAGACACTGCCACTTCTTTCTTCAAGCATATGCGGAGAGATGGTAAAAAGGAAAAGAAAAGCAGGGGAATCAAAGATGATTTCGGCATGCATGAACTCAGCCATGAAAAACGAAAATCCAGTGAGTCAGTTGAAATGGTAGAAATGTCTTCTAACAGTTAAAAAAATAAAATAAAAAAAAGTTATTTTTATCTTAGTTTAAATTCCGGCCTGTTCCGGATTTTTTGGTCAAATTCCGGCCAAACATTCTGGTTTTGTTCCGCTCTTTCCACGTTCTGGTTTCGTTTCGCCCGTTCTGTTTCAGTTAAATAATGTTTTTTAAAATAATATTTTTTTTACAATATCAATCATATCTCTTAATCCGACCATACGGAGAGTCTCTTGATATATTTATATATATTATGATAAAATTTCAGAATAATACCTTGCGAGATTAATAATGATATTCTCGTAATATTATACATGTCTATAATTTTGTTCAGAAAAATCATTTTATTGTTTTTTTAGATTAAATTACACAATTCTAAATATTATTTTTTTTGGATTTGAACTAAATTTTATTTTTGAATTAATATATTTAATTATATATATATATATATACATAAACAATACAACTCAAAACAATATATCAAAACACTCCGAAACCAAAACATTTCGCTGCAATAAAAAAACAAAAAAACAACCAGATATTGACAACTTTGCCTGGAACACGAGTGATCGTGCATTGCACGTGATGCATGACAACGTTACGAGCCCGGAGCCCACTCTCATCCGAATGTAATGTCATTTCGTAAATCATGTCGAGAAACCAACGTCCAGGCAAACAGGAAAAAGAAAAGGTGAGAACAAGAGAAGGGTTTGCACCAATGGTGTGAACATTATATGATATAATTCTTTTTAAACCCCATGAGATCATTTACATTTGCTACGCCAATTTATCTTCTTCATCCATCATCAACTTAGATGAACAAGGGAATTCTATTACATAGAACAAAATCAAGAAACTGAACAAATGGAGAATTAGTAGGGGATGCAATTTGAGCGGCAAATTCAGGCGGGCAAAACGAAGTGACTAAGCTGGCAGTTGATTTCTAAGATGAACAGCACCCTTTTTTAGTTTCTGCATTGCCTTCTTGATTGCCATCTCCCTGTATAACCACGGTCTTTCCATTTCCCAGCTCAGGAGCGCCTGGTTTATTGAGTTCTTGTGATAATTTAACTTTCCGGCTTAATATATTGTAGATCTCTTTAACAACTGTCTGAAAGGCAGCAGCAACGTTGGAGGAATCGAGTGCTGAAGTTTCCATGAAGAACAAGCCCTGTGCTTCAGCCAAGTCCTTGCCTTCCACAGTTGGTACCTCTCTGGCATCCTTAAGATCAGACTTATTGCCAACAAGTATTGTTACTACATTCATGTCAGAGTGAGCTGTCCAACAGAAAACCAACTACAAAATCAATTTTCTATCTGAAAAGAAAAGTGTCAAAATATATGTTGTAGGTTCTGCAGATCAAACAACAAATTGGTCTGAAAAGTGTACTAAACATAGTTTTAATTCGAAACACTTTGAACAACTCTACTTAAAATGCCGAAAACTACCGAAGACTATCACTAACTAGTAGAAGAAACCAGATATCAAATCAAACCAGATTCACCATCTAGGAAACAATCAATATTTTAGTTATTGTATGGAAATGAAAGGATTTAAATAATTAGCAAAAATTGTCATGAAACTTACTGTGAAGTTCATTAAGCCATCTGCCAACGCTATCAAATGTTTGGCGTCTACTGATGTCATAAACCAGAAGAGCTCCAACTGCACCCCTGTAATATGCAGATGTTACGGCGCGAAATCGCTCCTGGCCAGCTGTGTCCCAGATCTGTGCTTTAATTTCCTTTCCGTTAATATCCATCTTTTGGGTTTGGAACTCTACCCCTATTGTAGACTTTGAATTGGGGTAGAATTCATCTCTAGCAAATCTTGCCAGCAAATTTGATTTCCCAACAGCTGAGTCGCCAATTAAAACAATCTTGAAAAGGTAATCTTCTGCTTTGTCATCCTCAGAGTAAAAGGCCATTTTTCAACTTTCACAGAATTGCCAATCTATAGAAGCATGTCAATAATTACTAGCCTTCCATAGGGCAGATCTCTTCAGGGGAGCTTAATATTTACCTCAGAAGGACCGGAAGCTCCCCTGTACAAGATGAGAAAATGGGATTTGAATATCCAAGAATGAGGGCAGTGAACGTATGAAACTTCATAGGCGGGGAAAGTATATCACAGGACAAGGGTCACTGATGAGATTAGTTAGAAAAACATGTTGGAACCCAAGGAAAAAACTATCTTCTGAAGCTAAAAGTTGGTGGGCCTCATAAAAGTGCAACAAGCAGCAACTTCTACTCTATCCTCATCTTCCTACCGCTAGTGGAATTCTATCAGGTGCTTTTTCTTTGTGGAATCCAGTATTGCTCTTCAAAATGAGGATCACGGTCCCTGCAATATCAATAAAGTATCAGCATCTAAATTTTCCACAGCTTAACAGAAAGTAACTACTGTAGACACAAATTGACATCGACTTAACAGATCATGATCTCGAAACATAATAGCTATGGATATGACAATCGGAGATCAGAAGAGAACGAGTTAAAAACAATTCAAATAAAAAAAGAAAATTACTGTCTTTTTTTCTGGACTAGTTGCACTAGCATTGATATACTTCCCCGCCTAAATCTGGATGCCGCTCCTGTAGTTTATCAATCAAAGGCTACTGCTTCCTCGTCTCTTCTACCCTATGTTTTCCCAAATAGTCATAGAATTAGATGCACTATCACAAAATAAAAACTAAATGCTTCCATTCATCTAAAGTCATAAATACAAAACTAAGACAAACAAACCATATTGCCATGATATTATACAGTATAAAGCTGAAAGCATCCTCAAACATACAATTATGCAAAATAGACAAGCCTAAGATACAAAATATAGAGCAAGAAGGAAAGTAAACCTCTAGACTACTGCAGCCTATATCTACAAGAAACACACAGCCGAACTCAAGCATTACATAAAATCCAACAAAAAACCGACACAATCAACAAAGAAAACTTTAATCATTGTCTTAATCCACGGTACATTATGAGCATTTCAATTTAGAACACTACTTAGACAACCGCCGTAATGTTTTTCAATCCTGTCAGATTGTAAGGAACAAGCACTACAAGCTGCACATAAAGTCAACATTTTTATGCAGTGATGAGGATAGTCAACAAAGGCAGTCAGTACAAGAAAAAACCATGCAAAACTAAGCTGTAAACATGATCCCCTTAAATTTAAACAAAAACCCAATAAGGATTGAACCATTTTGAACCCAAAAAAAATCATTTTAACAAATTACAGATCATGTGATGATAAAAAAAAATGCAATCTTTCACCATGTTTTTGAATTTTATTGAGACCCCAGATGGAAATTTAACAAAAAAACGAAGAACCCTTAATTCTTCAAGCATCTAACTACAAATTAATAAAGCACAAATAAATTAAACATAAAAAATTAAAGCCAACAAAAAGAATAACAAAAAAAGTACCTTTTTTGATGGGCTCCGAAAATCAAATCACGAAACCGAATAGCGAAATGGATCTGGTGGGGTATTTAGAAAATTAAATGATTTAATAATGGCGTTTTTTACTTGAAAAAAGAAACGATTTTAGACAGAGAAGCAGAAGACAGCGAGTCACAAAAAGAGAAAGAGGTTTCTTTCTCTTTTCTCAGTGTGTCTGTCTGCTTTTAAGCCGTTCAGGCTAAGTAATTAATGAGCTAATAATAATAATGTTTATAAATAGGGGTGGCTCTTCTTCTTCTTCTTCTTCTTCTTCTTCTTCTTCTTGCTGTTTTAAACCAAGTTGTAAATTTCATTTCAGTTCA
>JAJQXV010000118.1:7500-10000 GCA_025169955.1 Salix arbutifolia
CCCGACAGCCTGGCAGGCGTCCGGGAGGCAGTGGCCGGAAACGGGTCTTCGCCGGCCGGAAACGGGTCTCCCCTGGCCGGAAAACGGGTCACCGATAACAGCAACACATCGGGCCACGTGCCCCAGCACGCCCGACAATTTTTCGGGCGTCCCGGAGACGGTGGCCGGAGTCGGGTCTTCGCCGGCCGGAAACGGGTCTCCCCTGGCCGGAAAACGGGGCACCGATAACAGCAACACATCGGGCCACGTGCCCCGGCACGCCCGACAATTTTTCGGGCGTCCCGGAGACGGTGGCCGGAGTCGGGTCTTCGCCGGCCGGAGTCGGGTCTTCGCCGGCCGGAAATCGGGTCTTCGATACCGGGGCTACATATCGGGCCATCCGCTTCCCCCACTTTTTTTCCCGAATCCAGCCATGGTGCCCAGCACCCCCACACCCACGGCAGGCCCATGGGCACCTGCCACCTGGCGGCCCCAAGACCAGGCAGGGGGAACCCCCCTAAAGAGCAATAAGTGTCATTGAAGCTCTGGCAGGGGGAGACACTACTAGGTCCCAGCTGGCCCCCCCCCCTCTAAAACCTTCAAAAAAAATTATTTGAAGCTGAAATTTGGCACAGAGGTTTGGAAAAATCCAATCTAACTGTAATATTTGTTTCAGAATTTTTAAAAATCGGGAAGTATTTATTTCTATTTTCCAACCATTAAAAATCGGGAAATTCATAAAAAATAGGAACCAGATCGGAATGACCCCAAATTTTGTGGGAAGCCTCACAAAAATATGATGGATTTTACTGGACTGATAACGTGTGGAAAGCTTTCCATTATCATGGAAAAATGCGGGACAAACAGCAGCTCGCCTGCTGCGCGGGGGGCATCGGGCTGGCACCAGCCGCGCCTAGCCTCTCTCGCGCGGGGGGCAGGCAGGACGCGGGGGGCTGGCAGGCCTGTCCCGCGCGGGGCGCTGCCTGGCCTCCCCCGCGCGGGGGCTGCCAGGCCTGTCCCGCGCGCGGGCTGGCACGACGCGGGGGGCTGGCAGGGCCTCCAGGCGCCCGCCTCTGCCTATCCTCGCCCGCGCGGGGGGCTGCGAGGGCCTCGCGCGGGAGCTGGCCCCTGCTGCCCCAGGCCTGTCCCGCGCGCGGGCTGGCACAACGCGGCGCGGGGGCGCTCCTCTGCCTATCCTCGTCCGCGCGGGGCGCTGCCTATCCCCGCCCGCGCGGGGGGGGTGGGGGCTGCCAGGGCCTCGCGCGCGAGCTCGCCCCTGCTGCCCCAGGCCTGGCCCGCGCGGGGGGCTGGCAGGGCCTCCAGGCGCGCGCCCCAGGCCTGTCCCCGCCCGCGCGGGGGGCTGGCAGGGCCTCCAGGCGCGCGCCTCTGCCTATCCTCGCCCGCGCGGGGGGCTGCCAGGGCCCCGCGCGGGAGCTGGCCCCTGCTGCCCCAGGCCTGTCCCGCGCGCGGGCTCGCCCCAGGCCAGCCCCTCGCGGGGGCTGGCAGGCCTGGCCGCGCGAGGGCTGGCTAGACGCGGGGGGCTGCCAGGGCCCCGCGCGGGAGCTGGCCCCTGCTGCCCCAGGCCCGCGCCTCGCGGGGGCTGGCAGGCCTGGCCGCGCGAGGGCTGGCTAGACGCGGGGGGCTGCCAGGGCCGCGCGCGAGCTGGCCCATGCTGCCACAGGCCCGCGCCAGGCAGCGGGGCTGACGGCGCGCCGCGCGCGCGCGCCCAAGTGCCCAAGGGCCAAGGGCCCCAGGCCCTCAGGCCCCAGTGCCCCAGTGCCCCAGGCCCCCAGTGCCCCAGTGCCCAGTGCCCAGTGCCCAGGGCGCGGGCGCGGCGCGCGCGCGCGTGTTTCGTCTTTGGGGCGCTGAGCAGGCAGTGCACGGGCGCTGAGCAGGCAGTGCACGGGCGCTGAGCGGGCAGTGCACGGGCACTGCCTGGTGGGTGGACAGAGTGCTCCCCTGGAGAGCAAAATGTATATTCTCAGCTCCGGCAGGGGGGGCCACTACTAGGTCCCAGCTGGCCCCCCCCCTCTAAAACCTTCAAAAAAAATTATTTGAAGCTGAAATTTGGCACAGAGGTTTGGAAAAATCCAATCTAACTGTAATATTTTTTCCTGAATTTTTAAAAATCGGGAATTATTTATCTGTATTTTCCTCCCATTAAAAATCGGGAAATTCATAACAAATAGGGACCGGCTCGGAATGACCCCAAATTTTGTGGGAAGCCACACAAAAATATGATGGATTTTACTGGTCTGATAACGTGTGGAAAGCTTCCCATTATCATGGCGACACGCGGGAACCACGGCAGCTCGCCTGCCGCGCGGGGGGCGTCGGGCTGGCACTACGGACTTTCCCCTGGGCTGCCGAATTCACTGGCACTGCCCTGGCCGCCGAATTTTTCTGCGGACTGGCACGGCCCCGCGGGCTGATGAATTATGTGGCTCTGCCTCCCGGCTGCCGAATTCTCTGCCACAGCCCCCCGGCTGCCGAATTCACTGCCGCTGCCCCCCGGGCTGCC
>JAJQXV010000119.1:0-2500 GCA_025169955.1 Salix arbutifolia
TCGCCGGCCGGAAACGGGTCTCCCCTGGCCGGAAAACGGGTCACCGATAACAGCAACACATCGGGCCACGTGCCCCAGCACGCCCGACAATTTTTCGGGCGTCCCGGAGACGGTGGCCGGAGTCGGGTCTTCGCCGGCCGGAAACGGGTCTCCCCTGGCCGGAAAACGGGGCACCGATAACAGCAACACATCGGGCCACGTGCCCCGGCACGCCCGACAATTTTTCGGGCGTCCCGGAGACGGTGGCCGGAGTCGGGTCTTCGCCGGCCGGAGTCGGGTCTTCGCCGGCCGGAAATCGGGTCTTCGATACCGGGGCTACATATCGGGCCATCCGCTTCCCCCACTTTTTTTCCCGAATCCAGCCATGGTGCCCAGCACCCCCACACCCACGGCAGGCCCATGGGCACCTGCCACCTGGCGGCCCCAAGACCAGGCAGGGGGAACCCCCCTAAAGAGCAATAAGTGTCATTGAAGCTCTGGCAGGGGGAGACACTACTAGGTCCCAGCTGGCCCCCCCCCTCTAAAACCTTCAAAAAAAATTATTTGAAGCTGAAATTTGGCACAGAGGTTTGGAAAAATCCAATCTAACTGTAATATTTGTTTCAGAATTTTTAAAAATCGGGAAGTATTTATTTCTATTTTCCAACCATTAAAAATCGGGAAATTCATAAAAAATAGGAACCAGATCGGAATGACCCCAAATTTTGTGGGAAGCCTCACAAAAATATGATGGATTTTACTGGACTGATAACGTGTGGAAAGCTTTCCATTATCATGGAAAAATGCGGGACAAACAGCAGCTCGCCTGCTGCGCGGGGGGCATCGGGCTGGCACCAGCCGCGCCTAGCCTCTCTCGCGCGGGGGGCAGGCAGGACGCGGGGGGCTGGCAGGCCTGTCCCGCGCGGGGCGCTGCCTGGCCTCCCCCGCGCGGGGGGCTGCCAGGCCTGTCCCGCGCGCGGGCTGGCACGACGCGGGGGGCTGGCAGGGCCTCCAGGCGCCCGCCTCTGCCTATCCTCGCCCGCGCGGGGGGCTGCGAGGGCCTCGCGCGGGAGCTGGCCCCTGCTGCCCCAGGCCTGTCCCGCGCGCGGGCTGGCACAACGCGGCGCGGGGGCGCTCCTCTGCCTATCCTCGTCCGCGCGGGGCGCTGCCTATCCCCGCCCGCGCGGGGGGGGTGGGGGCTGCCAGGGCCTCGCGCGCGAGCTCGCCCCTGCGGCCCCAGGCCTGTCCCGCGCGGGGGGCTGGCAGTGCCTCCAGGCGCGCGCCCCAGGCCTGTCCCCGCCCGCGCGGGGGGCTGGCAGGGCCTCCAGGCGCGCGCCTCTGCCTATCCTCGCCCGCGCGGGGGGCTGCCAGGGCCCCGCGCGGGAGCTGGCCCCTGCTGCCCCAGGCCTGTCCCGCGCGCGGGCTCGCCCCAGGCCAGCCCCTCGCGGGGGCTGGCAGGCCTGGCCGCGCGAGGGCTGGCTAGACGCGGGGGGCTGCCAGGGCCCCGCGCGGGAGCTGGCCCCTGCTGCCCCAGGCCCGCGCCTCGCGGGGGCTGGCAGGCCTGGCCGCGCGAGGGCTGGCTAGACGCGGGGGGCTGCCAGGGCCGCGCGCGGGCTGGCCCATGCTGCCACAGGCCCGCGCCAGGCAGCGGGGCTGACGGCGCGCCGCGCGCGCGCGCCCAAGTGCCCAAGGGCCAAGGGCCCCAGGCCCTCAGGCCCCAGTGCCCCAGTGCCCCAGGCCCCCAGCGCCCCAGTGCCCAGTGCCCAGGGCCCAGGGCGCGGGCGCGGCGCGCGCGCGCGTGTTTCGTCTTTGGGGCGCTGCGCAGGCAGTGCACGGGCGCTGAGCGGGCAGTGCACGGGCGCTGAGCGGGCAGTGCACGGGCGCTGAGCGGGCAGTGCACGGGCACTGCCTGGTGGGTGGACAGAGTGCTCCCCTGGAGAGCAAAATGTATATTCTCAGCTCCGGCAGGGGGGGCCACTACTAGGTCCCAGCTGGCCCCCCCCCTCTAAAACCTTCAAAAAAAATTATTTGAAGCTGAAATTTGGCACAGAGGTTTGGAAAAATCCAATCTAACTGTAATATTTTTTCCTGAATTTTTAAAAATCGAGAATTATTTATCTGTATTTTCCTCCCATTAAAAATCGGGAAATTCATAACAAATAGGGACCGGCTCGGAATGACCCCAAATTTTGTGGGAAGCCACACAAAAATATGATGGATTTTACTGGTCTGATAACGTGTGGAAAGCTTCCCATTATCATGGCGACACGCGGGAACCACGGCAGCTCGCCTGCCGCGCGGGGGGCGTCGGGCTGGCACTACGGACTGTCCCCTGGGCTGCCGAATTCACTGGCACTGCCCTGGCCGCCGAATTTTTCTGCGGACTGGCACGGCCCCGCGGGCTGATGAATTATGTGGCTCTGCCTCCCGGCTGCCGAATTCTCTGCCACAGCCCCCCGGCTGCCGAATTCACTGCCGCTGCCCCCCGGGCTGCCGAATCAGGTGGCACCGCCTTCGCTGC
>JAJQXV010000119.1:32500-35000 GCA_025169955.1 Salix arbutifolia
CAGGCGTCCGGGAGGCAGTGGCCGGAAACGGGTCTTCGCCGGCCGGAAACGGGTCTCCCCTGGCCGGAAAACGGGTCACCGATAACAGCAACACATCGGGCCACGTGCCCCAGCACGCCCGACAATTTTTCGGGCGTCCCGGAGACGGTGGCCGGAGTCGGGTCTTCGCCGGCCGGAAACGGGTCTCCCCTGGCCGGAAAACGGGGCACCGATAACAGCAACACATCGGGCCACGTGCCCCGGCACGCCCGACAATTTTTCGGGCGTCCCGGAGACGGTGGCCGGAGTCGGGTCTTCGCCGGCCGGAGTCGGGTCTTCGCCGGCCGGAAATCGGGTCTTCGATACCGGGGCTACATATCGGGCCATCCGCTTCCCCCACTTTTTTTCCCGAATCCAGCCATGGTGCCCAGCACCCCCACACCCACGGCAGGCCCATGGGCACCTGCCACCTGGCGGCCCCAAGACCAGGCAGGGGGAACCCCCCTAAAGAGCAATAAGTGTCATTGAAGCTCTGGCAGGGGGAGACACTACTAGGTCCCAGCTGGCCCCCCCCCTCTAAAACCTTCAAAAAAAATTATTTGAAGCTGAAATTTGGCACAGAGGTTTGGAAAAATCCAATCTAACTGTAATATTTGTTTCAGAATTTTTAAAAATCGGGAAGTATTTATTTCTATTTTCCAACCATTAAAAATCGGGAAATTCATAAAAAATAGGAACCAGATCGGAATGACCCCAAATTTTGTGGGAAGCCTCACAAAAATATGATGGATTTTACTGGACTGATAACGTGTGGAAAGCTTTCCATTATCATGGAAAAATGCGGGACAAACAGCAGCTCGCCTGCTGCGCGGGGGGCATCGGGCTGGCACCAGCCGCGCCTAGCCTCTCTCGCGCGGGGGGCAGGCAGGACGCGGGGGGCTGGCAGGCCTGTCCCGCGCGGGGCGCTGCCTGGCCTCCCCCGCGCGGGGGGCTGCCAGGCCTGTCCCGCGCGCGGGCTGGCACGACGCGGGGGGCTGGCAGGGCCTCCAGGCGCCCGCCTCTGCCTATCCTCGCCCGCGCGGGGGGCTGCGAGGGCCTCGCGCGGGAGCTGGCCCCTGCTGCCCCAGGCCTGTCCCGCGCGCGGGCTGGCACAACGCGGCGCGGGGGCGCTCCTCTGCCTATCCTCGTCCGCGCGGGGCGCTGCCTATCCCCGCCCGCGCGGGGGGGGTGGGGGCTGCCAGGGCCTCGCGCGCGAGCTCGCCCCTGCGGCCCCAGGCCTGTCCCGCGCGGGGGGCTGGCAGTGCCTCCAGGCGCGCGCCCCAGGCCTGTCCCCGCCCGCGCGGGGGGCTGGCAGGGCCTCCAGGCGCGCGCCTCTGCCTATCCTCGCCCGCGCGGGGGGCTGCCAGGGCCCCGCGCGGGAGCTGGCCCCTGCTGCCCCAGGCCTGTCCCGCGCGCGGGCTCGCCCCAGGCCAGCCCCTCGCGGGGGCTGGCAGGCCTGGCCGCGCGAGGGCTGGCTAGACGCGGGGGGCTGCCAGGGCCCCGCGCGGGAGCTGGCCCCTGCTGCCCCAGGCCCGCGCCTCGCGGGGGCTGGCAGGCCTGGCCGCGCGAGGGCTGGCTAGACGCGGGGGGCTGCCAGGGCCGCGCGCGGGCTGGCCCATGCTGCCACAGGCCCGCGCCAGGCAGCGGGGCTGACGGCGCGCCGCGCGCGCGCGCCCAAGTGCCCAAGGGCCAAGGGCCCCAGGCCCTCAGGCCCCAGTGCCCCAGTGCCCCAGGCCCCCAGCGCCCCAGTGCCCAGTGCCCAGGGCCCAGGGCGCGGGCGCGGCGCGCGCGCGCGTGTTTCGTCTTTGGGGCGCTGCGCAGGCAGTGCACGGGCGCTGAGCGGGCAGTGCACGGGCGCTGAGCGGGCAGTGCACGGGCGCTGAGCGGGCAGTGCACGGGCACTGCCTGGTGGGTGGACAGAGTGCTCCCCTGGAGAGCAAAATGTATATTCTCAGCTCCGGCAGGGGGGGCCACTACTAGGTCCCAGCTGGCCCCCCCCCTCTAAAACCTTCAAAAAAAATTATTTGAAGCTGAAATTTGGCACAGAGGTTTGGAAAAATCCAATCTAACTGTAATATTTTTTCCTGAATTTTTAAAAATCGAGAATTATTTATCTGTATTTTCCTCCCATTAAAAATCGGGAAATTCATAACAAATAGGGACCGGCTCGGAATGACCCCAAATTTTGTGGGAAGCCACACAAAAATATGATGGATTTTACTGGTCTGATAACGTGTGGAAAGCTTCCCATTATCATGGCGACACGCGGGAACCACGGCAGCTCGCCTGCCGCGCGGGGGGCGTCGGGCTGGCACTACGGACTGTCCCCTGGGCTGCCGAATTCACTGGCACTGCCCTGGCCGCCGAATTTTTCTGCGGACTGGCACGGCCCCGCGGGCTGATGAATTATGTGGCTCTGCCTCCCGGCTGCCGAATTCTCTGCCACAGCCCCCCGGCTGCCGAATTCACTGCCGCTGCCCCC
>JAJQXV010000120.1:10000-12500 GCA_025169955.1 Salix arbutifolia
ATGCCACGCCCACGCCGGCGACAGCCCTGCCCGCGATCCACGACAATGGCGCTCCACGTCCGGCACGTCAGCCGGGCCCCCAGCTTGCAAGCTCAAGCAGCGGCCACTGCGGCCAGGACGCCAGCCACGATGTGGGGCGCGCTGGGGCTGCCGCACCTCAGCACGAGCTCGGCAAATGAATGCCACGCCCTCGCATCGGAGAAGCAGCCCAAGCGCGCCCGACAGCCTGGCAGGCGTCCGGGAGGCAGTGGCCGGAAACGGGTCTTCGCCGGCCGGAAACGGGTCTCCCCTGGCCGGAAAACGGGTCACCGATAACAGCAACACATCGGGCCACGTGCCCCAGCACGACCGACAATTTTTCGGGCGTCCCGGAGACGGTGGCCGGAGTCGGGTCTTCGCCGGCCGGAAACGGGTCTCCCCTGGCCGGAAAACGGGGCACCGATAACAGCAACACATCGGGCCACGTGCCCCGGCACGCCCGACAATTTTTCGGGCGTCCCGGAGACGGTGGCCGGAGTCGGGTCTTCGCCGGCCGGAGTCGGGTCTTCGCCGGCCGGAAATCGGGTCTTCGATACCGGGGCTACATATCGGGCCATCCGCTTCCCCCACTTTTTTTCCCGAATCCAGCCATGGTGCCCAGCACCCCCACACCCACGGCAGGCCCATGGGCACCTGCCACCTGGCGGCCCCAAGACCAGGCAGGGGGAACCCCCCTAAAGAGCAATAAGTGTCATTGAAGCTCTGGCAGGGGGAGACACTACTAGGTCCCAGCTGGCCCCCCCCCTCTAAAACCTTCAAACAAAATTATTTGAAGCTGAAATTTGGCACAGAGGTTTGGAAAAATCCAATCTAACTGTAATATTTGTTTCAGAATTTTTAAAAATCGGGAAGTATTTATTTCTATTTTCCAACCATTAAAAATCGGGAAATTCATAAAAAATAGGAACCAGATCGGAATGACCCCAAATTTTGTGGGAAGCCTCACAAAAATATGATGGATTTTACTGGACTGATAACGTGTGGAAACCTTTCCATTATCATGGAAAAATGCGGGACAAACAGCAGCTCGCCTGCTGCGCGGGGGGCATCGGGCTGGCACCAGCCGCGCCTAGCCTCTCTCGCGCGGGGGGCAGGCAGGACGCGGGGGGCTGGCAGGCCTGTCCCGCGCGGGGCGCTGCCTGGCCTCCCCCGCGCGGGGGGCTGCCAGGCCTGTCCCGCGCGCGGGCTGGCACGACGCGGGGGGCTGGCAGGGCCTCCAGGCGCCCGCCTCTGCCTATCCTCGCCCGCGCGGGGGGCTGCGAGGGCCTCGCGCGGGAGCTGGCCCCTGCTGCCCCAGGCCTGTCCCGCGCGCGGGCTGGCACAACGCGGCGCGGGGGCGCTCCTCTGCCTATCCTCGTCCGCGCGGGGCGCTGCCTATCCCCGCCCGCGCGGGGGGGGTGGGGGCTGCCAGGGCCTCGCGCGCGAGCTCGCCCCTGCTGCCCCAGGCCTGTCCCGCGCGGGGGGCTGGCAGGGCCTCCAGGCGCGCGCCCCAGGCCTGTCCCCGCCCGCGCGGGGGGCTGGCAGGGCCTCCAGGCGCGCGCCTCTGCCTATCCTCGCCCGCGCGGGGGGCTGCCAGGGCCCCGCGCGGGAGCTGGCCCCTGCTGCCCCAGGCCTGTCCCGCGCGCGGGCTCGCCCCAGGCCAGCCCCTCGCGGGGGCTGGCAGGCCTGGCCGCGCGAGGGCTGGCTAGACGCGGGGGGCTGCCAGGGCCCCGCGCGGGAGCTGGCCCCTGCTGCCCCAGGCCCGCGCCTCGCGGGGGCTGGCAGGCCTGGCCGCGCGAGGGCTGGCTAGACGCGGGGGGCTGCCAGGGCCGCGCGCGAGCTGGCCCATGCTGCCACAGGCCCGCGCCAGGCAGCGGGGCTGACGGCGCGCCGCGCGCGCGCGCCCAAGTGCCCAAGGGCCAAGGGCCCCAGGCCCTCAGGCCCCAGTGCCCCAGTGCCCCAGGCCCCCAGTGCCCCAATGCCCAGTGCCCAGTGCCCAGGGCGCGGGCGCGGCGCGCGCGCGCGTGTTTCGTCTTTGGGGCGCTGAGCAGGCAGTGCACGGGCGCTGAGCAGGCAGTGCACGGGCGCTGAGCGGGCAGTGCACGGGCACTGCCTGGTGGGTGGACAGAGTGCTCCCCTGGAGAGCAAAATGTATATTCTCAGCTCCGGCAGGGGGGGCCACTACTAGGTCCCAGCTGGCCCCCCCCCTCTAAAACCTTCAAAAAAAATTATTTGAAGCTGAAATTTGGCACAGAGGTTTGGAAAAATCCAATCTAACTGTAATATTTTTTCCTGAATTTTTAAAAATCGGGAATTATTTATCTGTATTTTCCTCCCATTAAAAATCGGGAAATTCATAACAAATAGGGACCGGCTCGGAATGACCCCAAATTTTGTGGGAAGCCACACAAAAATATGATGGATTTTACTGGTCTGATAACGTGTGGAAAGCTTCCCATTATCATGGCGACACGCGGGAACC
>JAJQXV010000121.1:17500-18556 GCA_025169955.1 Salix arbutifolia
AACACATCGGGCCACGTGCCCCAGCACGCCCGACAATTTTTCGGGCGTCCCGGAGACGGTGGCCGGAGTCGGGTCTTCGCCGGCCGGAAACGGGTCTCCCCTGGCCGGAAAACGGGGCACCGATAACAGCAACACATCGGGCCACGTGCCCCGGCACGCCCGACAATTTTTCGGGCGTCCCGGAGACGGTGGCCGGAGTCGGGTCTTCGCCGGCCGGAGTCGGGTCTTCGCCGGCCGGAAATCGGGTCTTCGATACCGGGGCTACATATCGGGCCATCCGCTTCCCCCACTTTTTTTCCCGAATCCAGCCATGGTGCCCAGCACCCCCACACCCACGGCAGGCCCATGGGCACCTGCCACCTGGCGGCCCCAAGACCAGGCAGGGGGAACCCCCCTAAAGAGCAATAAGTGTCATTGAAGCTCTGGCAGGGGGAGACACTACTAGGTCCCAGCTGGCCCCCCCCCTCTAAAACCTTCAAAAAAAATTATTTGAAGCTGAAATTTGGCACAGAGGTTTGGAAAAATCCAATCTAACTGTAATATTTGTTTCAGAATTTTTAAAAATCGGGAAGTATTTATTTCTATTTTCCAACCATTAAAAATCGGGAAATTCATAAAAAATAGGAACCAGATCGGAATGACCCCAAATTTTGTGGGAAGCCTCACAAAAATATGATGGATTTTACTGGACTGATAACGTGTGGAAAGCTTTCCATTATCATGGAAAAATGCGGGACAAACAGCAGCTCGCCTGCTGCGCGGGGGGCATCGGGCTGGCACCAGCCGCGCCTAGCCTCTCTCGCGCGGGGGGCAGGCAGGACGCGGGGGGCTGGCAGGCCTGTCCCGCGCGGGGCGCTGCCTGGCCTCCCCCGCGCGGGGGGCTGCCAGGCCTGTCCCGCGCGCGGGCTGGCACGACGCGGGGGGCTGGCAGGGCCTCCAGGCGCCCGCCTCTGCCTATCCTCGCCCGCGCGGGGGGCTGCGAGGGCCTCGCGCGGGAGCTGGCCCCTGCTGCCCCAGGCCTGTCCCGCGCGCGGGCTGGCACAACGCGGCGCGGGG
>JAJQXV010000122.1:20000-22500 GCA_025169955.1 Salix arbutifolia
CACATCGGGCCACGTGCCCCAGCACGCCCGACAATTTTTCGGGCGTCCCGGAGACGGTGGCCGGAGTCGGGTCTTCGCCGGCCGGAAACGGGTCTCCCCTGGCCGGAAAACGGGGCACCGATAACAGCAACACATCGGGCCACGTGCCCCGGCACGCCCGACAATTTTTCGGGCGTCCCGGAGACGGTGGCCGGAGTCGGGTCTTCGCCGGCCGGAGTCGGGTCTTCGCCGGCCGGAAATCGGGTCTTCGATACCGGGGCTACATATCGGGCCATCCGCTTCCCCCACTTTTTTTCCCGAATCCAGCCATGGTGCCCAGCACCCCCACACCCACGGCAGGCCCATGGGCACCTGCCACCTGGCGGCCCCAAGACCAGGCAGGGGGAACCCCCCTAAAGAGCAATAAGTGTCATTGAAGCTCTGGCAGGGGGAGACACTACTAGGTCCCAGCTGGCCCCCCCCCTCTAAAACCTTCAAAAAAAATTATTTGAAGCTGAAATTTGGCACAGAGGTTTGGAAAAATCCAATCTAACTGTAATATTTGTTTCAGAATTTTTAAAAATCGGGAAGTATTTATTTCTATTTTCCAACCATTAAAAATCGGGAAATTCATAAAAAATAGGAACCAGATCGGAATGACCCCAAATTTTGTGGGAAGCCTCACAAAAATATGATGGATTTTACTGGACTGATAACGTGTGGAAAGCTTTCCATTATCATGGAAAAATGCGGGACAAACAGCAGCTCGCCTGCTGCGCGGGGGGCATCGGGCTGGCACCAGCCGCGCCTAGCCTCTCTCGCGCGGGGGGCAGGCAGGACGCGGGGGGCTGGCAGGCCTGTCCCGCGCGGGGCGCTGCCTGGCCTCCCCCGCGCGGGGGGCTGCCAGGCCTGTCCCGCGCGCGGGCTGGCACGACGCGGGGGGCTGGCAGGGCCTCCAGGCGCCCGCCTCTGCCTATCCTCGCCCGCGCGGGGGGCTGCGAGGGCCTCGCGCGGGAGCTGGCCCCTGCTGCCCCAGGCCTGTCCCGCGCGCGGGCTGGCACAACGCGGCGCGGGGGCGCTCCTCTGCCTATCCTCGTCCGCGCGGGGCGCTGCCTATCCCCGCCCGCGCGGGGGGGGTGGGGGCTGCCAGGGCCTCGCGCGCGAGCTCGCCCCTGCTGCCCCAGGCCTGGCCCGCGCGGGGGGCTGGCAGGGCCTCCAGGCGCGCGCCCCAGGCCTGTCCCCGCCCGCGCGGGGGGCTGGCAGGGCCTCCAGGCGCGCGCCTCTGCCTATCCTCGCCCGCGCGGGGGGCTGCCAGGGCCCCGCGCGGGAGCTGGCCCCTGCTGCCCCAGGCCTGTCCCGCGCGCGGGCTCGCCCCAGGCCAGCCCCTCGCGGGGGCTGGCAGGCCTGGCCGCGCGAGGGCTGGCTAGACGCGGGGGGCTGCCAGGGCCCCGCGCGGGAGCTGGCCCCTGCTGCCCCAGGCCCGCGCCTCGCGGGGGCTGGCAGGCCTGGCCGCGCGAGGGCTGGCTAGACGCGGGGGGCTGCCAGGGCCGCGCGCGAGCTGGCCCATGCTGCCACAGGCCCGCGCCAGGCAGCGGGGCTGACGGCGCGCCGCGCGCGCGCGCCCAAGTGCCCAAGGGCCAAGGGCCCCAGGCCCTCAGGCCCCAGTGCCCCAGTGCCCCAGGCCCCCAGTGCCCCAGTGCCCAGTGCCCAGTGCCCAGGGCGCGGGCGCGGCGCGCGCGCGCGTGTTTCGTCTTTGGGGCGCTGAGCAGGCAGTGCACGGGCGCTGAGCAGGCAGTGCACGGGCGCTGAGCGGGCAGTGCACGGGCACTGCCTGGTGGGTGGACAGAGTGCTCCCCTGGAGAGCAAAATGTATATTCTCAGCTCCGGCAGGGGGGGCCACTACTAGGTCCCAGCTGGCCCCCCCCCTCTAAAACCTTCAAAAAAAATTATTTGAAGCTGAAATTTGGCACAGAGGTTTGGAAAAATCCAATCTAACTGTAATATTTTTTCCTGAATTTTTAAAAATCGGGAATTATTTATCTGTATTTTCCTCCCATTAAAAATCGGGAAATTCATAACAAATAGGGACCGGCTCGGAATGACCCCAAATTTTGTGGGAAGCCACACAAAAATATGATGGATTTTACTGGTCTGATAACGTGTGGAAAGCTTCCCATTATCATGGCGACACGCGGGAACCACGGCAGCTCGCCTGCCGCGCGGGGGGCGTCGGGCTGGCACTACGGACTTTCCCCTGGGCTGCCGAATTCACTGGCACTGCCCTGGCCGCCGAATTTTTCTGCGGACTGGCACGGCCCCGCGGGCTGATGAATTATGTGGCTCTGCCTCCCGGCTGCCGAATTCTCTGCCACAGCCCCCCGGCTGCCGAATTCACTGCCGCTGCCCCCCGGGCTGCCGAATCAGGTGGCACCGCCTTCGCTGCCGAATTTTGCGGCAACTTTGCACGCTTAAAAAAGTCATGGGAAACTATTTTTCCGGGCAACTTTGCACGCTTAGCTTT
>JAJQXV010000123.1:7500-10000 GCA_025169955.1 Salix arbutifolia
ACGACAATGGCGCTCCACGTCCGGCACGTCAGCCGGGCCTCCAGCTTGCAAGCTCAAGCAGCGGCCACTGCGGCCAGGACGCCAGCCACGATGTGGGGCGCGCTGGGGCTGCCGCACCTCAGCACGAGCTCGGCAAATGAATGCCACGCCCTCGCCTCGGAGAAGCAGCCCAAGCGCGCCCGACAGCCTGGCAGGCGTCCGGGAGGCAGTGGCCGGAAACGGGTCTTCGCCGGCCGGAAACGGGTCTCCCCTGGCCGGAAAACGGGTCACCGATAACAGCAACACATCGGGCCACGTGCCCCAGCACGCCCGACAATTTTTCGGGCGTCCCGGAGACGGTGGCCGGAGTCGGGTCTTCGCCGGCCGGAAACGGGTCTCCCCTGGCCGGAAAACGGGGCACCGATAACAGCAACACATCGGGCCACGTGCCCCGGCACGCCCGACAATTTTTCGGGCGTCCCGGAGACGGTGGCCGGAGTCGGGTCTTCGCCGGCCGGAGTCGGGTCTTCGCCGGCCGGAAATCGGGTCTTCGATACCGGGGCTACATATCGGGCCATCCGCTTCCCCCACTTTTTTTCCCGAATCCAGCCATGGTGCCCAGCACCCCCACACCCACGGCAGGCCCATGGGCACCTGCCACCTGGCGGCCCCAAGACCAGGCAGGGGGAACCCCCCTAAAGAGCAATAAGTGTCATTGAAGCTCTGGCAGGGGGAGACACTACTAGGTCCCAGCTGGCCCCCCCCCTCTAAAACCTTCAAAAAAAATTATTTGAAGCTGAAATTTGGCACAGAGGTTTGGAAAAATCCAATCTAACTGTAATATTTGTTTCAGAATTTTTAAAAATCGGGAAGTATTTATTTCTATTTTCCAACCATTAAAAATCGGGAAATTCATAAAAAATAGGAACCAGATCGGAATGACCCCAAATTTTGTGGGAAGCCTCACAAAAATATGATGGATTTTACTGGACTGATAACGTGTGGAAAGCTTTCCATTATCATGGAAAAATGCGGGACAAACAGCAGCTCGCCTGCTGCGCGGGGGGCATCGGGCTGGCACCAGCCGCGCCTAGCCTCTCTCGCGCGGGGGGCAGGCAGGACGCGGGGGGCTGGCAGGCCTGTCCCGCGCGGGGCGCTGCCTGGCCTCCCCCGCGCGGGGGGCTGCCAGGCCTGTCCCGCGCGCGGGCTGGCACGACGCGGGGGGCTGGCAGGGCCTCCAGGCGCCCGCCTCTGCCTATCCTCGCCCGCGCGGGGGGCTGCGAGGGCCTCGCGCGGGAGCTGGCCCCTGCTGCCCCAGGCCTGTCCCGCGCGCGGGCTGGCACAACGCGGCGCGGGGGCGCTCCTCTGCCTATCCTCGTCCGCGCGGGGCGCTGCCTATCCCCGCCCGCGCGGGGGGGGTGGGGGCTGCCAGGGCCTCGCGCGCGAGCTCGCCCCTGCTGCCCCAGGCCTGGCCCGCGCGGGGGGCTGGCAGGGCCTCCAGGCGCGCGCCCCAGGCCTGTCCCCGCCCGCGCGGGGGGCTGGCAGGGCCTCCAGGCGCGCGCCTCTGCCTATCCTCGCCCGCGCGGGGGGCTGCCAGGGCCCCGCGCGGGAGCTGGCCCCTGCTGCCCCAGGCCTGTCCCGCGCGCGGGCTCGCCCCAGGCCAGCCCCTCGCGGGGGCTGGCAGGCCTGGCCGCGCGAGGGCTGGCTAGACGCGGGGGGCTGCCAGGGCCCCGCGCGGGAGCTGGCCCCTGCTGCCCCAGGCCCGCGCCTCGCGGGGGCTGGCAGGCCTGGCCGCGCGAGGGCTGGCTAGACGCGGGGGGCTGCCAGGGCCGCGCGCGAGCTGGCCCATGCTGCCACAGGCCCGCGCCAGGCAGCGGGGCTGACGGCGCGCCGCGCGCGCGCGCCCAAGTGCCCAAGGGCCAAGGGCCCCAGGCCCTCAGGCCCCAGTGCCCCAGTGCCCCAGGCCCCCAGTGCCCCAGTGCCCAGTGCCCAGTGCCCAGGGCGCGGGCGCGGCGCGCGCGCGCGTGTTTCGTCTTTGGGGCGCTGAGCAGGCAGTGCACGGGCGCTGAGCAGGCAGTGCACGGGCGCTGAGCGGGCAGTGCACGGGCACTGCCTGGTGGGTGGACAGAGTGCTCCCCTGGAGAGCAAAATGTATATTCTCAGCTCCGGCAGGGGGGGCCACTACTAGGTCCCAGCTGGCCCCCCCCCTCTAAAACCTTCAAAAAAAATTATTTGAAGCTGAAATTTGGCACAGAGGTTTGGAAAAATCCAATCTAACTGTAATATTTTTTCCTGAATTTTTAAAAATCGGGAATTATTTATCTGTATTTTCCTCCCATTAAAAATCGGGAAATTCATAACAAATAGGGACCGGCTCGGAATGACCCCAAATTTTGTGGGAAGCCACACAAAAATATGATGGATTTTACTGGTCTGATAACGTGTGGAAAGCTTCCCATTATCATGGCGACACGCGGGAACCACGGCAGCTCGCCTGCCGCGCGGGGGGCGTCGGGCTGGC
>JAJQXV010000124.1:0-2500 GCA_025169955.1 Salix arbutifolia
CTCTATCCTACCATCGAAAGTTGATAGGGCAGAAATTTGAATGATGCGTCGCCGGCACGATGGCCGTGCGATCCGTCGAGTTATCATGAATCATCAGAGCAACGGGCAGAGCCCGCGTCGACCTTTTATCTAATAAATGCGTCCCTTCCAGAAGTCGGGGTTTGGTGCACGTATTAGCTCTAGAATTACTACGGTTATCCGAGTAGCAAATACCATCAAACAAACTATAACTGATTTAATGAGCCATTCGCAGTTTCACAGTCTGAATTAGTTCATACTTACACATGCATGGCTTAATCTTTGAGACAAGCATATGACTACTGGCAGGATCAACCAGGTAGCATTCCTTGGCGACAACACGACCCGCCGATCCCCGTTGCCGGAAATTCCAGCAGCGGGGGCCGAGACGGGCGAGGAAGTCAATCTTATCGAGCACAAGCAGCTCGAAAAGGCGGTCGAAAGGGCGGAGGCCCCAACGCCGACTTCACGTTCTGCATCCGAGAGCACGAGCGATCGCACGTGGTCCAGTCCAGCAAGAGTCTGCTCAACTGGAACACGGGCGCGCTGCCAGGTTCGCCCCGCGCCCCCGGGGAGGCACGAGGCAAAGAGGGACACCTTCACGTTCGAATTCCACCAAAGTGGGTACGCAACACAGGAACCCCGCCTCGCCGCAAGCCTTGTAGGGCCTTGGGCTGAAACTGATGGGGCTGCAGGACGACAGTTCGGTGCACAAGCACGGAGCCTGCCGACACGGACAGCCCGATGACCGCTCATGCGCCACCACGTACACGTAACAACAATCCCGACGAGCGAACCACGGCCGCGAGGGCAAGTGGAAACACCCGAGCGAGATCGTGCCCGCACCGCTGGACGCGAAGGATCTCAGAGGGACAAGAAACTAACCGTAGAGGGACACGACAGGGACAATCTCTAAGGGGCCGCCTGCCTAAGCTCGGAAGCCGCAGGCCAGGACTCGGCAGCAGGCGCGTCACGCCATGAGGTCAGGGATCGCGGGGAGGGCCGACGCAGGGACGCAAGCGCGGCAATTTAATGCAACGCCCACGCCGGCTACAGCCCTCCACGCGATCCCCGACCATGGCCCTCCGCGCCTGGCACGTCAGCCAGGCCTCCGCATTGCGAGCAGAAGCAGGGGGCACTGCTGCCGGGACGACCCCCATGCTAACGGGCGCGCCGGGGCTGCCAGCACCTTGGCGCGAGCTTGGCAAATGAATGCCAGGCACACCCCTCGGAGAGGCAGCCCCGGCGCGCCCGACAGCCTGTGGGCATCACGGAGCATTGGACGAAAACGGGACAGCAACACACCAGGGCTGCCTCAACTCGGAAGCCGCAGGCCTGGACTCGGCAGCGGGCGCGTCACGCCATGAGGTCAGGGATCGCGGGGAGGGCCGACGCAGGGGCGCAAGCCCGGCAATTTAATGCCACGCCCACGCCGGCGACAGCCCTGCCCGCGATCCACGACAATGGCGCTCCACGTCCGGCACGTCAGCCGGGCCTCCAGCTTGCAAGCTCAAGCAGCGGCCACTGCGGCCAGGACGCCAGCCACGATGTGGGGCGCGCTGGGGCTGCCGCACCTCAGCACGAGCTCGGCAAATGAATGCCACGCCCTCGCCTCGGAGAAGCAGCCCAAGCGCGCCCGACAGCCTGGCAGGCGTCCGGGAGGCAGTGGCCGGAAACGGGTCTTCGCCGGCCGGAAACGGGTCTCCCCTGGCCGGAAAACGGGTCACCGATAACAGCAACACATCGGGCCACGTGCCCCAGCACGCCCGACAATTTTTCGGGCGTCCCGGAGACGGTGGCCGGAGTCGGGTCTTCGCCGGCCGGAAACGGGTCTCCCCTGGCCGGAAAACGGGGCACCGATAACAGCAACACATCGGGCCACGTGCCCCGGCACGCCCGACAATTTTTCGGGCGTCCCGGAGACGGTGGCCGGAGTCGGGTCTTCGCCGGCCGGAGTCGGGTCTTCGCCGGCCGGAAATCGGGTCTTCGATACCGGGGCTACATATCGGGCCATCCGCTTCCCCCACTTTTTTTCCCGAATCCAGCCATGGTGCCCAGCACCCCCACACCCACGGCAGGCCCATGGGCACCTGCCACCTGGCGGCCCCAAGACCAGGCAGGGGGAACCCCCCTAAAGAGCAATAAGTGTCATTGAAGCTCTGGCAGGGGGAGACACTACTAGGTCCCAGCTGGCCCCCCCCCTCTAAAACCTTCAAAAAAAATTATTTGAAGCTGAAATTTGGCACAGAGGTTTGGAAAAATCCAATCTAACTGTAATATTTGTTTCAGAATTTTTAAAAATCGGGAAGTATTTATTTCTATTTTCCAACCATTAAAAATCGGGAAATTCATAAAAAATAGGAACCAGATCGGAATGACCCCAAATTTTGTGGGAAGCCTCACAAAAATATGATGGATTTTACTGGACTGATAACGTGTGGAAAGCTTTCCATTATCATGGAAAAATGCGGGACAAACAGCA
>JAJQXV010000124.1:12500-15000 GCA_025169955.1 Salix arbutifolia
GTGGCCGGAAACGGGTCTTCGCCGGCCGGAAACGGGTCTCCCCTGGCCGGAAAACGGGTCACCGATAACAGCAACACATCGGGCCACGTGCCCCAGCACGCCCGACAATTTTTCGGGCGTCCCGGAGACGGTGGCCGGAGTCGGGTCTTCGCCGGCCGGAAACGGGTCTCCCCTGGCCGGAAAACGGGGCACCGATAACAGCAACACATCGGGCCACGTGCCCCGGCACGCCCGACAATTTTTCGGGCGTCCCGGAGACGGTGGCCGGAGTCGGGTCTTCGCCGGCCGGAAATCGGGTCTTCGATACCGGGGCTACATATCGGGCCATCCGCTTCCCCCACTTTTTTTCCCGAATCCAGCCATGGTGCCCAGCACCCCCACACCCACGGCAGGCCCATGGGCACCTGCCACCTGGCGGCCCCAAGACCAGGCAGGGGGAACCCCCCTAAAGAGCAATAAGTGTCATTGAAGCTCTGGCAGGGGGAGACACTACTAGGTCCCAGCTGGCCCCCCCCCTCTAAAACCTTCAAAAAAAATTATTTGAAGCTGAAATTTGGCACAGAGGTTTGGAAAAATCCAATCTAACTGTAATATTTGTTTCAGAATTTTTAAAAATCGGGAAGTATTTATTTCTATTTTCCAACCATTAAAAATCGGGAAATTCATAAAAAATAGGAACCAGATCGGAATGACCCCAAATTTTGTGGGAAGCCTCACAAAAATATGATGGATTTTACTGGACTGATAACGTGTGGAAAGCTTTCCATTATCATGGAAAAATGCGGGACAAACAGCAGCTCGCCTGCTGCGCGGGGGGCATCGGGCTGGCACCAGCCGCGCCTAGCCTCTCTCGCGCGGGGGGCAGGCAGGACGCGGGGGGCTGGCAGGCCTGTCCCGCGCGGGGCGCTGCCTGGCCTCCCCCGCGCGGGGGGCTGCCAGGCCTGTCCCGCGCGCGGGCTGGCACGACGCGGGGGGCTGGCAGGGCCTCCAGGCGCCCGCCTCTGCCTATCCTCGCCCGCGCGGGGGGCTGCGAGGGCCTCGCGCGGGAGCTGGCCCCTGCTGCCCCAGGCCTGTCCCGCGCGCGGGCTGGCACAACGCGGCGCGGGGGCGCTCCTCTGCCTATCCTCGTCCGCGCGGGGCGCTGCCTATCCCCGCCCGCGCGGGGGGGGGTGGGGGCTGCCAGGGCCTCGCGCGCGAGCTCGCCCCTGCTGCCCCAGGCCTGTCCCGCGCGGGGGGCTGGCAGGGCCTCCAGGCGCGCGCCCCAGGCCTGTCCCCGCCCGCGCGGGGGGCTGGCAGGGCCTCCAGGCGCGCGCCTCTGCCTATCCTCGCCCGCGCGGGGGGCTGCCAGGGCCCCGCGCGGGAGCTGGCCCCTGCTGCCCCAGGCCTGTCCCGCGCGCGGGCTCGCCCCAGGCCAGCCCCTCGCGGGGGCTGGCAGGCCTGGCCGCGCGAGGGCTGGCTAGACGCGGGGGGCTGCCAGGGCCCCGCGCGGGAGCTGGCCCCTGCTGCCCCAGGCCCGCGCCTCGCGGGGGCTGGCAGGCCTGGCCGCGCGAGGGCTGGCTAGACGCGGGGGGCTGCCAGGGCCGCGCGCGAGCTGGCCCATGCTGCCACAGGCCCGCGCCAGGCAGCGGGGCTGACGGCGCGCCGCGCGCGCGCGCGCCCAAGTGCCCAAGGGCCAAGGGCCCCAGGCCCTCAGGCCCCAGTGCCCCAGTGCCCCAGGCCCCCAGTGCCCCAGTGCCCAGTGCCCAGGGCGCGGGCGCGGCGCGCGCGCGCGTGTTTCGTCTTTGGGGCGCTGAGCAGGCAGTGCACGGGCGCTGAGCAGGCAGTGCACGGGCGCTGAGCGGGCAGTGCACGGGCACTGCCTGGTGGGTGGACAGAGTGCTCCCCTGGAGAGCAAAATGTATATTCTCAGCTCCGGCAGGGGGGGCCACTACTAGGTCCCAGCTGGCCCCCCCCCTCTAAAACCTTCAAAAAAAATTATTTGAAGCTGAAATTTGGCACAGAGGTTTGGAAAAATCCAATCTAACTGTAATATTTTTTCCTGAATTTTTAAAAATCGGGAATTATTTATCTGTATTTTCCTCCCATTAAAAATCGGGAAATTCATAACAAATAGGGACCGGCTCGGAATGACCCCAAATTTTGTGGGAAGCCACACAAAAATATGATGGATTTTACTGGTCTGATAACGTGTGGAAAGCTTCCCATTATCATGGCGACACGCGGGAACCACGGCAGCTCGCCTGCCGCGCGGGGGGCGTCGGGCTGGCACTACGGACTGTCCCCTGGGCTGCCGAATTCACTGGCACTGCCCTGGCCGCCGAATTTTTCTGCGGACTGGCACGGCCCCGCGGGCTGATGAATTATGTGGCTCTGCCTCCCGGCTGCCGAATTCTCTGCCACAGCCCCCCGGCTGCCGAATTCACTGCCGCTGCCCCCCGGGCTGCCGAATCAGGTGGCACCGCCTTCGCTGCCGAATTTTGCGGCAACTTTGCACGCTTAA
>JAJQXV010000125.1:25000-27500 GCA_025169955.1 Salix arbutifolia
TAACAGCAACACATCGGGCCACGTGCCCCGGCACGCCCGACAATTTTTCGGGCGTCCCGGAGACGGTGGCCGGAGTCGGGTCTTCGCCGGCCGGAGTCGGGTCTTCGCCGGCCGGAAATCGGGTCTTCGATACCGGGGCTACATATCGGGCCATCCGCTTCCCCCACTTTTTTTCCCGAATCCAGCCATGGTGCCCAGCACCCCCACACCCACGGCAGGCCCATGGGCACCTGCCACCTGGCGGCCCCAAGACCAGGCAGGGGGAACCCCCCTAAAGAGCAATAAGTGTCATTGAAGCTCTGGCAGGGGGAGACACTACTAGGTCCCAGCTGGCCCCCCCCCTCTAAAACCTTCAAAAAAAATTATTTGAAGCTGAAATTTGGCACAGAGGTTTGGAAAAATCCAATCTAACTGTAATATTTGTTTCAGAATTTTTAAAAATCGGGAAGTATTTATTTCTATTTTCCAACCATTAAAAATCGGGAAATTCATAAAAAATAGGAACCAGATCGGAATGACCCCAAATTTTGTGGGAAGCCTCACAAAAATATGATGGATTTTACTGGACTGATAACGTGTGGAAAGCTTTCCATTATCATGGAAAAATGCGGGACAAACAGCAGCTCGCCTGCTGCGCGGGGGGCATCGGGCTGGCACCAGCCGCGCCTAGCCTCTCTCGCGCGGGGGGCAGGCAGGACGCGGGGGGCTGGCAGGCCTGTCCCGCGCGGGGCGCTGCCTGGCCTCCCCCGCGCGGGGGGCTGCCAGGCCTGTCCCGCGCGCGGGCTGGCACGACGCGGGGGGCTGGCAGGGCCTCCAGGCGCCCGCCTCTGCCTATCCTCGCCCGCGCGGGGGGCTGCGAGGGCCTCGCGCGGGAGCTGGCCCCTGCTGCCCCAGGCCTGTCCCGCGCGCGGGCTGGCACAACGCGGCGCGGGGGCGCTCCTCTGCCTATCCTCGTCCGCGCGGGGCGCTGCCTATCCCCGCCCGCGCGGGGGGGGTGGGGGCTGCCAGGGCCTCGCGCGCGAGCTCGCCCCTGCTGCCCCAGGCCTGTCCCGCGCGGGGGGCTGGCAGGGCCTCCAGGCGCGCGCCCCAGGCCTGTCCCCGCCCGCGCGGGGGGCTGGCAGGGCCTCCAGGCGCGCGCCTCTGCCTATCCTCGCCCGCGCGGGGGGCTGCCAGGGCCCCGCGCGGGAGCTGGCCCCTGCTGCCCCAGGCCTGTCCCGCGCGCGGGCTCGCCCCAGGCCAGCCCCTCGCGGGGGCTGGCAGGCCTGGCCGCGCGAGGGCTGGCTAGACGCGGGGGGCTGCCAGGGCCCCGCGCGGGAGCTGGCCCCTGCTGCCCCAGGCCCGCGCCTCGCGGGGGCTGGCAGGCCTGGCCGCGCGAGGGCTGGCTAGACGCGGGGGGCTGCCAGGGCCGCGCGCGAGCTGGCCCATGCTGCCACAGGCCCGCGCCAGGCAGCGGGGCTGACGGCGCGCCGCGCGCGCGCGCGCCCAAGTGCCCAAGGGCCAAGGGCCCCAGGCCCTCAGGCCCCAGTGCCCCAGTGCCCCAGGCCCCCAGTGCCCCAGTGCCCAGTGCCCAGTGCCCAGGGCGCGGGCGCGCGCGCGCGCGTGTTTCGTCTTTGGGGCGCTGAGCAGGCAGTGCACGGGCGCTGAGCAGGCAGTGCACGGGCGCTGAGCGGGCAGTGCACGGGCACTGCCTGGTGGGTGGACAGAGTGCTCCCCTGGAGAGCAAAATGTATATTCTCAGCTCCGGCAGGGGGGGCCACTACTAGGTCCCAGCTGGCCCCCCCCCTCTAAAACCTTCAAAAAAAATTATTTGAAGCTGAAATTTGGCACAGAGGTTTGGAAAAATCCAATCTAACTGTAATATTTTTTCCTGAATTTTTAAAAATCGGGAATTATTTATCTGTATTTTCCTCCCATTAAAAATCGGGAAATTCATAACAAATAGGGACCGGCTCGGAATGACCCCAAATTTTGTGGGAAGCCACACAAAAATATGATGGATTTTACTGGTCTGATAACGTGTGGAAAGCTTCCCATTATCATGGCGACACGCGGGAACCACGGCAGCTCGCCTGCCGCGCGGGGGGCGTCGGGCTGGCACTACGGACTGTCCCCTGGGCTGCCGAATTCACTGGCACTGCCCTGGCCGCCGAATTTTTCTGCGGACTGGCACGGCCCCGCGGGCTGATGAATTATGTGGCTCTGCCTCCCGGCTGCCGAATTCTCTGCCACAGCCCCCCGGCTGCCGAATTCACTGCCGCTGCCCCCCGGGCTGCCGAATCAGGTGGCACCGCCTTCGCTGCCGAATTTTGCGGCAACTTTGCACGCTTAAAAAAGTCATGGGAAACTATTTTTCCGGGCAACTTTGCACGCTTAGCTTTCATGTGTGGAGGGTGGTTTCGGAAAAATTCCCGTGTTGAGGAAGTCCCCGGAACCCTCGCGAGCGCCCCCTCGCGGGCTGACGCGTGGCTCGGCCGGCTGCCGACGCGGACACCCGGGGAAA
>JAJQXV010000126.1:10000-12500 GCA_025169955.1 Salix arbutifolia
CGGGGAGGGCCGACGCAGGGGCGCAAGCCCGGCAATTTAATGCCACGCCCACGCCGGCGACAGCCCTGCCCGCGATCCACGACAATGGCGCTCCACGTCCGGCACGTCAGCCGGGCCTCCAGCTTGCAAGCTCAAGCAGCGGCCACTGCGGCCAGGACGCCAGCCACGATGTGGGGCGCGCTGGGGCTGCCGCACCTCAGCACGAGCTCGGCAAATGAATGCCACGCCCTCGCCTCGGAGAAGCAGCCCAAGCGCGCCCGACAGCCTGGCAGGCGTCCGGGAGGCAGTGGCCGGAAACGGGTCTTCGCCGGCCGGAAACGGGTCTCCCCTGGCCGGAAAACGGGTCACCGATAACAGCAACACATCGGGCCACGTGCCCCAGCACGCCCGACAATTTTTCGGGCGTCCCGGAGACGGTGGCCGGAGTCGGGTCTTCGCCGGCCGGAAACGGGTCTCCCCTGGCCGGAAAACGGGGCACCGATAACAGCAACACATCGGGCCACGTGCCCCGGCACGCCCGACAATTTTTCGGGCGTCCCGGAGACGGTGGCCGGAGTCGGGTCTTCGCCGGCCGGAGTCGGGTCTTCGCCGGCCGGAAATCGGGTCTTCGATACCGGGGCTACATATCGGGCCATCCGCTTCCCCCACTTTTTTTCCCGAATCCAGCCATGGTGCCCAGCACCCCCACACCCACGGCAGGCCCATGGGCACCTGCCACCTGGCGGCCCCAAGACCAGGCAGGGGGAACCCCCCTAAAGAGCAATAAGTGTCATTGAAGCTCTGGCAGGGGGAGACACTACTAGGTCCCAGCTGGCCCCCCCCCTCTAAAACCTTCAAAAAAAATTATTTGAAGCTGAAATTTGGCACAGAGGTTTGGAAAAATCCAATCTAACTGTAATATTTGTTTCAGAATTTTTAAAAATCGGGAAGTATTTATTTCTATTTTCCAACCATTAAAAATCGGGAAATTCATAAAAAATAGGAACCAGATCGGAATGACCCCAAATTTTGTGGGAAGCCTCACAAAAATATGATGGATTTTACTGGACTGATAACGTGTGGAAAGCTTTCCATTATCATGGAAAAATGCGGGACAAACAGCAGCTCGCCTGCTGCGCGGGGGGCATCGGGCTGGCACCAGCCGCGCCTAGCCTCTCTCGCGCGGGGGGCAGGCAGGACGCGGGGGGCTGGCAGGCCTGTCCCGCGCGGGGCGCTGCCTGGCCTCCCCCGCGCGGGGGGCTGCCAGGCCTGTCCCGCGCGCGGGCTGGCACGACGCGGGGGGCTGGCAGGGCCTCCAGGCGCCCGCCTCTGCCTATCCTCGCCCGCGCGGGGGGCTGCGAGGGCCTCGCGCGGGAGCTGGCCCCTGCTGCCCCAGGCCTGTCCCGCGCGCGGGCTGGCACAACGCGGCGCGGGGGCGCTCCTCTGCCTATCCTCGTCCGCGCGGGGCGCTGCCTATCCCCGCCCGCGCGGGGGGGGTGGGGGCTGCCAGGGCCTCGCGCGCGAGCTCGCCCCTGCTGCCCCAGGCCTGTCCCGCGCGGGGGGCTGGCAGGGCCTCCAGGCGCGCGCCCCAGGCCTGTCCCCGCCCGCGCGGGGGGCTGGCAGGGCCTCCAGGCGCGCGCCTCTGCCTATCCTCGCCCGCGCGGGGGGCTGCCAGGGCCCCGCGCGGGAGCTGGCCCCTGCTGCCCCAGGCCTGTCCCGCGCGCGGGCTCGCCCCAGGCCAGCCCCTCGCGGGGGCTGGCAGGCCTGGCCGCGCGAGGGCTGGCTAGACGCGGGGGGCTGCCAGGGCCCCGCGCGGGAGCTGGCCCCTGCTGCCCCAGGCCCGCGCCTCGCGGGGGCTGGCAGGCCTGGCCGCGCGAGGGCTGGCTAGACGCGGGGGGCTGCCAGGGCCGCGCGCGAGCTGGCCCATGCTGCCACAGGCCCGCGCCAGGCAGCGGGGCTGACGGCGCGCCGCGCGCGCGCGCGCCCAAGTGCCCAAGGGCCAAGGGCCCCAGGCCCTCAGGCCCCAGTGCCCCAGTGCCCCAGGCCCCCAGTGCCCCAGTGCCCAGTGCCCAGTGCCCAGGGCGCGGGCGCGGCGCGCGCGCGCGTGTTTCGTCTTTGGGGCGCTGAGCAGGCAGTGCACGGGCGCTGAGCAGGCAGTGCACGGGCGCTGAGCGGGCAGTGCACGGGCACTGCCTGGTGGGTGGACAGAGTGCTCCCCTGGAGAGCAAAATGTATATTCTCAGCTCCGGCAGGGGGGGCCACTACTAGGTCCCAGCTGGCCCCCCCCCTCTAAAACCTTCAAAAAAAATTATTTGAAGCTGAAATTTGGCACAGAGGTTTGGAAAAATCCAATCTAACTGTAATATTTTTTCCTGAATTTTTAAAAATCGGGAATTATTTATCTGTATTTTCCTCCCATTAAAAATCGGGAAATTCATAACAAATAGGGACCGGCTCGGAATGACCCCAAATTTTGTGGGAAGCCACACAAAAATATGATGGATTTTACTGGTCTGATAAC
>JAJQXV010000030.1:0-25855 GCA_025169955.1 Salix arbutifolia
GACTCGAGTAGCCCAATTTCGATGGGTATTAGCCTTAGATTTCTGACCTGTTTGGTCTTGTCATATCCAAGCCCATTTTAGTTGGTATTAGCCTTAAAATTTATGGGTAATAGCCTTGGATTTTGGGACATATTGATCCTGACTCGAGTAGCCCAATTTCGATGGGTATTAGCCTTAGATTTCTGACCTGTTTGGTCTTGTCATATCCAAGCCCATTTTAGTTGGTATTAGCCTTAAAATTTATGGGTAATAGCCTTGGATTTTGGGACATATTGATCCTGACTCGAGTAGCCCAATTTCGATGGGTATTAGCCTTAGATTTCTGACCTGTTTGGTCTTGTCATATCCAAGCCCATTTTAGTTGGTATTAGCCTTAAAATTTATGGGTAATAGCCTTGGATTTTGGGACATATTGATCCTGACTCGAGTAGCCCAATTTCGATGGGTATTAGCCTTAGATTTCTGACCTGTTTGGTCTTGTCATATCCAAGCCCATTTTAGTTGGTATTAGCCTTAAAATTTATGGGTAATAGCCTTGGATTTTGGGACATATTGATCCTGACTCGAGTAGCCCAATTTCGATGGGTATTAGCCTTAGATTTCTGACCTGTTTGGTCTTGTCATATCCAAGCCCATTTTAGTTGGTATTAGCCTTAAAATTTATGGGTAATAGCCTTGGATTTTGGGACATATTGATCCTGACTCGAGTAGCCCAATTTCGATGGGTATTAGCCTTAGATTTCTGACCTGTTTGGTCTTGTCATATCCAAGCCCATTTTAGTTGGTATTAGCCTTAAAATTTATGGGTAATAGCCTTGGATTTTGGGACATATTGATCCTGACTCGAGTAGCCCAATTTCGATGGGTATTAGCCTTAGATTTCTGACCTGTTTGGTCTTGTCATATCCAAGCCCATTTTAGTTGGTATTAGCCTTAAAATTTATGGGTAATAGCCTTGGATTTTGGGACATATTGATCCTGACTCGAGTAGCCCAATTTCGATGGGTATTAGCCTTAGATTTCTGACCTGTTTGGTCTTGTCATATCCAAGCCCATTTTAGTTGGTATTAGCCTTAAAATTTATGGGTAATAGCCTTGGATTTTGGGACATATTGATCCTGACTCGAGTAGCCCAATTTCGATGGGTATTAGCCTTAGATTTCTGACCTGTTTGGTCTTGTCATATCCAAGCCCATTTTAGTTGGTATTAGCCTTAAAATTTATGGGTAATAGCCTTGGATTTTGGGACATATTGATCCTGACTCGAGTAGCCCAATTTCGATGGGTATTAGCCTTAGATTTCTGACCTGTTTGGTCTTGTCATATCCAAGCCCATTTTAGTTGGTATTAGCCTTAAAATTTATGGGTAATAGCCTTGGATTTTGGGACATATTGATCCTGACTCGAGTAGCCCAATTTCGATGGGTATTAGCCTTAGATTTCTGACCTGTTTGGTCTTGTCATATCCAAGCCCATTTTAGTTGGTATTAGCCTTAAAATTTATGGGTAATAGCCTTGGATTTTGGGACATATTGATCCTGACTCGAGTAGCCCAATTTCGATGGGTATTAGCCTTAGATTTCTGACCTGTTTGGTCTTGTCATATCCAAGCCCATTTTAGTTGGTATTAGCCTTAAAATTTATGGGTAATAGCCTTGGATTTTGGGACATATTGATCCTGACTCGAGTAGCCCAATTTCGATGGGTATTAGCCTTAGATTTCTGACCTGTTTGGTCTTGTCATATCCAAGCCCATTTTAGTTGGTATTAGCCTTAAAATTTATGGGTAATAGCCTTGGATTTTGGGACATATTGATCCTGACTCGAGTAGCCCAATTTCGATGGGTATTAGCCTTAGATTTCTGACCTGTTTGGTCTTGTCATATCCAAGCCCATTTTAGTTGGTATTAGCCTTAAAATTTATGGGTAATAGCCTTGGATTTTGGGACATATTGATCCTGACTCGAGTAGCCCAATTTCGATGGGTATTAGCCTTAGATTTCTGACCTGTTTGGTCTTGTCATATCCAAGCCCATTTTAGTTGGTATTAGCCTTAAAATTTATGGGTAATAGCCTTGGATTTTGGGACATATTGATCCTGACTCGAGTAGCCCAATTTCGATGGGTATTAGCCTTAGATTTCTGACCTGTTTGGTCTTGTCATATCCAAGCCCATTTTAGTTGGTATTAGCCTTAAAATTTATGGGTAATAGCCTTGGATTTTGGGACATATTGATCCTGACTCGAGTAGCCCAATTTCGATGGGTATTAGCCTTAGATTTCTGACCTGTTTGGTCTTGTCATATCCAAGCCCATTTTAGTTGGTATTAGCCTTAAAATTTATGGGTAATAGCCTTGGATTTTGGGACATATTGATCCTGACTCGAGTAGCCCAATTTCGATGGGTATTAGCCTTAGATTTCTGACCTGTTTGGTCTTGTCATATCCAAGCCCATTTTAGTTGGTATTAGCCTTAAAATTTATGGGTAATAGCCTTGGATTTTGGGACATATTGATCCTGACTCGAGTAGCCCAATTTCGATGGGTATTAGCCTTAGATTTCTGACCTGTTTGGTCTTGTCATATCCAAGCCCATTTTAGTTGGTATTAGCCTTAAAATTTATGGGTAATAGCCTTGGATTTTGGGACATATTGATCCTGACTCGAGTAGCCCAATTTCGATGGGTATTAGCCTTAGATTTCTGACCTGTTTGGTCTTGTCATATCCAAGCCCATTTTAGTTGGTATTAGCCTTAAAATTTATGGGTAATAGCCTTGGATTTTGGGACATATTGATCCTGACTCGAGTAGCCCAATTTCGATGGGTATTAGCCTTAGATTTCTGACCTGTTTGGTCTTGTCATATCCAAGCCCATTTTAGTTGGTATTAGCCTTAAAATTTATGGGTAATAGCCTTGGATTTTGGGACATATTGATCCTGACTCGAGTAGCCCAATTTCGATGGGTATTAGCCTTAGATTTCTGACCTGTTTGGTCTTGTCATATCCAAGCCCATTTTAGTTGGTATTAGCCTTAAAATTTATGGGTAATAGCCTTGGATTTTGGGACATATTGATCCTGACTCGAGTAGCCCAATTTCGATGGGTATTAGCCTTAGATTTCTGACCTGTTTGGTCTTGTCATATCCAAGCCCATTTTAGTTGGTATTAGCCTTAAAATTTATGGGTAATAGCCTTGGATTTTGGGACATATTGATCCTGACTCGAGTAGCCCAATTTCGATGGGTATTAGCCTTAGATTTCTGACCTGTTTGGTCTTGTCATATCCAAGCCCATTTTAGTTGGTATTAGCCTTAAAATTTATGGGTAATAGCCTTGGATTTTGGGACATATTGATCCTGACTCGAGTAGCCCAATTTCGATGGGTATTAGCCTTAGATTTCTGACCTGTTTGGTCTTGTCATATCCAAGCCCATTTTAGTTGGTATTAGCCTTAAAATTTATGGGTAATAGCCTTGGATTTTGGGACATATTGATCCTGACTCGAGTAGCCCAATTTCGATGGGTATTAGCCTTAGATTTCTGACCTGTTTGGTCTTGTCATATCCAAGCCCATTTTAGTTGGTATTAGCCTTAAAATTTATGGGTAATAGCCTTGGATTTTGGGACATATTGATCCTGACTCGAGTAGCCCAATTTCGATGGGTATTAGCCTTAGATTTCTGACCTGTTTGGTCTTGTCATATCCAAGCCCATTTTAGTTGGTATTAGCCTTAAAATTTATGGGTAATAGCCTTGGATTTTGGGACATATTGATCCTGACTCGAGTAGCCCAATTTCGATGGGTATTAGCCTTAGATTTCTGACCTGTTTGGTCTTGTCATATCCAAGCCCATTTTAGTTGGTATTAGCCTTAAAATTTATGGGTAATAGCCTTGGATTTTGGGACATATTGATCCTGACTCGAGTAGCCCAATTTCGATGGGTATTAGCCTTAGATTTCTGACCTGTTTGGTCTTGTCATATCCAAGCCCATTTTAGTTGGTATTAGCCTTAAAATTTATGGGTAATAGCCTTGGATTTTGGGACATATTGATCCTGACTCGAGTAGCCCAATTTCGATGGGTATTAGCCTTAGATTTCTGACCTGTTTGGTCTTGTCATATCCAAGCCCATTTTAGTTGGTATTAGCCTTAAAATTTATGGGTAATAGCCTTGGATTTTGGGACATATTGATCCTGACTCGAGTAGCCCAATTTCGATGGGTATTAGCCTTAGATTTCTGACCTGTTTGGTCTTGTCATATCCAAGCCCATTTTAGTTGGTATTAGCCTTAAAATTTATGGGTAATAGCCTTGGATTTTGGGACATATTGATCCTGACTCGAGTAGCCCAATTTCGATGGGTATTAGCCTTAGATTTCTGACCTGTTTGGTCTTGTCATATCCAAGCCCATTTTAGTTGGTATTAGCCTTAAAATTTATGGGTAATAGCCTTGGATTTTGGGACATATTGATCCTGACTCGAGTAGCCCAATTTCGATGGGTATTAGCCTTAGATTTCTGACCTGTTTGGTCTTGTCATATCCAAGCCCATTTTAGTTGGTATTAGCCTTAAAATTTATGGGTAATAGCCTTGGATTTTGGGACATATTGATCCTGACTCGAGTAGCCCAATTTCGATGGGTATTAGCCTTAGATTTCTGACCTGTTTGGTCTTGTCATATCCAAGCCCATTTTAGTTGGTATTAGCCTTAAAATTTATGGGTAATAGCCTTGGATTTTGGGACATATTGATCCTGACTCGAGTAGCCCAATTTCGATGGGTATTAGCCTTAGATTTCTGACCTGTTTGGTCTTGTCATATCCAAGCCCATTTTAGTTGGTATTAGCCTTAAAATTTATGGGTAATAGCCTTGGATTTTGGGACATATTGATCCTGACTCGAGTAGCCCAATTTCGATGGGTATTAGCCTTAGATTTCTGACCTGTTTGGTCTTGTCATATCCAAGCCCATTTTAGTTGGTATTAGCCTTAAAATTTATGGGTAATAGCCTTGGATTTTGGGACATATTGATCCTGACTCGAGTAGCCCAATTTCGATGGGTATTAGCCTTAGATTTCTGACCTGTTTGGTCTTGTCATATCCAAGCCCATTTTAGTTGGTATTAGCCTTAAAATTTATGGGTAATAGCCTTGGATTTTGGGACATATTGATCCTGACTCGAGTAGCCCAATTTCGATGGGTATTAGCCTTAGATTTCTGACCTGTTTGGTCTTGTCATATCCAAGCCCATTTTAGTTGGTATTAGCCTTAAAATTTATGGGTAATAGCCTTGGATTTTGGGACATATTGATCCTGACTCGAGTAGCCCAATTTCGATGGGTATTAGCCTTAGATTTCTGACCTGTTTGGTCTTGTCATATCCAAGCCCATTTTAGTTGGTATTAGCCTTAAAATTTATGGGTAATAGCCTTGGATTTTGGGACATATTGATCCTGACTCGAGTAGCCCAATTTCGATGGGTATTAGCCTTAGATTTCTGACCTGTTTGGTCTTGTCATATCCAAGCCCATTTTAGTTGGTATTAGCCTTAAAATTTATGGGTAATAGCCTTGGATTTTGGGACATATTGATCCTGACTCGAGTAGCCCAATTTCGATGGGTATTAGCCTTAGATTTCTGACCTGTTTGGTCTTGTCATATCCAAGCCCATTTTAGTTGGTATTAGCCTTAAAATTTATGGGTAATAGCCTTGGATTTTGGGACATATTGATCCTGACTCGAGTAGCCCAATTTCGATGGGTATTAGCCTTAGATTTCTGACCTGTTTGGTCTTGTCATATCCAAGCCCATTTTAGTTGGTATTAGCCTTAAAATTTATGGGTAATAGCCTTGGATTTTGGGACATATTGATCCTGACTCGAGTAGCCCAATTTCGATGGGTATTAGCCTTAGATTTCTGACCTGTTTGGTCTTGTCATATCCAAGCCCATTTTAGTTGGTATTAGCCTTAAAATTTATGGGTAATAGCCTTGGATTTTGGGACATATTGATCCTGACTCGAGTAGCCCAATTTCGATGGGTATTAGCCTTAGATTTCTGACCTGTTTGGTCTTGTCATATCCAAGCCCATTTTAGTTGGTATTAGCCTTAAAATTTATGGGTAATAGCCTTGGATTTTGGGACATATTGATCCTGACTCGAGTAGCCCAATTTCGATGGGTATTAGCCTTAGATTTCTGACCTGTTTGGTCTTGTCATATCCAAGCCCATTTTAGTTGGTATTAGCCTTAAAATTTATGGGTAATAGCCTTGGATTTTGGGACATATTGATCCTGACTCGAGTAGCCCAATTTCGATGGGTATTAGCCTTAGATTTCTGACCTGTTTGGTCTTGTCATATCCAAGCCCATTTTAGTTGGTATTAGCCTTAAAATTTATGGGTAATAGCCTTGGATTTTGGGACATATTGATCCTGACTCGAGTAGCCCAATTTCGATGGGTATTAGCCTTAGATTTCTGACCTGTTTGGTCTTGTCATATCCAAGCCCATTTTAGTTGGTATTAGCCTTAAAATTTATGGGTAATAGCCTTGGATTTTGGGACATATTGATCCTGACTCGAGTAGCCCAATTTCGATGGGTATTAGCCTTAGATTTCTGACCTGTTTGGTCTTGTCATATCCAAGCCCATTTTAGTTGGTATTAGCCTTAAAATTTATGGGTAATAGCCTTGGATTTTGGGACATATTGATCCTGACTCGAGTAGCCCAATTTCGATGGGTATTAGCCTTAGATTTCTGACCTGTTTGGTCTTGTCATATCCAAGCCCATTTTAGTTGGTATTAGCCTTAAAATTTATGGGTAATAGCCTTGGATTTTGGGACATATTGATCCTGACTCGAGTAGCCCAATTTCGATGGGTATTAGCCTTAGATTTCTGACCCTATTTGGTCTTGTCATATCCAAGCCCATTTTAGTTGGTATTAGCCTTAAAATTTATGGGTAATAGCCTTGGATTTTGGGACATATTGATCCTGACTCGAGTAGCCCAATTTCGATGGGTATTAGCCTTAGATTTCTGACCTGTTTGGTCTTGTCATATCCAAGCCCATTTTAGTTGGTATTAGCCTTAAAATTTATGGGTAATAGCCTTGGATTTTGGGACATATTGATCCTGACTCGAGTAGCCCAATTTCGATGGGTATTAGCCTTAGATTTCTGACCTGTTTGGTCTTGTCATATCCAAGCCCATTTTAGTTGGTATTAGCCTTAAAATTTATGGGTAATAGCCTTGGATTTTGGGACATATTGATCCTGACTCGAGTAGCCCAATTTCGATGGGTATTAGCCTTAGATTTCTGACCTGTTTGGTCTTGTCATATCCAAGCCCATTTTAGTTGGTATTAGCCTTAAAATTTATGGGTAATAGCCTTGGATTTTGGGACATATTGATCCTGACTCGAGTAGCCCAATTTCGATGGGTATTAGCCTTAGATTTCTGACCTGTTTGGTCTTGTCATATCCAAGCCCATTTTAGTTGGTATTAGCCTTAAAATTTATGGGTAATAGCCTTGGATTTTGGGACATATTGATCCTGACTCGAGTAGCCCAATTTCGATGGGTATTAGCCTTAGATTTCTGACCTGTTTGGTCTTGTCATATCCAAGCCCATTTTAGTTGGTATTAGCCTTAAAATTTATGGGTAATAGCCTTGGATTTTGGGACATATTGATCCTGACTCGAGTAGCCCAATTTCGATGGGTATTAGCCTTAGATTTCTGACCTGTTTGGTCTTGTCATATCCAAGCCCATTTTAGTTGGTATTAGCCTTAAAATTTATGGGTAATAGCCTTGGATTTTGGGACATATTGATCCTGACTCGAGTAGCCCAATTTCGATGGGTATTAGCCTTAGATTTCTGACCTGTTTGGTCTTGTCATATCCAAGCCCATTTTAGTTGGTATTAGCCTTAAAATTTATGGGTAATAGCCTTGGATTTTGGGACATATTGATCCTGACTCGAGTAGCCCAATTTCGATGGGTATTAGCCTTAGATTTCTGACCTGTTTGGTCTTGTCATATCCAAGCCCATTTTAGTTGGTATTAGCCTTAAAATTTATGGGTAATAGCCTTGGATTTTGGGACATATTGATCCTGACTCGAGTAGCCCAATTTCGATGGGTATTAGCCTTAGATTTCTGACCTGTTTGGTCTTGTCATATCCAAGCCCATTTTAGTTGGTATTAGCCTTAAAATTTATGGGTAATAGCCTTGGATTTTGGGACATATTGATCCTGACTCGAGTAGCCCAATTTCGATGGGTATTAGCCTTAGATTTCTGACCTGTTTGGTCTTGTCATATCCAAGCCCATTTTAGTTGGTATTAGCCTTAAAATTTATGGGTAATAGCCTTGGATTTTGGGACATATTGATCCTGACTCGAGTAGCCCAATTTCGATGGGTATTAGCCTTAGATTTCTGACCTGTTTGGTCTTGTCATATCCAAGCCCATTTTAGTTGGTATTAGCCTTAAAATTTATGGGTAATAGCCTTGGATTTTGGGACATATTGATCCTGACTCGAGTAGCCCAATTTCGATGGGTATTAGCCTTAGATTTCTGACCTGTTTGGTCTTGTCATATCCAAGCCCATTTTAGTTGGTATTAGCCTTAAAATTTATGGGTAATAGCCTTGGATTTTGGGACATATTGATCCTGACTCGAGTAGCCCAATTTCGATGGGTATTAGCCTTAGATTTCTGACCTGTTTGGTCTTGTCATATCCAAGCCCATTTTAGTTGGTATTAGCCTTAAAATTTATGGGTAATAGCCTTGGATTTTGGGACATATTGATCCTGACTCGAGTAGCCCAATTTCGATGGGTATTAGCCTTAGATTTCTGACCTGTTTGGTCTTGTCATATCCAAGCCCATTTTAGTTGGTATTAGCCTTAAAATTTATGGGTAATAGCCTTGGATTTTGGGACATATTGATCCTGACTCGAGTAGCCCAATTTCGATGGGTATTAGCCTTAGATTTCTGACCTGTTTGGTCTTGTCATATCCAAGCCCATTTTAGTTGGTATTAGCCTTAAAATTTATGGGTAATAGCCTTGGATTTTGGGACATATTGATCCTGACTCGAGTAGCCCAATTTCGATGGGTATTAGCCTTAGATTTCTGACCTGTTTGGTCTTGTCATATCCAAGCCCATTTTAGTTGGTATTAGCCTTAAAATTTATGGGTAATAGCCTTGGATTTTGGGACATATTGATCCTGACTCGAGTAGCCCAATTTCGATGGGTATTAGCCTTAGATTTCTGACCTGTTTGGTCTTGTCATATCCAAGCCCATTTTAGTTGGTATTAGCCTTAAAATTTATGGGTAATAGCCTTGGATTTTGGGACATATTGATCCTGACTCGAGTAGCCCAATTTCGATGGGTATTAGCCTTAGATTTCTGACCTGTTTGGTCTTGTCATATCCAAGCCCATTTTAGTTGGTATTAGCCTTAAAATTTATGGGTAATAGCCTTGGATTTTGGGACATATTGATCCTGACTCGAGTAGCCCAATTTCGATGGGTATTAGCCTTAGATTTCTGACCTGTTTGGTCTTGTCATATCCAAGCCCATTTTAGTTGGTATTAGCCTTAAAATTTATGGGTAATAGCCTTGGATTTTGGGACATATTGATCCTGACTCGAGTAGCCCAATTTCGATGGGTATTAGCCTTAGATTTCTGACCTGTTTGGTCTTGTCATATCCAAGCCCATTTTAGTTGGTATTAGCCTTAAAATTTATGGGTAATAGCCTTGGATTTTGGGACATATTGATCCTGACTCGAGTAGCCCAATTTCGATGGGTATTAGCCTTAGATTTCTGACCTGTTTGGTCTTGTCATATCCAAGCCCATTTTAGTTGGTATTAGCCTTAAAATTTATGGGTAATAGCCTTGGATTTTGGGACATATTGATCCTGACTCGAGTAGCCCAATTTCGATGGGTATTAGCCTTAGATTTCTGACCTGTTTGGTCTTGTCATATCCAAGCCCATTTTAGTTGGTATTAGCCTTAAAATTTATGGGTAATAGCCTTGGATTTTGGGACATATTGATCCTGACTCGAGTAGCCCAATTTCGATGGGTATTAGCCTTAGATTTCTGACCTGTTTGGTCTTGTCATATCCAAGCCCATTTTAGTTGGTATTAGCCTTAAAATTTATGGGTAATAGCCTTGGATTTTGGGACATATTGATCCTGACTCGAGTAGCCCAATTTCGATGGGTATTAGCCTTAGATTTCTGACCTGTTTGGTCTTGTCATATCCAAGCCCATTTTAGTTGGTATTAGCCTTAAAATTTATGGGTAATAGCCTTGGATTTTGGGACATATTGATCCTGACTCGAGTAGCCCAATTTCGATGGGTATTAGCCTTAGATTTCTGACCTGTTTGGTCTTGTCATATCCAAGCCCATTTTAGTTGGTATTAGCCTTAAAATTTATGGGTAATAGCCTTGGATTTTGGGACATATTGATCCTGACTCGAGTAGCCCAATTTCGATGGGTATTAGCCTTAGATTTCTGACCTGTTTGGTCTTGTCATATCCAAGCCCATTTTAGTTGGTATTAGCCTTAAAATTTATGGGTAATAGCCTTGGATTTTGGGACATATTGATCCTGACTCGAGTAGCCCAATTTCGATGGGTATTAGCCTTAGATTTCTGACCTGTTTGGTCTTGTCATATCCAAGCCCATTTTAGTTGGTATTAGCCTTAAAATTTATGGGTAATAGCCTTGGATTTTGGGACATATTGATCCTGACTCGAGTAGCCCAATTTCGATGGGTATTAGCCTTAGATTTCTGACCTGTTTGGTCTTGTCATATCCAAGCCCATTTTAGTTGGTATTAGCCTTAAAATTTATGGGTAATAGCCTTGGATTTTGGGACATATTGATCCTGACTCGAGTAGCCCAATTTCGATGGGTATTAGCCTTAGATTTCTGACCTGTTTGGTCTTGTCATATCCAAGCCCATTTTAGTTGGTATTAGCCTTAAAATTTATGGGTAATAGCCTTGGATTTTGGGACATATTGATCCTGACTCGAGTAGCCCAATTTCGATGGGTATTAGCCTTAGATTTCTGACCTGTTTGGTCTTGTCATATCCAAGCCCATTTTAGTTGGTATTAGCCTTAAAATTTATGGGTAATAGCCTTGGATTTTGGGACATATTGATCCTGACTCGAGTAGCCCAATTTCGATGGGTATTAGCCTTAGATTTCTGACCTGTTTGGTCTTGTCATATCCAAGCCCATTTTAGTTGGTATTAGCCTTAAAATTTATGGGTAATAGCCTTGGATTTTGGGACATATTGATCCTGACTCGAGTAGCCCAATTTCGATGGGTATTAGCCTTAGATTTCTGACCTGTTTGGTCTTGTCATATCCAAGCCCATTTTAGTTGGTATTAGCCTTAAAATTTATGGGTAATAGCCTTGGATTTTGGGACATATTGATCCTGACTCGAGTAGCCCAATTTCGATGGGTATTAGCCTTAGATTTCTGACCTGTTTGGTCTTGTCATATCCAAGCCCATTTTAGTTGGTATTAGCCTTAAAATTTATGGGTAATAGCCTTGGATTTTGGGACATATTGATCCTGACTCGAGTAGCCCAATTTCGATGGGTATTAGCCTTAGATTTCTGACCTGTTTGGTCTTGTCATATCCAAGCCCATTTTAGTTGGTATTAGCCTTAAAATTTATGGGTAATAGCCTTGGATTTTGGGACATATTGATCCTGACTCGAGTAGCCCAATTTCGATGGGTATTAGCCTTAGATTTCTGACCTGTTTGGTCTTGTCATATCCAAGCCCATTTTAGTTGGTATTAGCCTTAAAATTTATGGGTAATAGCCTTGGATTTTGGGACATATTGATCCTGACTCGAGTAGCCCAATTTCGATGGGTATTAGCCTTAGATTTCTGACCTGTTTGGTCTTGTCATATCCAAGCCCATTTTAGTTGGTATTAGCCTTAAAATTTATGGGTAATAGCCTTGGATTTTGGGACATATTGATCCTGACTCGAGTAGCCCAATTTCGATGGGTATTAGCCTTAGATTTCTGACCTGTTTGGTCTTGTCATATCCAAGCCCATTTTAGTTGGTATTAGCCTTAAAATTTATGGGTAATAGCCTTGGATTTTGGGACATATTGATCCTGACTCGAGTAGCCCAATTTCGATGGGTATTAGCCTTAGATTTCTGACCTGTTTGGTCTTGTCATATCCAAGCCCATTTTAGTTGGTATTAGCCTTAAAATTTATGGGTAATAGCCTTGGATTTTGGGACATATTGATCCTGACTCGAGTAGCCCAATTTCGATGGGTATTAGCCTTAGATTTCTGACCTGTTTGGTCTTGTCATATCCAAGCCCATTTTAGTTGGTATTAGCCTTAAAATTTATGGGTAATAGCCTTGGATTTTGGGACATATTGATCCTGACTCGAGTAGCCCAATTTCGATGGGTATTAGCCTTAGATTTCTGACCTGTTTGGTCTTGTCATATCCAAGCCCATTTTAGTTGGTATTAGCCTTAAAATTTATGGGTAATAGCCTTGGATTTTGGGACATATTGATCCTGACTCGAGTAGCCCAATTTCGATGGGTATTAGCCTTAGATTTCTGACCTGTTTGGTCTTGTCATATCCAAGCCCATTTTAGTTGGTATTAGCCTTAAAATTTATGGGTAATAGCCTTGGATTTTGGGACATATTGATCCTGACTCGAGTAGCCCAATTTCGATGGGTATTAGCCTTAGATTTCTGACCTGTTTGGTCTTGTCATATCCAAGCCCATTTTAGTTGGTATTAGCCTTAAAATTTATGGGTAATAGCCTTGGATTTTGGGACATATTGATCCTGACTCGAGTAGCCCAATTTCGATGGGTATTAGCCTTAGATTTCTGACCTGTTTGGTCTTGTCATATCCAAGCCCATTTTAGTTGGTATTAGCCTTAAAATTTATGGGTAATAGCCTTGGATTTTGGGACATATTGATCCTGACTCGAGTAGCCCAATTTCGATGGGTATTAGCCTTAGATTTCTGACCTGTTTGGTCTTGTCATATCCAAGCCCATTTTAGTTGGTATTAGCCTTAAAATTTATGGGTAATAGCCTTGGATTTTGGGACATATTGATCCTGACTCGAGTAGCCCAATTTCGATGGGTATTAGCCTTAGATTTCTGACCTGTTTGGTCTTGTCATATCCAAGCCCATTTTAGTTGGTATTAGCCTTAAAATTTATGGGTAATAGCCTTGGATTTTGGGACATATTGATCCTGACTCGAGTAGCCCAATTTCGATGGGTATTAGCCTTAGATTTCTGACCTGTTTGGTCTTGTCATATCCAAGCCCATTTTAGTTGGTATTAGCCTTAAAATTTATGGGTAATAGCCTTGGATTTTGGGACATATTGATCCTGACTCGAGTAGCCCAATTTCGATGGGTATTAGCCTTAGATTTCTGACCTGTTTGGTCTTGTCATATCCAAGCCCATTTTAGTTGGTATTAGCCTTAAAATTTATGGGTAATAGCCTTGGATTTTGGGACATATTGATCCTGACTCGAGTAGCCCAATTTCGATGGGTATTAGCCTTAGATTTCTGACCTGTTTGGTCTTGTCATATCCAAGCCCATTTTAGTTGGTATTAGCCTTAAAATTTATGGGTAATAGCCTTGGATTTTGGGACATATTGATCCTGACTCGAGTAGCCCAATTTCGATGGGTATTAGCCTTAGATTTCTGACCTGTTTGGTCTTGTCATATCCAAGCCCATTTTAGTTGGTATTAGCCTTAAAATTTATGGGTAATAGCCTTGGATTTTGGGACATATTGATCCTGACTCGAGTAGCCCAATTTCGATGGGTATTAGCCTTAGATTTCTGACCTGTTTGGTCTTGTCATATCCAAGCCCATTTTAGTTGGTATTAGCCTTAAAATTTATGGGTAATAGCCTTGGATTTTGGGACATATTGATCCTGACTCGAGTAGCCCAATTTCGATGGGTATTAGCCTTAGATTTCTGACCTGTTTGGTCTTGTCATATCCAAGCCCATTTTAGTTGGTATTAGCCTTAAAATTTATGGGTAATAGCCTTGGATTTTGGGACATATTGATCCTGACTCGAGTAGCCCAATTTCGATGGGTATTAGCCTTAGATTTCTGACCTGTTTGGTCTTGTCATATCCAAGCCCATTTTAGTTGGTATTAGCCTTAAAATTTATGGGTAATAGCCTTGGATTTTGGGACATATTGATCCTGACTCGAGTAGCCCAATTTCGATGGGTATTAGCCTTAGATTTCTGACCTGTTTGGTCTTGTCATATCCAAGCCCATTTTAGTTGGTATTAGCCTTAAAATTTATGGGTAATAGCCTTGGATTTTGGGACATATTGATCCTGACTCGAGTAGCCCAATTTCGATGGGTATTAGCCTTAGATTTCTGACCTGTTTGGTCTTGTCATATCCAAGCCCATTTTAGTTGGTATTAGCCTTAAAATTTATGGGTAATAGCCTTGGATTTTGGGACATATTGATCCTGACTCGAGTAGCCCAATTTCGATGGGTATTAGCCTTAGATTTCTGACCTGTTTGGTCTTGTCATATCCAAGCCCATTTTAGTTGGTATTAGCCTTAAAATTTATGGGTAATAGCCTTGGATTTTGGGACATATTGATCCTGACTCGAGTAGCCCAATTTCGATGGGTATTAGCCTTAGATTTCTGACCTGTTTGGTCTTGTCATATCCAAGCCCATTTTAGTTGGTATTAGCCTTAAAATTTATGGGTAATAGCCTTGGATTTTGGGACATATTGATCCTGACTCGAGTAGCCCAATTTCGATGGGTATTAGCCTTAGATTTCTGACCTGTTTGGTCTTGTCATATCCAAGCCCATTTTAGTTGGTATTAGCCTTAAAATTTATGGGTAATAGCCTTGGATTTTGGGACATATTGATCCTGACTCGAGTAGCCCAATTTCGATGGGTATTAGCCTTAGATTTCTGACCTGTTTGGTCTTGTCATATCCAAGCCCATTTTAGTTGGTATTAGCCTTAAAATTTATGGGTAATAGCCTTGGATTTTGGGACATATTGATCCTGACTCGAGTAGCCCAATTTCGATGGGTATTAGCCTTAGATTTCTGACCTGTTTGGTCTTGTCATATCCAAGCCCATTTTAGTTGGTATTAGCCTTAAAATTTATGGGTAATAGCCTTGGATTTTGGGACATATTGATCCTGACTCGAGTAGCCCAATTTCGATGGGTATTAGCCTTAGATTTCTGACCTGTTTGGTCTTGTCATATCCAAGCCCATTTTAGTTGGTATTAGCCTTAAAATTTATGGGTAATAGCCTTGGATTTTGGGACATATTGATCCTGACTCGAGTAGCCCAATTTCGATGGGTATTAGCCTTAGATTTCTGACCTGTTTGGTCTTGTCATATCCAAGCCCATTTTAGTTGGTATTAGCCTTAAAATTTATGGGTAATAGCCTTGGATTTTGGGACATATTGATCCTGACTCGAGTAGCCCAATTTCGATGGGTATTAGCCTTAGATTTCTGACCTGTTTGGTCTTGTCATATCCAAGCCCATTTTAGTTGGTATTAGCCTTAAAATTTATGGGTAATAGCCTTGGATTTTGGGACATATTGATCCTGACTCGAGTAGCCCAATTTCGATGGGTATTAGCCTTAGATTTCTGACCTGTTTGGTCTTGTCATATCCAAGCCCATTTTAGTTGGTATTAGCCTTAAAATTTATGGGTAATAGCCTTGGATTTTGGGACATATTGATCCTGACTCGAGTAGCCCAATTTCGATGGGTATTAGCCTTAGATTTCTGACCTGTTTGGTCTTGTCATATCCAAGCCCATTTTAGTTGGTATTAGCCTTAAAATTTATGGGTAATAGCCTTGGATTTTGGGACATATTGATCCTGACTCGAGTAGCCCAATTTCGATGGGTATTAGCCTTAGATTTCTGACCTGTTTGGTCTTGTCATATCCAAGCCCATTTTAGTTGGTATTAGCCTTAAAATTTATGGGTAATAGCCTTGGATTTTGGGACATATTGATCCTGACTCGAGTAGCCCAATTTCGATGGGTATTAGCCTTAGATTTCTGACCTGTTTGGTCTTGTCATATCCAAGCCCATTTTAGTTGGTATTAGCCTTAAAATTTATGGGTAATAGCCTTGGATTTTGGGACATATTGATCCTGACTCGAGTAGCCCAATTTCGATGGGTATTAGCCTTAGATTTCTGACCTGTTTGGTCTTGTCATATCCAAGCCCATTTTAGTTGGTATTAGCCTTAAAATTTATGGGTAATAGCCTTGGATTTTGGGACATATTGATCCTGACTCGAGTAGCCCAATTTCGATGGGTATTAGCCTTAGATTTCTGACCTGTTTGGTCTTGTCATATCCAAGCCCATTTTAGTTGGTATTAGCCTTAAAATTTATGGGTAATAGCCTTGGATTTTGGGACATATTGATCCTGACTCGAGTAGCCCAATTTCGATGGGTATTAGCCTTAGATTTCTGACCTGTTTGGTCTTGTCATATCCAAGCCCATTTTAGTTGGTATTAGCCTTAAAATTTATGGGTAATAGCCTTGGATTTTGGGACATATTGATCCTGACTCGAGTAGCCCAATTTCGATGGGTATTAGCCTTAGATTTCTGACCTGTTTGGTCTTGTCATATCCAAGCCCATTTTAGTTGGTATTAGCCTTAAAATTTATGGGTAATAGCCTTGGATTTTGGGACATATTGATCCTGACTCGAGTAGCCCAATTTCGATGGGTATTAGCCTTAGATTTCTGACCTGTTTGGTCTTGTCATATCCAAGCCCATTTTAGTTGGTATTAGCCTTAAAATTTATGGGTAATAGCCTTGGATTTTGGGACATATTGATCCTGACTCGAGTAGCCCAATTTCGATGGGTATTAGCCTTAGATTTCTGACCTGTTTGGTCTTGTCATATCCAAGCCCATTTTAGTTGGTATTAGCCTTAAAATTTATGGGTAATAGCCTTGGATTTTGGGACATATTGATCCTGACTCGAGTAGCCCAATTTCGATGGGTATTAGCCTTAGATTTCTGACCTGTTTGGTCTTGTCATATCCAAGCCCATTTTAGTTGGTATTAGCCTTAAAATTTATGGGTAATAGCCTTGGATTTTGGGACATATTGATCCTGACTCGAGTAGCCCAATTTCGATGGGTATTAGCCTTAGATTTCTGACCTGTTTGGTCTTGTCATATCCAAGCCCATTTTAGTTGGTATTAGCCTTAAAATTTATGGGTAATAGCCTTGGATTTTGGGACATATTGATCCTGACTCGAGTAGCCCAATTTCGATGGGTATTAGCCTTAGATTTCTGACCTGTTTGGTCTTGTCATATCCAAGCCCATTTTAGTTGGTATTAGCCTTAAAATTTATGGGTAATAGCCTTGGATTTTGGGACATATTGATCCTGACTCGAGTAGCCCAATTTCGATGGGTATTAGCCTTAGATTTCTGACCTGTTTGGTCTTGTCATATCCAAGCCCATTTTAGTTGGTATTAGCCTTAAAATTTATGGGTAATAGCCTTGGATTTTGGGACATATTGATCCTGACTCGAGTAGCCCAATTTCGATGGGTATTAGCCTTAGATTTCTGACCTGTTTGGTCTTGTCATATCCAAGCCCATTTTAGTTGGTATTAGCCTTAAAATTTATGGGTAATAGCCTTGGATTTTGGGACATATTGATCCTGACTCGAGTAGCCCAATTTCGATGGGTATTAGCCTTAGATTTCTGACCTGTTTGGTCTTGTCATATCCAAGCCCATTTTAGTTGGTATTAGCCTTAAAATTTATGGGTAATAGCCTTGGATTTTGGGACATATTGATCCTGACTCGAGTAGCCCAATTTCGATGGGTATTAGCCTTAGATTTCTGACCTGTTTGGTCTTGTCATATCCAAGCCCATTTTAGTTGGTATTAGCCTTAAAATTTATGGGTAATAGCCTTGGATTTTGGGACATATTGATCCTGACTCGAGTAGCCCAATTTCGATGGGTATTAGCCTTAGATTTCTGACCTGTTTGGTCTTGTCATATCCAAGCCCATTTTAGTTGGTATTAGCCTTAAAATTTATGGGTAATAGCCTTGGATTTTGGGACATATTGATCCTGACTCGAGTAGCCCAATTTCGATGGGTATTAGCCTTAGATTTCTGACCTGTTTGGTCTTGTCATATCCAAGCCCATTTTAGTTGGTATTAGCCTTAAAATTTATGGGTAATAGCCTTGGATTTTGGGACATATTGATCCTGACTCGAGTAGCCCAATTTCGATGGGTATTAGCCTTAGATTTCTGACCTGTTTGGTCTTGTCATATCCAAGCCCATTTTAGTTGGTATTAGCCTTAAAATTTATGGGTAATAGCCTTGGATTTTGGGACATATTGATCCTGACTCGAGTAGCCCAATTTCGATGGGTATTAGCCTTAGATTTCTGACCTGTTTGGTCTTGTCATATCCAAGCCCATTTTAGTTGGTATTAGCCTTAAAATTTATGGGTAATAGCCTTGGATTTTGGGACATATTGATCCTGACTCGAGTAGCCCAATTTCGATGGGTATTAGCCTTAGATTTCTGACCTGTTTGGTCTTGTCATATCCAAGCCCATTTTAGTTGGTATTAGCCTTAAAATTTATGGGTAATAGCCTTGGATTTTGGGACATATTGATCCTGACTCGAGTAGCCCAATTTCGATGGGTATTAGCCTTAGATTTCTGACCTGTTTGGTCTTGTCATATCCAAGCCCATTTTAGTTGGTATTAGCCTTAAAATTTATGGGTAATAGCCTTGGATTTTGGGACATATTGATCCTGACTCGAGTAGCCCAATTTCGATGGGTATTAGCCTTAGATTTCTGACCTGTTTGGTCTTGTCATATCCAAGCCCATTTTAGTTGGTATTAGCCTTAAAATTTATGGGTAATAGCCTTGGATTTTGGGACATATTGATCCTGACTCGAGTAGCCCAATTTCGATGGGTATTAGCCTTAGATTTCTGACCTGTTTGGTCTTGTCATATCCAAGCCCATTTTAGTTGGTATTAGCCTTAAAATTTATGGGTAATAGCCTTGGATTTTGGGACATATTGATCCTGACTCGAGTAGCCCAATTTCGATGGGTATTAGCCTTAGATTTCTGACCTGTTTGGTCTTGTCATATCCAAGCCCATTTTAGTTGGTATTAGCCTTAAAATTTATGGGTAATAGCCTTGGATTTTGGGACATATTGATCCTGACTCGAGTAGCCCAATTTCGATGGGTATTAGCCTTAGATTTCTGACCTGTTTGGTCTTGTCATATCCAAGCCCATTTTAGTTGGTATTAGCCTTAAAATTTATGGGTAATAGCCTTGGATTTTGGGACATATTGATCCTGACTCGAGTAGCCCAATTTCGATGGGTATTAGCCTTAGATTTCTGACCTGTTTGGTCTTGTCATATCCAAGCCCATTTTAGTTGGTATTAGCCTTAAAATTTATGGGTAATAGCCTTGGATTTTGGGACATATTGATCCTGACTCGAGTAGCCCAATTTCGATGGGTATTAGCCTTAGATTTCTGACCTGTTTGGTCTTGTCATATCCAAGCCCATTTTAGTTGGTATTAGCCTTAAAATTTATGGGTAATAGCCTTGGATTTTGGGACATATTGATCCTGACTCGAGTAGCCCAATTTCGATGGGTATTAGCCTTAGATTTCTGACCTGTTTGGTCTTGTCATATCCAAGCCCATTTTAGTTGGTATTAGCCTTAAAATTTATGGGTAATAGCCTTGGATTTTGGGACATATTGATCCTGACTCGAGTAGCCCAATTTCGATGGGTATTAGCCTTAGATTTCTGACCTGTTTGGTCTTGTCATATCCAAGCCCATTTTAGTTGGTATTAGCCTTAAAATTTATGGGTAATAGCCTTGGATTTTGGGACATATTGATCCTGACTCGAGTAGCCCAATTTCGATGGGTATTAGCCTTAGATTTCTGACCTGTTTGGTCTTGTCATATCCAAGCCCATTTTAGTTGGTATTAGCCTTAAAATTTATGGGTAATAGCCTTGGATTTTGGGACATATTGATCCTGACTCGAGTAGCCCAATTTCGATGGGTATTAGCCTTAGATTTCTGACCTGTTTGGTCTTGTCATATCCAAGCCCATTTTAGTTGGTATTAGCCTTAAAATTTATGGGTAATAGCCTTGGATTTTGGGACATATTGATCCTGACTCGAGTAGCCCAATTTCGATGGGTATTAGCCTTAGATTTCTGACCTGTTTGGTCTTGTCATATCCAAGCCCATTTTAGTTGGTATTAGCCTTAAAATTTATGGGTAATAGCCTTGGATTTTGGGACATATTGATCCTGACTCGAGTAGCCCAATTTCGATGGGTATTAGCCTTAGATTTCTGACCTGTTTGGTCTTGTCATATCCAAGCCCATTTTAGTTGGTATTAGCCTTAAAATTTATGGGTAATAGCCTTGGATTTTGGGACATATTGATCCTGACTCGAGTAGCCCAATTTCGATGGGTATTAGCCTTAGATTTCTGACCTGTTTGGTCTTGTCATATCCAAGCCCATTTTAGTTGGTATTAGCCTTAAAATTTATGGGTAATAGCCTTGGATTTTGGGACATATTGATCCTGACTCGAGTAGCCCAATTTCGATGGGTATTAGCCTTAGATTTCTGACCTGTTTGGTCTTGTCATATCCAAGCCCATTTTAGTTGGTATTAGCCTTAAAATTTATGGGTAATAGCCTTGGATTTTGGGACATATTGATCCTGACTCGAGTAGCCCAATTTCGATGGGTATTAGCCTTAGATTTCTGACCTGTTTGGTCTTGTCATATCCAAGCCCATTTTAGTTGGTATTAGCCTTAAAATTTATGGGTAATAGCCTTGGATTTTGGGACATATTGATCCTGACTCGAGTAGCCCAATTTCGATGGGTATTAGCCTTAGATTTCTGACCTGTTTGGTCTTGTCATATCCAAGCCCATTTTAGTTGGTATTAGCCTTAAAATTTATGGGTAATAGCCTTGGATTTTGGGACATATTGATCCTGACTCGAGTAGCCCAATTTCGATGGGTATTAGCCTTAGATTTCTGACCTGTTTGGTCTTGTCATATCCAAGCCCATTTTAGTTGGTATTAGCCTTAAAATTTATGGGTAATAGCCTTGGATTTTGGGACATATTGATCCTGACTCGAGTAGCCCAATTTCGATGGGTATTAGCCTTAGATTTCTGACCTGTTTGGTCTTGTCATATCCAAGCCCATTTTAGTTGGTATTAGCCTTAAAATTTATGGGTAATAGCCTTGGATTTTGGGACATATTGATCCTGACTCGAGTAGCCCAATTTCGATGGGTATTAGCCTTAGATTTCTGACCTGTTTGGTCTTGTCATATCCAAGCCCATTTTAGTTGGTATTAGCCTTAAAATTTATGGGTAATAGCCTTGGATTTTGGGACATATTGATCCTGACTCGAGTAGCCCAATTTCGATGGGTATTAGCCTTAGATTTCTGACCTGTTTGGTCTTGTCATATCCAAGCCCATTTTAGTTGGTATTAGCCTTAAAATTTATGGGTAATAGCCTTGGATTTTGGGACATATTGATCCTGACTCGAGTAGCCCAATTTCGATGGGTATTAGCCTTAGATTTCTGACCTGTTTGGTCTTGTCATATCCAAGCCCATTTTAGTTGGTATTAGCCTTAAAATTTATGGGTAATAGCCTTGGATTTTGGGACATATTGATCCTGACTCGAGTAGCCCAATTTCGATGGGTATTAGCCTTAGATTTCTGACCTGTTTGGTCTTGTCATATCCAAGCCCATTTTAGTTGGTATTAGCCTTAAAATTTATGGGTAATAGCCTTGGATTTTGGGACATATTGATCCTGACTCGAGTAGCCCAATTTCGATGGGTATTAGCCTTAGATTTCTGACCTGTTTGGTCTTGTCATATCCAAGCCCATTTTAGTTGGTATTAGCCTTAAAATTTATGGGTAATAGCCTTGGATTTTGGGACATATTGATCCTGACTCGAGTAGCCCAATTTCGATGGGTATTAGCCTTAGATTTCTGACCTGTTTGGTCTTGTCATATCCAAGCCCATTTTAGTTGGTATTAGCCTTAAAATTTATGGGTAATAGCCTTGGATTTTGGGACATATTGATCCTGACTCGAGTAGCCCAATTTCGATGGGTATTAGCCTTAGATTTCTGACCTGTTTGGTCTTGTCATATCCAAGCCCATTTTAGTTGGTATTAGCCTTAAAATTTATGGGTAATAGCCTTGGATTTTGGGACATATTGATCCTGACTCGAGTAGCCCAATTTCGATGGGTATTAGCCTTAGATTTCTGACCTGTTTGGTCTTGTCATATCCAAGCCCATTTTAGTTGGTATTAGCCTTAAAATTTATGGGTAATAGCCTTGGATTTTGGGACATATTGATCCTGACTCGAGTAGCCCAATTTCGATGGGTATTAGCCTTAGATTTCTGACCTGTTTGGTCTTGTCATATCCAAGCCCATTTTAGTTGGTATTAGCCTTAAAATTTATGGGTAATAGCCTTGGATTTTGGGACATATTGATCCTGACTCGAGTAGCCCAATTTCGATGGGTATTAGCCTTAGATTTCTGACCTGTTTGGTCTTGTCATATCCAAGCCCATTTTAGTTGGTATTAGCCTTAAAATTTATGGGTAATAGCCTTGGATTTTGGGACATATTGATCCTGACTCGAGTAGCCCAATTTCGATGGGTATTAGCCTTAGATTTCTGACCTGTTTGGTCTTGTCATATCCAAGCCCATTTTAGTTGGTATTAGCCTTAAAATTTATGGGTAATAGCCTTGGATTTTGGGACATATTGATCCTGACTCGAGTAGCCCAATTTCGATGGGTATTAGCCTTAGATTTCTGACCTGTTTGGTCTTGTCATATCCAAGCCCATTTTAGTTGGTATTAGCCTTAAAATTTATGGGTAATAGCCTTGGATTTTGGGACATATTGATCCTGACTCGAGTAGCCCAATTTCGATGGGTATTAGCCTTAGATTTCTGACCTGTTTGGTCTTGTCATATCCAAGCCCATTTTAGTTGGTATTAGCCTTAAAATTTATGGGTAATAGCCTTGGATTTTGGGACATATTGATCCTGACTCGAGTAGCCCAATTTCGATGGGTATTAGCCTTAGATTTCTGACCTGTTTGGTCTTGTCATATCCAAGCCCATTTTAGTTGGTATTAGCCTTAAAATTTATGGGTAATAGCCTTGGATTTTGGGACATATTGATCCTGACTCGAGTAGCCCAATTTCGATGGGTATTAGCCTTAGATTTCTGACCTGTTTGGTCTTGTCATATCCAAGCCCATTTTAGTTGGTATTAGCCTTAAAATTTATGGGTAATAGCCTTGGATTTTGGGACATATTGATCCTGACTCGAGTAGCCCAATTTCGATGGGTATTAGCCTTAGATTTCTGACCTGTTTGGTCTTGTCATATCCAAGCCCATTTTAGTTGGTATTAGCCTTAAAATTTATGGGTAATAGCCTTGGATTTTGGGACATATTGATCCTGACTCGAGTAGCCCAATTTCGATGGGTATTAGCCTTAGATTTCTGACCTGTTTGGTCTTGTCATATCCAAGCCCATTTTAGTTGGTATTAGCCTTAAAATTTATGGGTAATAGCCTTGGATTTTGGGACATATTGATCCTGACTCGAGTAGCCCAATTTCGATGGGTATTAGCCTTAGATTTCTGACCTGTTTGGTCTTGTCATATCCAAGCCCATTTTAGTTGGTATTAGCCTTAAAATTTATGGGTAATAGCCTTGGATTTTGGGACATATTGATCCTGACTCGAGTAGCCCAATTTCGATGGGTATTAGCCTTAGATTTCTGACCTGTTTGGTCTTGTCATATCCAAGCCCATTTTAGTTGGTATTAGCCTTAAAATTTATGGGTAATAGCCTTGGATTTTGGGACATATTGATCCTGACTCGAGTAGCCCAATTTCGATGGGTATTAGCCTTAGATTTCTGACCTGTTTGGTCTTGTCATATCCAAGCCCATTTTAGTTGGTATTAGCCTTAAAATTTATGGGTAATAGCCTTGGATTTTGGGACATATTGATCCTGACTCGAGTAGCCCAATTTCGATGGGTATTAGCCTTAGATTTCTGACCTGTTTGGTCTTGTCATATCCAAGCCCATTTTAGTTGGTATTAGCCTTAAAATTTATGGGTAATAGCCTTGGATTTTGGGACATATTGATCCTGACTCGAGTAGCCCAATTTCGATGGGTATTAGCCTTAGATTTCTGACCTGTTTGGTCTTGTCATATCCAAGCCCATTTTAGTTGGTATTAGCCTTAAAATTTATGGGTAATAGCCTTGGATTTTGGGACATATTGATCCTGACTCGAGTAGCCCAATTTCGATGGGTATTAGCCTTAGATTTCTGACCTGTTTGGTCTTGTCATATCCAAGCCCATTTTAGTTGGTATTAGCCTTAAAATTTATGGGTAATAGCCTTGGATTTTGGGACATATTGATCCTGACTCGAGTAGCCCAATTTCGATGGGTATTAGCCTTAGATTTCTGACCTGTTTGGTCTTGTCATATCCAAGCCCATTTTAGTTGGTATTAGCCTTAAAATTTATGGGTAATAGCCTTGGATTTTGGGACATATTGATCCTGACTCGAGTAGCCCAATTTCGATGGGTATTAGCCTTAGATTTCTGACCTGTTTGGTCTTGTCATATCCAAGCCCATTTTAGTTGGTATTAGCCTTAAAATTTATGGGTAATAGCCTTGGATTTTGGGACATATTGATCCTGACTCGAGTAGCCCAATTTCGATGGGTATTAGCCTTAGATTTCTGACCTGTTTGGTCTTGTCATATCCAAGCCCATTTTAGTTGGTATTAGCCTTAAAATTTATGGGTAATAGCCTTGGATTTTGGGACATATTGATCCTGACTCGAGTAGCCCAATTTCGATGGGTATTAGCCTTAGATTTCTGACCTGTTTGGTCTTGTCATATCCAAGCCCATTTTAGTTGGTATTAGCCTTAAAATTTATGGGTAATAGCCTTGGATTTTGGGACATATTGATCCTGACTCGAGTAGCCCAATTTCGATGGGTATTAGCCTTAGATTTCTGACCTGTTTGGTCTTGTCATATCCAAGCCCATTTTAGTTGGTATTAGCCTTAAAATTTATGGGTAATAGCCTTGGATTTTGGGACATATTGATCCTGACTCGAGTAGCCCAATTTCGATGGGTATTAGCCTTAGATTTCTGACCTGTTTGGTCTTGTCATATCCAAGCCCATTTTAGTTGGTATTAGCCTTAAAATTTATGGGTAATAGCCTTGGATTTTGGGACATATTGATCCTGACTCGAGTAGCCCAATTTCGATGGGTATTAGCCTTAGATTTCTGACCTGTTTGGTCTTGTCATATCCAAGCCCATTTTAGTTGGTATTAGCCTTAAAATTTATGGGTAATAGCCTTGGATTTTGGGACATATTGATCCTGACTCGAGTAGCCCAATTTCGATGGGTATTAGCCTTAGATTTCTGACCTGTTTGGTCTTGTCATATCCAAGCCCATTTTAGTTGGTATTAGCCTTAAAATTTATGGGTAATAGCCTTGGATTTTGGGACATATTGATCCTGACTCGAGTAGCCCAATTTCGATGGGTATTAGCCTTAGATTTCTGACCTGTTTGGTCTTGTCATATCCAAGCCCATTTTAGTTGGTATTAGTTT
>JAJQXV010000030.1:25955-60433 GCA_025169955.1 Salix arbutifolia
AATAGCCTTGGATTTTGGGACATATTGATCCTGACTCGAGTAGCCCAATTTCGATGGGTATTAGCCTTACATTTCTGACCTGTTTGGTCTTGTCATATCCAAGCCCATTGTAGTTGGTATTAGCCTTAAAATTTATGGGTAATAGCCTTGGATTTTGGGACATATTGATCCTGACTCGAGTAGCCCAATTTCGATGGGTATTAGCCTTAGATTTCTGACCTGTTTGGTCTTGTCATATCCAAGCCCATTGTAGTTGGTATTAGCCTTAAAATTTATGGGTAATAGCCTTGGATTTTGGGACATATTGATCCTGACTCGACTAGCCCAATTTCGATGGGTATTAGCCTTAGATTTCTGACCTGTTTGGTCTTGTCATATCCAAGCCCATTTTAGTTGGTATTAGCCTTAAAATTTATGGGTAATAGCCTTGGATTTTGGGACATATTGATCCTGACTCGACTAGCCCAATTTCGATGGGTATTAGCCTTAGATTTCTGACCTGTTTGGTCTTGTCATATCCAAGCCCATTGTAGTTGGTATTAGCCTTAAAATTTATGGGTAATAGCCTTGGATTTTGGGACATATTGATCCTGACTCGAGTAGCCCAATTTCGATGGGTATTAGCCTTAGATTTCTGACCTGTTTGGTCTTGTCATATCCAAGCCCATTGTAGTTGGTATTAGCCTTAAAATTTATGGGTAATAGCCTTGGATTTTGGGACATATTGATCCTGACTCGATGAACCCAATTTCGATGGGTATTAGCCTTAGATTTCTGACCTGTTTGGTCTTGTCATATCCAAGCCCATTGTAGTTGGTATTAGCCTTAAAATTTATGGGTAATAGCCTTGGATTTTGGGACATATTGATCCTGACTCGACTAGCCCAATTTCGATGGGTATTAGCCTTAGATTTCTGACCTGTTTGGTCTTGTCATATCCAAGCCCATTGTAGTTGGTATTAGCCTTAAAATTTATGGGTAATAGCCTTGGATTTTGGGACATATTGATCCTGACTCGAGTAGCCCAATTTCGATGGGTATTAGCCTTACATTTCTGACCTGTTTGGTCTTGTCATATCCAAGCCTATTTTAGTTGGTATTAGCCTTAAAATTTATGGGTAATAGCCTTGGATTTTGGGACATATTGATCCTGACTCGACTAGCCCAATTTCGATGGGTATTAGCCTTAGATTTCTGACCTGTTTGGTCTTGTCATATCCAAGACCATTGTAGTTGGTATTAGCCTTAAAATTTATGGGTAATAGCCTTGGATTTTGGGACATATTGATCCTGACTCGAGTAGCCCAATTTCGATGGGTATTAGCCTTACATTTCTGACCTGTTTGGTCTTGTCATATCCAAGCCCATTGTAGTTGGTATTAGCCTTAAAATTTATGGGTAATAGCCTTGGATTTTGGGACATATTGATCCTGACTCGAGTAGCCCAATTTCGATGGGTATTAGCCTTAGATTTCTGACCTGTTTGGTCTTGTCATATCCAAGCCCATTGTAGTTGGTATTAGCCTTAAAATTTATGGGTAATAGCCTTGGATTTTGGGACATATTGATCCTGACTCGAGTAGCCCAATTTCGATGGGTATTAGCCTTACATTTCTGACCTGTTTGGTCTTGTCATATCCAAGCCGATTGTTGTTGGTATTAGCATTAAAATTTATGGGTAATAGCCTTGGATTTTGGGACATATTGATCCTGACTCGAGTAGCCCAATTTCGATGGGTATTAGCCTTAGATTTCTGACCTGTTTGGTCTTGTCATATCCAAGCCCATTTTAGTTGGTATTAGCCTTAAAATTTATGGGTAATAGCCTTGGATTTTGGGACATATTGATCCTGACTCGACTAGCCCAATTTCGATTGGTCTTATCCTTAGATTTCTGACCTGTTTGCTCTTGTCATATCCAAGCCCATTTTAGGTGGTATTAGCCTTAAAATTTATGGGTAATAGCCTTGGATTTTGGGACGTATTGATCCTGACTCGATGAACCCAATTTCAATGGGTATTAGCCTTAGATTTCTGACCTGTTTGGTCTTGTCATATCCAAGCCCATTGTAGTTGGTATTAGCCTTAAAATTTATGGGTAATAGCCTTGGATTTTGGGACATATTGATCCTGACTCGACTAGCCCAATTTCGATGGGTATTAGCCTTAGATTTCTGACCTGTTTGGTCTTGTCATATCCAAGCCCATTGTAGTTGGTATTAGCCTTAAAATTTATGGGTAATAGCCTTGGATTTTGGGACATATTGATCCTGACTCGACTAGCCCAATTTCGATGGGTATTAGCCTTAGATTTCTGACCTGTTTGGTCTTGTCATATCCAAGCCCATTTTAGTTGGTATTAGCCTTAAAATTTATGGGTAATAGCCTTGGATTTTGGGACATATTGATCCTGACTCGACTAGCCCAATTTCGATGGGTATTAGCCTTAGATTTCTGACCTGTTTGGTCTTGTCATATCCAAGCCCATTGTAGTTGGTATTAGCCTTAAAATTTATGGGTAATAGCCTTGGATTTTGGGACATATTGATCCTGACTCGACTAGCCCAATTTCGATGGGTATTAGCCTTAGATTTCTGACCTGTTTGGTCTTGTCATATCCAAGCCCATTGTAGTTGGTATTAGCCTTAAAATTTATGGGTAATAGCCTTGGATTTTGGGACATATTGATCCTGACTCGAGTAGCCCAATTTCGATGGGTATTAGCCTTAGATTTCTGACCTGTTTGGTCTTGTCATATCCAAGCCCATTTTAGTTGGTATTAGCCTTAAAATTTATGGGTAATAGCCTTGGATTTTGGGACATATTGATCCTGACTCGACTAGCCCAATTTCGATGGGTATTAGCCTTAGATTTCTGACCTGTTTGGTCTTGTCATATCCAAGCCCATTTTAGTTGGTATTAGCCTTAAAATTTATGGGTAATAGCCTTGGATTTTGGGACATATTGATCCTGACTCGAGTAGCCCAATTTCGATGGGTATTAGCCTTAGATTTCTGACCTGTTTGGTCTTGTCATATCCAAGCCCATTGTAGTTGGTATTAGCCTTAAAATTTATGGGTAATAGCCTTGGATTTTGGGACATATTGATCCTGACTCGACTAGCCCAATTTCGATGGGTATTAGCCTTAGATTTCTGACCTGTTTGGTCTTGTCATATCCAAGCCCATTTTAGTTGGTATTAGCCTTAAAATTTATGGGTAATAGCCTTGGATTTTGGGACATATTGATCCTGACTCGACTAGCCCAATTTCGATGGGTATTAGCCTTAGATTTCTGACCTGTTTGGTCTTGTCATATCCAAGCCCATTTTAGTTGGTATTAGCCTTAAAATTTATGGGTAATAGCCTTGGATTTTGGGACATATTGATCCTGACTCGACTAGCCCAATTTCGATGGGTATTAGCCTTAGATTTCTGACCTGTTTGGTCTTGTCATATCCAAGCCCATTTTAGTTGGTATTAGCCTTAAAATTTATGGGTAATAGCCTTGGATTTTGGGACATATTGATCCTGACTCGACTAGCCCAATTTCGATGGGTATTAGCCTTAGATTTCTGACCTGTTTGGTCTTGTCATATCCAAGCCCATTGTAGTTGGTATTAGCCTTAAAATTTATGGGTAATAGCCTTGGATTTTGGGACATATTGATCCTGACTCGACTAGCCCAATTTCGATGGGTATTAGCCTTAGATTTCTGACCTGTTTGGTCTTGTCATATCCAAGCCCATTGTAGTTGGTATTAGCCTTAAAATTTATGGGTAATAGCCTTGGATTTTGGGACATATTGATCCTGACTCGACTAGCCCAATTTCGATGGGTATTAGCCTTAGATTTCTGACCTGTTTGGTCTTGTCATATCCAAGCCCATTGTAGTTGGTATTAGCCTTAAAATTTATGGGTAATAGCCTTGGATTTTGGGACATATTGATCCTGACTCGAGTAGCCCAATTTCGATGGGTATTAGCCTTAGATTTCTGACCTGTTTGGTCTTGTCATATCCAAGCCCATTTTAGTTGGTATTAGCCTTAAAATTTATGGGTAATAGCCTTGGATTTTGGGACATATTGATCCTGACTCGACTAGCCCAATTTCGATGGGTATTAGCCTTAGATTTCTGACCTGTTTGGTCTTGTCATATCCAAGCCCATTTTAGTTGGTATTAGCCTTAAAATTTATGGGTAATAGCCTTGGATTTTGGGACATATTGATCCTGACTTGATTAGCCCAATTTCGATGGGTATTAGCCTTAGATTTCTGACCTGTTTGGTCTTGTCATATCCAAGCCCATTGTAGTTGGTATTAGCCTTAAAATTTATGGGTAATAGCCTTGGATTTTGGGACATATTGATACTGACTTGACTAGCCCAATTTCGATGGGTATTAGCCTTAGATTTCTGTCCTGTTTGGTCTTGTCCTATCCAAGCCCATTTTAGTTGGTATTAGCCTTGAAATATATGGGTAATAGCCTTGGATTTTGGGACATATTGATCCTGACTCGAGTAGCCCAATTTCGATGGGTATTAACCTTAGATTTCACACCTGTTTGGTCCTGTAATATCCAAGCCATTGTAGTTGGTATTAGCCTTAAATTTTATGGGTAATAGCCTTAGATTTTGGGACATATTGATCCTGACTCGATTAGCCCAATTTCGATGGGTATTAGCCTTAGATTTCAGACCTGTTTGGTCTTGTCATATCCAAGCCCATTGTAGTTGGTATTAGCCTTAAAATTTATGGGTAATAGCCTTGGATTTTGGGAAATATTGATCCTGACTCGACTAGCCCAATTTCGATGGGTATTAGCCTTAGATTTCTGACCTGTTTGGTCTAGTCATATCCAAGCCCATTGTAGTTGGTATTAGCCTTAAAATTTATGGGTAATAGCCTTGGATTTTGGGACATATTGATCCTGACTCGACTAGCCCAATTTCGATGGGTATTAGCCTTAGATTTCTGACCTGTTTGGTCTTGTCATATCCAAGCCCATTGTAGTTGGTATTAGCCTTAAAATTTATGGGTAATAGCCTTGGATTTTGGGACATATTGATCCTGACTCGACTAGCCCAATTTCGATGGGTATTAGCCTTAGATTTCTGACCTGTTTGGTCTTGTCATATCCAAGCCCATTGTAGTTGGTATTAGCCTTAAAATTTATGGGTAATAGCCTTGGATTTTGGGACATATTGATCCTGACTCGATAGCCCAATTTCGATGGGTATTAGCCTTAGATTTCTGACCTGTTTGGTCTTGTCATATCCAAGCCCATTTTAGTTGGTATTAGCCTTAAAATTTATGGGTAATAGCCTTGGATTTTGGGACATATTGATCCTGACTCGACTAGCCCAATTTCGATGGGTATTAGCCTTAGATTTCTGACCTGTTTGGTCTTGTCATATCCAAGCCATTGTAGTTGGTATTAGCCTTAAAATTTATGGGTAATAGCCTTGGATTTTGGGACATATTGATCCTGACTCGACTAGCCCAATTTCGATGGGTATTAGCCTTAGATTTCTGACCTGTTTGGTCTTGTCATATCCAAGCCCATTGTAGTTGGTATTAGCCTTAAAATTTATGGGTAATAGCCTTGGATTTTGGGACATATTGATCCTGACTCGACTAGCCCAATTTCGATGGGTATTAGCCTTAGATTTCTGACCTGTTTGGTCTTGTCATATCCAAGCCCATTTTAGTTGGTATTAGCCTTCAAATTTATGGGTAATAGCCTTGGATTTTGGGACATATTGATCCTGACTCGATAGCCCAATTTCGATGGGTATTAGCCTTAGATTTCTGACCTGTTTGGTCTTGTCATATCCAAGCCCATTGTAGTTGGTATTAGCCTTAAAATTTATGGGTAATAGCCTTGGATTTTGGGACATATTGATCCTGACTCGACTAGCCCAATTTCGATGGGTATTAGCCTTAGATTTCTGACCTGTTTGGTCTTGTCATATCCAAGCCCATTGTAGTTGGTATTAGCCTTAAAATTTATGGGTAATAGCCTTGGATTTTGGGACATATTGATCCTGACTCGACTAGCCCAATTTCGATGGGTATTAGCCTTAGATTTCTGACCTGTTTGGTCTTGTCATATCCAAGCCCATTGTAGTTGGTATTAGCCTTAAAATTTATGGGTAATAGCCTTGGATTTTGGGACATATTGATCCTGACTCGACTAGCCCAATTTCGATGGGTATTAGCCTTAGATTTCTGACCTGTTTGGTCTTGTCATATCCAAGCCCATTGTAGTTGGTATTAGCCTTAAAATTTATGGGTAATAGCCTTGGATTTTGGGACATATTGATCCTGACTCGAGTAGCCCAATTTCGATGGGTATTAGCCTTAGATTTCTGACCTGTTTGGTCTTGTCATATCCAAGCCCATTTTAGTTGGTATTAGCCTTAAAATTTATGGGTAATAGCCTTGGATTTTGGGACATATTGATCCTGACTCGACTAGCCCAATTTCGATGGGTATTAGCCTTAGATTTCTGACCTGTTTGGTCTTGTCATATCCAAGCCCATTTTAGTTGGTATTAGCCTTAAAATTTATGGGTAATAGCCTTGGATTTTGGGACATATTGATCCTGACTCGACTAGCCCAATTTCGATGGGTATTAGCCTTAGATTTCTGACCTGTTTGGTCTTGTCATATCCAAGCCCATTGTAGTTGGTATTAGCCTTAAAATTTATGGGTAATAGCCTTGGATTTTGGGACATATTGATCCTGACTCGACTAGCCCAATTTCGATGGGTATTAGCCTTAGATTTCTGACCTGTTTGGTCTTGTCATATCCAAGCCCATTTAGTTGGTATTAGCCTTAAAATTTATGGGTAATAGCCTTGGATTTTGGGACATATTGATCCTGACTCGACTAGCCCAATTTCGATGGGTATTAGCCTTAGATTTCTGACCTGTTTGGTCTTGTCATATCCAAGCCCATTGTAGTTGGTATTAGCCTTAAAATTTATGGGTAATAGCCTTGGATTTTGGGACATATTGATCCTGACTCGACTAGCCCAATTTCGATGGGTATTAGCCTTAGATTTCTGACCTGTTTGGTCTTGTCATATCCAAGCCCATTGTAGTTGGTATTAGCCTTAAAATTTATGGGTAATAGCCTTGGATTTTGGGACATATTGATCCTGACTCGACTAGCCCAATTTCGATGGGTATTAGCCTTAGATTTCTGACCTGTTTGGTCTTGTCATATCCAAGCCCATTTAGTTGGTATTAGCCTTAAAATTTATGGGTAATAGCCTTGGATTTTGGGACATATTGATCCTGACTCGACTAGCCCAATTTCGATGGGTATTAGCCTTAGATTTCTGACCTGTTTGGTCTTGTCATATCCAAGCCCATTGTAGTTGGTATTAGCCTTAAAATTTATGGGTAATAGCCTTGGATTTTGGGACATATTGATCCTGACTCGATAGCCCAATTTCGATGGGTATTAGCCTTAGATTTCTGACCTGTTTGGTCTTGTCATATCCAAGCCCATTGTAGTTGGTATTAGCCTTAAAATTTATGGGTAATAGCCTTGGATTTTGGGACATATTGATCCTGACTCGATAGCCCAATTTCGATGGGTATTAGCCTTAGATTTCTGACCTGTTTGGTCTTGTCATATCCAAGCCCATTGTAGTTGGTATTAGCCTTAAAATTTATGGGTAATAGCCTTGGATTTTGGGACATATTGATCCTGACTCGACTAGCCCAATTTCGATGGGTATTAGCCTTAGATTTCTGACCTGTTTGGTCTTGTCATATCCAAGCCCATTTTAGTTGGTATTAGCCTTAAAATTTATGGGTAATAGCCTTGGATTTTGGGACATATTGATCCTGACTCGACTAGCCCAATTTCGATGGGTATTAGCCTTAGATTTCTGACCTGTTTGGTCTTGTCATATCCAAGCCCATTGTAGTTGGTATTAGCCTTAAAATTTATGGGTAATAGCCTTGGATTTTGGGACATATTGATCCTGACTCGACTAGCCCAATTTCGATGGGTATTAGCCTTAGATTTCTGACCTGTTTGGTCTTGTCATATCCAAGCCCATTGTAGTTGGTATTAGCCTTAAAATTTATGGGTAATAGCCTTGGATTTTGGGACATATTGATCCTGACTCGATAGCCCAATTTCGATGGGTATTAGCCTTAGATTTCTGACCTGTTTGGTCTTGTCATATCCAAGCCCATTGTAGTTGGTATTAGCCTTAAAATTTATGGGTAATAGCCTTGGATTTTGGGACATATTGATCCTGACTCGATAGCCCAATTTCGATGGGTATTAGCCTTAGATTTCTGACCTGTTTGGTCTTGTCATATCCAAGCCCATTGTAGTTGGTATTAGCCTTAAAATTTATGGGTAATAGCCTTGGATTTTGGGACATATTGATCCTGACTCGACTAGCCCAATTTCGATGGGTATTAGCCTTAGATTTCTGACCTGTTTGGTCTTGTCATATCCAAGCCCATTTTAGTTGGTATTAGCCTTAAAATTTATGGGTAATAGCCTTGGATTTTGGGACATATTGATCCTGACTCGACTAGCCCAATTTCGATGGGTATTAGCCTTAGATTTCTGACCTGTTTGGTCTTGTCATATCCAAGCCCATTGTAGTTGGTATTAGCCTTAAAATTTATGGGTAATAGCCTTGGATTTTGGGACATATTGATCCTGACTCGACTAGCCCAATTTCGATGGGTATTAGCCTTAGATTTCTGACCTGTTTGGTCTTGTCATATCCAAGCCCATTTTAGTTGGTATTAGCCTTAAAATTTATGGGTAATAGCCTTGGATTTTGGGACATATTGATCCTGACTCGACTAGCCCAATTTCGATGGGTATTAGCCTTAGATTTCTGACCTGTTTGGTCTTGTCATATCCAAGCCCATTGTAGTTGGTATTAGCCTTAAAATTTATGGGTAATAGCCTTGGATTTTGGGACATATTGATCCTGACTCGACTAGCCCAATTTCGATGGGTATTAGCCTTAGATTTCTGACCTGTTTGGTCTTGTCATATCCAAGCCCATTGTAGTTGGTATTAGCCTTAAAATTTATGGGTAATAGCCTTGGATTTTGGGACATATTGATCCTGACTCGAGTAGCCCAATTTCGATGGGTATTAGCCTTAGATTTCTGACCTGTTTGGTCTTGTCATATCCAAGCCCATTGTAGTTGGTATTAGCCTTAAAATTTATGGGTAATAGCCTTGGATTTTGGGACATATTGATCCTGACTCGATAGCCCAATTTCGATGGGTATTAGCCTTAGATTTCTGACCTGTTTGGTCTTGTCATATCCAAGCCCATTGTAGTTGGTATTAGCCTTAAAATTTATGGGTAATAGCCTTGGATTTTGGGACATATTGATCCTGACTCGACTAGCCCAATTTCGATGGGTATTAGCCTTAGATTTCTGACCTGTTTGGTCTTGTCATATCCAAGCCCATTGTAGTTGGTATTAGCCTTAAAATTTATGGGTAATAGCCTTGGATTTTGGGACATATTGATCCTGACTCGACTAGCCCAATTTCGATGGGTATTAGCCTTAGATTTCTGACCTGTTTGGTCTTGTCATATCCAAGCCCATTGTAGTTGGTATTAGCCTTAAAATTTATGGGTAATAGCCTTGGATTTTGGGACATATTGATCCTGACTCGACTAGCCCAATTTCGATGGGTATTAGCCTTAGATTTCTGACCTGTTTGGTCTTGTCATATCCAAGCCCATTGTAGTTGGTATTAGCCTTAAAATTTATGGGTAATAGCCTTGGATTTTGGGACATATTGATCCTGACTCGACTAGCCCAATTTCGATGGGTATTAGCCTTAGATTTCTGACCTGTTTGGTCTTGTCATATCCAAGCCCATTGTAGTTGGTATTAGCCTTAAATTTATGGGTAATAGCCTTGGATTTTGGGACATATTGATCCTGACTCGAGTAGCCCAATTTCGATGGGTATTAGCCTTAGATTTCTGACCTGTTTGGTCTTGTCATATCCAAGCCCATTGTAGTTGGTATTAGCCTTAAAATTTATGGGTAATAGCCTTGGATTTTGGGACATATTGATCCTGACTCGACTAGCCCAATTTCGATGGGTATTAGCCTTAGATTTCTGACCTGTTTGGTCTTGTCATATCCAAGCCCATTGTAGTTGGTATTAGCCTTAAAATTTATGGGTAATAGCCTTGGATTTTGGGACATATTGATCCTGACTCGACTAGCCCAATTTCGATGGGTATTAGCCTTAGATTTCTGACCTGTTTGGTCTTGTCATATCCAAGCCGATTGTAGTTGGTATTAGCCTTAAAATTTATGGGTAATAGCCTTGGATTTTGGGACATATTGATCCTGACTCGACTAGCCCAATTTCGATGGGTATTAGCCTTAGATTTCTGACCTGTTTGGTCTTGTCATATCCAAGCCCATTGTAGTTGGTATTAGCCTTAAAATTTATGGGTAATAGCCTTGGATTTTGGGACATATTGATCCTGACTCGAGTAGCCCAATTTCGATGGGTATTAGCCTTAGATTTCTGACCTGTTTGGTCTTGTCATATCCAAGCCCATTGTAGTTGGTATTAGCCTTAAAATTTATGGGTAATAGCCTTGGATTTTGGGACATATTGATCCTGACTCGACTAGCCCAATTTCGATGGGTATTAGCCTTAGATTTCTGACCTGTTTGGTCTTGTCATATCCAAGCCCATTGTAGTTGGTATTAGCCTTAAAATTTATGGGTAATAGCCTTGGATTTTGGGACATATTGATCCTGACTCGACTAGCCCAATTTCGATGGGTATTAGCCTTAGATTTCTGACCTGTTTGGTCTTGTCATATCCAAGCCCATTTTAGTTGGTATTAGCCTTAAAATTTATGGGTAATAGCCTTGGATTTTGGGACATATTGATCCTGACTCGATAGCCCAATTTCGATGGGTATTAGCCTTAGATTTCTGACCTGTTTGGTCTTGTCATATCCAAGCCTATTGTAGTTGGTATTAGCCTTAAAATTTATGGGTAATAGCCTTGGATTTTGGGACATATTGATCCTGACTCGACTAGCCCAATTTCGATGGGTATTAGCCTTAGATTTCTGACCTGTTTGGTCTTGTCATATCCAAGCCCATTGTAGTTGGTATTAGCCTTAAAATTTATGGGTAATAGCCTTGGATTTTGGGACATATTGATCCTGACTCGACTAGCCCAATTTCGATGGGTATTAGCCTTAGATTTCTGACCTGTTTGGTCTTGTCATATCCAAGCCCATTGTAGTTGGTATTAGCCTTAAAATTTATGGGTAATAGCCTTGGATTTTGGGACATATTGATCCTGACTCGACTAGCCCAATTTCGATGGGTATTAGCCTTAGATTTCTGACCTGTTTGGTCTTGTCATATCCAAGCCGATTGTAGTTGGTATTAGCCTTAAAATTTATGGGTAATAGCCTTGGATTTTGGGACATATTGATCCTGACTCGACTAGCCCAATTTCGATGGGTATTAGCCTTAGATTTCTGACCTGTTTGGTCTTGTCATATCCAAGCCCATTGTAGTTGGTATTAGCCTTAAAATTTATGGGTAATAGCCTTGGATTTTGGGACATATTGATCCTGACTCGACTAGCCCAATTTCGATGGGTATTAGCCTTAGATTTCTGACCTGTTTGGTCTTGTCATATCCAAGCCCATTGTAGTTGGTATTAGCCTTAAAATTTATGGGTAATAGCCTTGGATTTTGGGACATATTGATCCTGACTCGACTAGCCCAATTTCGATGGGTATTAGCCTTAGATTTCTGACCTGTTTGGTCTTGTCATATCCAAGCCCATTGTAGTTGGTATTAGCCTTAAAATTTATGGGTAATAGCCTTGGATTTTGGGACATATTGATCCTGACTCGACTAGCCCAATTTCGATGGGTATTAGCCTTAGATTTCTGACCTGTTTGGTCTTGTCATATCCAAGCCCATTTTAGTTGGTATTAGCCTTAAAATTTATGGGTAATAGCCTTGGATTTTGGGACATATTGATCCTGACTCGAGTAGCCCAATTTCGATGGGTATTAGCCTTAGATTTCTGACCTGTTTGGTCTTGTCATATCCAAGCCATTGTAGTTGGTATTAGCCTTAAAATTTATGGGTAATAGCCTTGGATTTTGGGACATATTGATCCTGACTCGACTAGCCCAATTTCGATGGGTATTAGCCTTAGATTTCTGACCTGTTTGGTCTTGTCATATCCAAGCCCATTGTAGTTGGTATTAGCCTTAAAATTTATGGGTAATAGCCTTGGATTTTGGGACATATTGATCCTGACTCGACTAGCCCAATTTCGATGGGTATTAGCCTTAGATTTCTGACCTGTTTGGTCTTGTCATATCCAAGCCCATTTTAGTTGGTATTAGCCTTAAAATTTATGGGTAATAGCCTTCGATTTTGGGACATATTGATCCTGACTCGAGTAGCCCAATTTCGATGGGTATTAGCCTTAGATTTCTCACCTGTTTGGTCTTGTCATATCCAAGCCCATTGTAGTTGGTATTAGCCTTAAAATTTATGGGTAATAGCCTTGGATTTTGGGACATATTGATCCTGACTCGACTAGCCCAATTTCGATGGGTATTAGCCTTAGATTTCTGACCTGTTTGGTCTTGTCATATCCAAGCCCATTTTAGTTGGTATTAGCCTTAAAATTTATGGGTAATAGCCTTGGATTTTGGGACATATTGATCCTGACTCGATAGCCCAATTTCGATGGGTATTAGCCTTAGATTTCTGACCTGTTTGGTCTTGTCATATCCAAGCCTATTGTAGTTGGTATTAGCCTTAAAATTTATGGGTAATAGCCTTGGATTTTGGGACATATTGATCCTGACTCGACTAGCCCAATTTCGATGGGTATTAGCCTTAGATTTCTGACCTGTTTGGTCTTGTCATATCCAAGCCCATTGTAGTTGGTATTAGCCTTAAAATTTATGGGTAATAGCCTTGGATTTTGGGACATATTGATCCTGACTCGACTAGCCCAATTTCGATGGGTATTAGCCTTAGATTTCTGACCTGTTTGGTCTTGTCATATCCAAGCCCATTTTAGTTGGTATTAGCCTTAAAATTTATGGGTAATAGCCTTGGATTTTGGGACATATTGATCCTGACTCGAGTAGCCCAATTTCGATGGGTATTAGCCTTAGATTTCTGACCTGTTTGGTCTTGTCATATCCAAGCCGATTGTAGTTGGTATTAGCCTTAAAATTTATGGGTAATAGCCTTGGATTTTGGGACATATTGATCCTGACTCGACTAGCCCAATTTCGATGGGTATTAGCCTTAGATTTCTGACCTGTTTGGTCTTGTCATATCCAAGCCCATTGTAGTTGGTATTAGCCTTAAAATTTATGGGTAATAGCCTTGGATTTTGGGACATATTGATCCTGACTCGAGTAGCCCAATTTCGATGGGTATTAGCCTTAGATTTCTGACCTGTTTGGTCTTGTCATATCCAAGCCGATTGTAGTTGGTATTAGCCTTAAAATTTATGGGTAATAGCCTTGGATTTTGGGACATATTGATCCTGACTCGACTAGCCCAATTTCGATGGGTATTAGCCTTAGATTTCTGACCTGTTTGGTCTTGTCATATCCAAGCCCATTGTAGTTGGTATTAGCCTTAAAATTTATGGGTAATAGCCTTGGATTTTGGGACATATTGATCCTGACTCGACTAGCCCAATTTCGATGGGTATTAGCCTTAGATTTCTGACCTGTTTGGTCTTGTCATATCCAAGCCCATTTTAGTTGGTATTAGCCTTAAAATTTATGGGTAATAGCCTTGGATTTTGGGACATATTGATCCTGACTCGATAGCCCAATTTCGATGGGTATTAGCCTTAGATTTCTGACCTGTTTGGTCTTGTCATATCCAAGCCCATTTTAGTTGGTATTAGCCTTAAAATTTATGGGTAATAGCCTTGGATTTTGGGACATATTGATCCTGACTCGACTAGCCCAATTTCGATGGGTATTAGCCTTAGATTTCTGACCTGTTTGGTCTTGTCATATCCAAGCCCATTGTAGTTGGTATTAGCCTTAAAATTTATGGGTAATAGCCTTGGATTTTGGGACATATTGATCCTGACTCGACTAGCCCAATTTGAATGGGTGTTAGCCTTAGATTTCTGACCTGTTTGGTCTTGTCATATCCAAACCTATTTTAGTTGGTATTAGCCTGCAATTTTATGGGTAATGGCCTTGGATTTTGGGACATATTGATCCTGACTCGAGTAGCCCAATTTCGATGGGTATTAGCCTTACATTTCTGACCTGTTTGGTCCTGTCATATCCAAGCCGATTGTAGTTGGTATTAGCCTTAAAATTTATGGGTAATAGCCTTGGATTTTGGGACATATTGATCTTGACTCGACTAGCCCAATTTCGATGGGTATTAGCCTTAGATTTCTGACCTGTTTGGTCTTCTAATATCCAAGCCCATTGCAGTTGGTATTAGCCTTAAAATTTATGGGTAATAGCCTTGGATTTTGGGACATATTTCGATGGGTATTAGCCTTACATTTCTGACCTGTTTGGTCCTGTCATATCCAAGCCGATTGTAGTTGGTATTAGCCTTAAAATTTATGGGTAATAGCCTTGGATTTTGGGACATATTGATCCTGACTCGACTAGCCCAATTTCGATGGGTATTAGCCTTAGATTTCTGACCTGTTTGGTCTTGTCATATCCAAGCCCATTGTAGTTGGTATTAGCCTTAAAATTTATGGGTAATAGCCTTGGATTTTGGGACATATTGATCCTGACTCGACTAGCCCAATTTCGATGGGTATTAGCCTTAGATTTCTGACCTGTTTGGTCTTGTCATATCCAAGCCCATTTTAGTTGGTATTAGCCTTTAAATTTATGGGTAATAGCCTTGGATTTTGGGACATATTGATCCTGACTCGAGTAGCCCAATTTCGATGGGTATTAGCCTTAGATTTCTGACCTGTTTGGTCTTGTCATATCCAAGACCATTGTAGTTGGTATTAGCCTTAAAATTTATGGGTAATAGCCTTGGATTTTGGGACATATTGATCCTGACTCGACTAGCCCAATTTCGATGGGTATTAGCCTTAGATTTCTGACCTGTTTGGTCTTGTCATATCCAAGCCCATTGTAGTTGGTATTAGCCTTAAAATTTATGGGTAATAGCCTTGGATTTTGGGACATATTGATCCTGACTCGACTAGCCCAATTTCGATGGGTATTAGCCTTAGATTTCTGACCTGTTTGGTCTTGTCATATCCAAGCCCATTGTAGTTGGTATTAGCCTTAAAATTTATGGGTAATAGCCTTGGATTTTGGGACATATTGATCCTGACTCGACTAGCCCAATTTCGATGGGTATTAGCCTTAGATTTCTGACCTGTTTGGTCTTGTCATATCCAAGCCCATTGTAGTTGGTATTAGCCTTAAAATTTATGGGTAATAGCCTTGGATTTTGGGACATATTGATCCTGACTCGACTAGCCCAATTTCGATGGGTATTAGCCTTAGATTTCTGACCTGTTTGGTCTTGTCATATCCAAGCCCATTGTAGTTGGTATTAGCCTTAAAATTTATGGGTAATAGCCTTGGATTTTGGGACATATTGATCCTGACTCGACTAGCCCAATTTCGATGGGTATTAGCCTTAGATTTCTGACCTGTTTGGTCTTGTCATATCCAAGCCCATTGTAGTTGGTATTAGCCTTAAAATTTATGGGTAATAGCCTTGGATTTTGGGACATATTGATCCTGACTCGACTAGCCCAATTTCGATGGGTATTAGCCTTAGATTTCTGACCTGTTTGGTCTTGTCATATCCAAGCCCATTGTAGTTGGTATTAGCCTTAAAATTTATGGGTAATAGCCTTGGATTTTGGGACATATTGATCCTGACTCGACTAGCCCAATTTCGATGGGTATTAGCCTTAGATTTCTGACCTGTTTGGTCTTGTCATATCCAAGCCCATTTTAGTTGGTATTAGCCTTAAAATTTATGGGTAATAGCCTTGGATTTTGGGACATATTGATCCTGACTCGAGTAGCCCAATTTCGATGGGTATTAGCCTTAGATTTCTGACCTGTTTGGTCTTGTCATATCCAAGCCCATTGTAGTTGGTATTAGCCTTAAAATTTATGGGTAATAGCCTTGGATTTTGGGACATATTGATCCTGACTCGACTAGCCCAATTTCGATGGGTATTAGCCTTAGATTTCTGACCTGTTTGGTCTTGTCATATCCAAGCCCATTGTAGTTGGTATTAGCCTTAAAATTTATGGGTAATAGCCTTGGATTTTGGGACATATTGATCCTGACTCGAGTAGCCCAATTTCGATGGGTATTAGCCTTAGATTTCTGACCTGTTTGGTCTTGTCATATCCAAGCCCATTGTAGTTGGTATTAGCCTTAAAATTTATGGGTAATAGCCTTGGATTTTGGGACATATTGATCCTGACTCGACTAGCCCAATTTCGATGGGTATTAGCCTTAGATTTCTGACCTGTTTGGTCTTGTCATATCCAAGCCCATTGTAGTTGGTATTAGCCTTAAAATTTATGGGTAATAGCCTTGGATTTTGGGACATATTGATCCTGACTCGACTAGCCCAATTTCGATGGGTATTAGCCTTAGATTTCTGACCTGTTTGGTCTTGTCATATCCAAGCCCATTGTAGTTGGTATTAGCCTTAAAATTTATGGGTAATAGCCTTGGATTTTGGGACATATTGATCCTGACTCGATAGCCCAATTTCGATGGGTATTAGCCTTAGATTTCTGACCTGTTTGGTCTTGTCATATCCAAGCCCATTTTAGTTGGTATTAGCCTTAAAATTTATGGGTAATAGCCTTGGATTTTGGGACATATTGATCCTGACTCGACTAGCCCAATTTCGATGGGTATTAGCCTTAGATTTCTGACCTGTTTGGTCTTGTCATATCCAAGCCCATTGTAGTTGGTATTAGCCTTAAAATTTATGGGTAATAGCCTTGGATTTTGGGACATATTGATCCTGACTCGACTAGCCCAATTTCGATGGGTATTAGCCTTAGATTTCTGACCTGTTTGGTCTTGTCATATCCAAGCCCATTTTAGTTGGTATTAGCCTTAAAATTTATGGGTAATAGCCTTGGATTTTGGGACATATTGATCCTGACTCGAGTAGCCCAATTTCGATGGGTATTAGCCTTAGATTTCTGACCTGTTTGGTCTTGTCATATCCAAGCCCATTGTAGTTGGTATTAGCCTTAAAATTTATGGGTAATAGCCTTGGATTTTGGGACATATTGATCCTGACTCGACTAGCCCAATTTCGATGGGTATTAGCCTTAGATTTCTGACCTGTTTGGTCTTGTCATATCCAAGCCCATTGTAGTTGGTATTAGCCTTAAAATTTATGGGTAATAGCCTTGGATTTTGGGACATATTGATCCTGACTCGATAGCCCAATTTCGATGGGTATTAGCCTTAGATTTCTGACCTGTTTGGTCTTGTCATATCCAAGCCCATTGTAGTTGGTATTAGCCTTAAAATTTATGGGTAATAGCCTTGGATTTTGGGACATATTGATCCTGACTCGACTAGCCCAATTTCGATGGGTATTAGCCTTAGATTTCTGACCTGTTTGGTCTTGTCATATCCAAGCCCATTGTAGTTGGTATTAGCCTTAAAATTTATGGGTAATAGCCTTGGATTTTGGGACATATTGATCCTGACTCGACTAGCCCAATTTCGATGGGTATTAGCCTTAGATTTCTGACCTGTTTGGTCTTGTCATATCCAAGCCCATTGTAGTTGGTATTAGCCTTAAAATTTATGGGTAATAGCCTTGGATTTTGGGACATATTGATCCTGACTCGAGTAGCCCAATTTCGATGGGTATTAGCCTTAGATTTCTGACCTGTTTGGTCTTGTCATATCCAAGCCCATTGTAGTTGGTATTAGCCTTAAAATTTATGGGTAATAGCCTTGGATTTTGGGACATATTGATCCTGACTCGACTAGCCCAATTTCGATGGGTATTAGCCTTAGATTTCTGACCTGTTTGGTCTTGTCATATCCAAGCCCATTGTAGTTGGTATTAGCCTTAAAATTTATGGGTAATAGCCTTGGATTTTGGGACATATTGATCCTGACTCGACTAGCCCAATTTCGATGGGTATTAGCCTTAGATTTCTGACCTGTTTGGTCTTGTCATATCCAAGCCCATTTTAGTTGGTATTAGCCTTAAAATTTATGGGTAATAGCCTTGGATTTTGGGACATATTGATCCTGACTCGAGTAGCCCAATTTCGATGGGTATTAGCCTTAGATTTCTGACCTGTTTGGTCTTGTCATATCCAAGCCCATTGTAGTTGGTATTAGCCTTAAAATTTATGGGTAATAGCCTTGGATTTTGGGACATATTGATCCTGACTCGACTAGCCCAATTTCGATGGGTATTAGCCTTAGATTTCTGACCTGTTTGGTCTTGTCATATCCAAGCCCATTGTAGTTGGTATTAGCCTTAAAATTTATGGGTAATAGCCTTGGATTTTGGGACATATTGATCCTGACTCGATAGCCCAATTTCGATGGGTATTAGCCTTAGATTTCTGACCTGTTTGGTCTTGTCATATCCAAGCCTATTTTAGTTGGTATTAGCCTTAAAATTTATGGGTAATAGCCTTGGATTTTGGGACATATTGATCCTGACTCGACTAGCCCAATTTCGATGGGTATTAGCCTTAGATTTCTGACCTGTTTGGTCTTGTCATATCCAAGCCCATTGTAGTTGGTATTAGCCTTAAAATTTATGGGTAATAGCCTTGGATTTTGGGACATATTGATCCTGACTCGATAGCCCAATTTCGATGGGTATTAGCCTTAGATTTCTGACCTGTTTGGTCTTGTCATATCCAAGCCCATTGTAGTTGGTATTAGCCTTAAAATTTATGGGTAATAGCCTTGGATTTTGGGACATATTGATCCTGACTCGACTAGCCCAATTTCGATGGGTATTAGCCTTAGATTTCTGACCTGTTTGGTCTTGTCATATCCAAGCCCATTGTAGTTGGTATTAGCCTTAAAATTTATGGGTAATAGCCTTGGATTTTGGGACATATTGATCCTGACTCGACTAGCCCAATTTCGATGGGTATTAGCCTTAGATTTCTGACCTGTTTGGTCTTGTCATATCCAAGCCCATTGTAGTTGGTATTAGCCTTAAAATTTATGGGTAATAGCCTTGGATTTTGGGACATATTGATCCTGACTCGACTAGCCCAATTTCGATGGGTATTAGCCTTAGATTTCTGACCTGTTTGGTCTTGTCATATCCAAGCCCATTGTTAGTTGGTATTAGCCTTAAAATTTATGGGTAATAGCCTTGGATTTTGGGACATATTGATCCTGACTCGACTAGCCCAATTTCGATGGGTATTAGCCTTAGATTTCTGACCTGTTTGGTCTTGTCATATCCAAGCCCATTGTAGTTGGTATTAGCCTTAAAATTTATGGGTAATAGCCTTGGATTTTGGGACATATTGATCCTGACTCGACTAGCCCAATTTCGATGGGTATTAGCCTTAGATTTCTGACCTGTTTGGTCTTGTCATATCCAAGCCCATTTTAGTTGGTATTAGCCTTAAAATTTATGGGTAATAGCCTTGGATTTTGGGACATATTGATCCTGACTCGATAGCCCAATTTCGATGGGTATTAGCCTTAGATTTCTGACCTGTTTGGTCTTGTCATATCCAAGCCCATTTTAGTTGGTATTAGCCTTAAAATTTATGGGTAATAGCCTTGGATTTTGGGACATATTGATCCTGACTCGACTAGCCCAATTTCGATGGGTATTAGCCTTAGATTTCTGACCTGTTTGGTCTTGTCATATCCAAGCCCATTGTAGTTGGTATTAGCCTTAAAATTTATGGGTAATAGCCTTGGATTTTGGGACATATTGATCCTGACTCGACTAGCCCAATTTCGATGGGTATTAGCCTTAGATTTCTGACCTGTTTGGTCTTGTCATATCCAAGCCCATTTTAGTTGGTATTAGCCTTAAAATTTATGGGTAATAGCCTTGGATTTTGGGACATATTGATCCTGACTCGAGTAGCCCAATTTCGATGGGTATTAGCCTTAGATTTCTGACCTGTTTGGTCTTGTCATATCCAAGCCCATTGTAGTTGGTATTAGCCTTAAAATTTATGGGTAATAGCCTTGGATTTTGGGACATATTGATCCTGACTCGACTAGCCCAATTTCGATGGGTATTAGCCTTAGATTTCTGACCTGTTTGGTCTTGTCATATCCAAGCCCATTGTAGTTGGTATTAGCCTTAAAATTTATGGGTAATAGCCTTGGATTTTGGGACATATTGATCCTGACTCGAGTAGCCCAATTTCGATGGGTATTAGCCTTAGATTTCTGACCTGTTTGGTCTTGTCATATCCAAGCCCATTGTAGTTGGTATTAGCCTTAAAATTTATGGGTAATAGCCTTGGATTTTGGGACATATTGATCCTGACTCGACTAGCCCAATTTCGATGGGTATTAGCCTTAGATTTCTGACCTGTTTGGTCTTGTCATATCCAAGCCCATTGTAGTTGGTATTAGCCTTAAAATTTATGGGTAATAGCCTTGGATTTTGGGACATATTGATCCTGACTCGACTAGCCCAATTTCGATGGGTATTAGCCTTAGATTTCTGACCTGTTTGGTCTTGTCATATCCAAGCCCATTGTAGTTGGTATTAGCCTTAAAATTTATGGGTAATAGCCTTGGATTTTGGGACATATTGATCCTGACTCGAGTAGCCCAATTTCGATGGGTATTAGCCTTAGATTTCTGACCTGTTTGGTCTTGTCATATCCAAGCCCATTTTAGTTGGTATTAGCCTTAAAATTTATGGGTAATAGCCTTGGATTTTGGGACATATTGATCCTGACTCGATAGCCCAATTTCGATGGGTATTAGCCTTAGATTTCTGACCTGTTTGGTCTTGTCATATCCAAGCCCATTGTAGTTGGTATTAGCCTTAAAATTTATGGGTAATAGCCTTGGATTTTGGGACATATTGATCCTGACTCGACTAGCCCAATTTCGATGGGTATTAGCCTTAGATTTCTGACCTGTTTGGTCTTGTCATATCCAAGCCCATTGTAGTTGGTATTAGCCTTAAAATTTATGGGTAATAGCCTTGGATTTTGGGACATATTGATCCTGACTCGACTAGCCCAATTTCGATGGGTATTAGCCTTAGATTTCTGACCTGTTTGGTCTTGTCATATCCAAGCCCATTGTAGTTGGTATTAGCCTTAAAATTTATGGGTAATAGCCTTGGATTTTGGGACATATTGATCCTGACTCGACTAGCCCAATTTCGATGGGTATTAGCCTTAGATTTCTGACCTGTTTGGTCTTGTCATATCCAAGCCCATTGTAGTTGGTATTAGCCTTAAAATTTATGGGTAATAGCCTTGGATTTTGGGACATATTGATCCTGACTCGATAGCCCAATTTCGATGGGTATTAGCCTTAGATTTCTGACCTGTTTGGTCTTGTCATATCCAAGCCCATTGTAGTTGGTATTAGCCTTAAAATTTATGGGTAATAGCCTTGGATTTTGGGACATATTGATCCTGACTCGACTAGCCCAATTTCGATGGGTATTAGCCTTAGATTTCTGACCTGTTTGGTCTTGTCATATCCAAGCCCATTTTAGTTGGTATTAGCCTTAAAATTTATGGGTAATAGCCTTGGATTTTGGGACATATTGATCCTGACTCGACTAGCCCAATTTCGATGGGTATTAGCCTTAGATTTCTGACCTGTTTGGTCTTGTCATATCCAAGCCCATTGTAGTTGGTATTAGCCTTAAAATTTATGGGTAATAGCCTTGGATTTTGGGACATATTGATCCTGACTCGAGTAGCCCAATTTCGATGGGTATTAGCCTTAGATTTCTGACCTGTTTGGTCTTGTCATATCCAAGCCCATTGTAGTTGGTATTAGCCTTAAAATTTATGGGTAATAGCCTTGGATTTTGGGACATATTGATCCTGACTCGATAGCCCAATTTCGATGGGTATTAGCCTTAGATTTCTGACCTGTTTGGTCTTGTCATATCCAAGCCCATTGTAGTTGGTATTAGCCTTAAAATTTATGGGTAATAGCCTTGGATTTTGGGACATATTGATCCTGACTCGACTAGCCCAATTTCGATGGGTATTAGCCTTAGATTTCTGACCTGTTTGGTCTTGTCATATCCAAGCCCATTGTAGTTGGTATTAGCCTTAAAATTTATGGGTAATAGCCTTGGATTTTGGGACATATTGATCCTGACTCGACTAGCCCAATTTCGATGGGTATTAGCCTTAGATTTCTGACCTGTTTGGTCTTGTCATATCCAAGCCCATTGTAGTTGGTATTAGCCTTAAAATTTATGGGTAATAGCCTTGGATTTTGGGACATATTGATCCTGACTCGACTAGCCCAATTTCGATGGGTATTAGCCTTAGATTTCTGACCTGTTTGGTCTTGTCATATCCAAGCCCATTTAGTTGGTATTAGCCTTAAAATTTATGGGTAATAGCCTTGGATTTTGGGACATATTGATCCTGACTCGATAGCCCAATTTCGATGGGTATTAGCCTTAGATTTCTGACCTGTTTGGTCTTGTCATATCCAAGCCCATTGTAGTTGGTATTAGCCTTAAAATTTATGGGTAATAGCCTTGGATTTTGGGACATATTGATCCTGACTCGACTAGCCCAATTTCGATGGGTATTAGCCTTAGATTTCTGACCTGTTTGGTCTTGTCATATCCAAGCCCATTGTAGTTGGTATTAGCCTTAAAATTTATGGGTAATAGCCTTGGATTTTGGGACATATTGATCCTGACTCGACTAGCCCAATTTCGATGGGTATTAGCCTTAGATTTCTGACCTGTTTGGTCTTGTCATATCCAAGCCCATTTTAGTTGGTATTAGCCTTAAAATTTATGGGTAATAGCCTTGGATTTTGGGACATATTGATCCTGACTCGACTAGCCCAATTTCGATGGGTATTAGCCTTAGATTTCTGACCTGTTTGGTCTTGTCATATCCAAGCCCATTGTAGTTGGTATTAGCCTTAAAATTTATGGGTAATAGCCTTGGATTTTGGGACATATTGATCCTGACTCGACTAGCCCAATTTCGATGGGTATTAGCCTTAGATTTCTGACCTGTTTGGTCTTGTCATATCCAAGCCCATTGTAGTTGGTATTAGCCTTAAAATTTATGGGTAATAGCCTTGGATTTTGGGACATATTGATCCTGACTCGACTAGCCCAATTTCGATGGGTATTAGCCTTAGATTTCTGACCTGTTTGGTCTTGTCATATCCAAGCCCATTGTAGTTGGTATTAGCCTTAAAATTTATGGGTAATAGCCTTGGATTTTGGGACATATTGATCCTGACTCGATAGCCCAATTTCGATGGGTATTAGCCTTAGATTTCTGACCTGTTTGGTCTTGTCATATCCAAGCCCATTGTAGTTGGTATTAGCCTTAAAATTTATGGGTAATAGCCTTGGATTTTGGGACATATTGATCCTGACTCGACTAGCCCAATTTCGATGGGTATTAGCCTTAGATTTCTGACCTGTTTGGTCTTGTCATATCCAAGCCCATTTTAGTTGGTATTAGCCTTAAAATTTATGGGTAATAGCCTTGGATTTTGGGACATATTGATCCTGACTCGACTAGCCCAATTTCGATGGGTATTAGCCTTAGATTTCTGACCTGTTTGGTCTTGTCATATCCAAGCCCATTGTAGTTGGTATTAGCCTTAAAATTTATGGGTAATAGCCTTGGATTTTGGGACATATTGATCCTGACTCGACTAGCCCAATTTCGATGGGTATTAGCCTTAGATTTCTGACCTGTTTGGTCTTGTCATATCCAAGCCCATTTTAGTTGGTATTAGCCTTAAAATTTATGGGTAATAGCCTTGGATTTTGGGACATATTGATCCTGACTCGATAGCCCAATTTCGATGGGTATTAGCCTTAGATTTCTGACCTGTTTGGTCTTGTCATATCCAAGCCCATTGTAGTTGGTATTAGCCTTAAAATTTATGGGTAATAGCCTTGGATTTTGGGACATATTGATCCTGACTCGATAGCCCAATTTCGATGGGTATTAGCCTTAGATTTCTGACCTGTTTGGTCTTGTCATATCCAAGCCCATTGTAGTTGGTATTAGCATTAAAATTTATGGGTAATAGCCTTGGATTTTGGGACATATTGATCCTGACTCGACTAGCCCAATTTCGATGGGTATTAGCCTTAGATTTCTGACCTGTTTGGTCTTGTCATATCCAAGCCCATTGTAGTTGGTATTAGCCTTAAAATTTATGGGTAATAGCCTTGGATTTTGGGACATATTGATCCTGACTCGACTAGCCCAATTTCGATGGGTATTAGCCTTAGATTTCTGACCTGTTTGGTCTTGTCATATCCAAGCCCATTGTAGTTGGTATTAGCCTTAAAATTTATGGGTAATAGCCTTGGATTTTGGGACATATTGATCCTGACTCGACTAGCCCAATTTGAATGGGTATTAGCCTTAGATTTCTGACCTGTTTGGTCTTGTCATATCCAAGCCCATTTTAGTTGGTATTAGCCTTAAAATTTATGGGTAATAGCCTTGGATTTTGGGACATATTGATCCTGACTCGATGAACCCAATTTCGATGGGTATTAGCCTTAGATTTCTGACCTGTTTGGTCTTGTCATATCCAAGCCCATTGTAGTTGGTATTAGCCTTAAAATTTATGGGTAATAGCCTTGGATTTTGGGACATATTGATCCTGACTCGATGAGCCCAATTTCGATGGGTATTAGCCTTAGATTTCTGACCTGTTTGGTCTTGTCATATCCAAGCCCATTGTAGTTGGTATTAGCCTTAAAATTTATGGGTAATAGCCTTGGATTTTGGGACATATTGATCCTGACTCGACTAGCCCAATTTCGATGGGTATTAGCCTTAGATTTCTGACCTGTTTGGTCTTGTCATATCCAAGCCCATTGTAGTTGGTATTAGCCTTAAAATTTATGGGTAATAGCCTTGGATTTTGGGACATATTGATCCTGACTCGACTAGCCCAATTTCGATGGGTATTAGCCTTAGATTTCTGACCTGTTTGGTCTTGTCATATCCAAGCCCATTGTAGTTGGTATTAGCCTTAAAATTTATGGGTAATAGCCTTGGATTTTGGGACATATTGATCCTGACTCGACTAGCCCAATTTCGATGGGTATTAGCCTTAGATTTCTGACCTGTTTGGTCTTGTCATATCCAAGCCGATTGTAGTTGGTATTAGCCTTAAAATTTATGGGTAATAGCCTTGGATTTTGGGACATATTGATCCTGACTCGATTAGCCCAATTTCGATGGGTATTAGCCTTAGATTTCTAACATGTTTGGTCTTGTCATATCCAAGCCCATTGTAGATGGTATTAGCCTTAAAATTTATGGGTAATACCCTTGAATTTTGGGACATATTGATCCTGACTCCACTAGCCTAATTTGAATGGGTATTAGCCTTAGATTTCTGACCTTTTTGGTCTTGTCATATCCAAGCCCATTTTAGTTGGTATTAGCCTTAAAATTTATGGGTAATAGCCTTGGATTTTGGGACATATTGATCCTGACTCGAGTAGCCCAATTTCGATGGGTATTAGCCTTAGATTTCTGACCTGTTTGGTCTTGTCATATCCAAGCCAATTGTACTTGGTATTAGCATTAAAATTTATGGGTAATAGCCTTGGATTTTGGGACATATTGATCCTAACTCGAGTAACCCAATTTCGATGGGTATTAGCCTTAGATTTCTGACCTGTTTGGTCTTGTCATATCCAAGCCGATTGTAGTTGGTATTAGCATTAAAATTTATGGGTAATAGCCTTGGATTTTGGGACATATTGATCCTGACTCGACTAGCCCAATTTCGATGGGTATTAGCCTTAGATTTCTGACCTGTTTGGTCTTGTCATATCCAAGCCCATTGTAGTTGGTATTAGCCTTAAAATTTATGGGTAATAGCCTTGGATTTTGGGACATATTGATCCTGACTCGACTAGCCCAATTTCGATGGGTATTAGCCTTAGATTTCTGACCTGTTTGGTCTTGTCATATCCAAGCCATTGTAGTTGGTATTAGCCTTAAAATTTATGGGTAATAGCCTTGGATTTTGGGACATATTGATCCTGACTCGACTAGCCCAATTTCGATGGGTATTAGCCTTAGATTTCTGACCTGTTTGGTCTTGTCATATCCAAGCCCATTGTAGTTGGTATTAGCCTTAAAATTTATGGGTAATAGCCTTGGATTTTGGGACATATTGATCCTGACTCGACTAGCCCAATTTCGATGGGTATTAGCCTTAGATTTCTGACCTGTTTGGTCTTGTCATATCCAAGCCCATTTTAGTTGGTATTAGCCTTAAAATTTATGGGTAATAGCCTTGGATTTTGGGACATATTGATCCTGACTCGATAGCCCAATTTCGATGGGTATTAGCCTTAGATTTCTGACCTGTTTGGTCTTGTCATATCCAAGCCCATTGTAGTTGGTATTAGCCTTAAAATTTATGGGTAATAGCCTTGGATTTTGGGACATATTGATCCTGACTCGACTAGCCCAATTTCGATGGGTATTAGCCTTAGATTTCTGACCTGTTTGGTCTTGTCATATCCAAGCCCATTGTAGTTGGTATTAGCCTTAAAATTTATGGGTAATAGCCTTGGATTTTGGGACATATTGATCCTGACTCGATAGCCCAATTTCGATGGGTATTAGCCTTAGATTTCTGACCTGTTTGGTCTTGTCATATCCAAGCCTATTGTAGTTGGTATTAGCCTTAAAATTTATGGGTAATAGCCTTGGATTTTGGGACATATTGATCCTGACTCGACTAGCCCAATTTCGATGGGTATTAGCCTTAGATTTCTGACCTGTTTGGTCTTGTCATATCCAAGCCCATTGTAGTTGGTATTAGCCTTAAAATTTATGGGTAATAGCCTTGGATTTTGGGACATATTGATCCTGACTCGACTAGCCCAATTTCGATGGGTATTAGCCTTAGATTTCTGACCTGTTTGGTCTTGTCATATCCAAGCCCATTGTAGTTGGTATTAGCCTTAAAATTTATGGGTAATAGCCTTGGATTTTGGGACATATTGATCCTGACTCGACTAGCCCAATTTCGATGGGTATTAGCCTTAGATTTCTGACCTGTTTGGTCTTGTCATATCCAAGCCCATTGTAGTTGGTATTAGCCTTAAAATTTATGGGTAATAGCCTTGGATTTTGGGACATATTGATCCTGACTCGAGTAGCCCAATTTCGATGGGTATTAGCCTTAGATTTCTGACCTGTTTGGTCTTGTCATATCCAAGCCCATTGTAGTTGGTATTAGCCTTAAAATTTATGGGTAATAGCCTTGGATTTTGGGACATATTGATCCTGACTCGAGTAGCCCAATTTCGATGGGTATTAGCCTTAGATTTCTGACCTGTTTGGTCTTGTCATATCCAAGCCATTGTAGTTGGTATTAGCCTTAAAATTTATGGGTAATAGCCTTGGATTTTGGGACATATTGATCCTGACTCGACTAGCCCAATTTCGATGGGTATTAGCCTTAGATTTCTGACCTGTTTGGTCTTGTCATATCCAAGCCGATTGTAGTTGGTATTAGCCTTAAAATTTATGGGTAATAGCCTTGGATTTTGGGACATATTGATCCTGACTCGACTAGCCCAATTTCGATGGGTATTAGCCTTAGATTTCTGACCTGTTTGGTCTTGTCATATCCAAGCCCATTGTAGTTGGTATTAGCCTTAAAATTTATGGGTAATAGCCTTGGATTTTGGGACATATTGATCCTGACTCGACTAGCCCAATTTCGATGGGTATTAGCCTTAGATTTCTGACCTGTTTGGTCTTGTCATATCCAAGCCCATTGTAGTTGGTATTAGCCTTAAAATTTATGGGTAATAGCCTTGGATTTTGGGACATATTGATCCTGACTCGACTAGCCCAATTTCGATGGGTATTAGCCTTAGATTTCTGACCTGTTTGGTCTTGTCATATCCAAGCCCATTGTAGTTGGTATTAGCCTTAAAATTTATGGGTAATAGCCTTGGATTTTGGGACATATTGATCCTGACTCGATGAACCCAATTTCGATGGGTATTAGCCTTAGATTTCTGACCTGTTTGGTCTTGTCATATCCAAGCCCATTGTAGTTGGTATTAGCCTTAAAATTTATGGGTAATAGCCTTGGATTTTGGGACATATTGATCCTGACTCGACTAGCCCAATTTCGATGGGTATTAGCCTTAGATTTCTGACCTGTTTGGTCTTGTCATATCCAAGCCCATTGTAGTTGGTATTAGCCTTAAAATTTATGGGTAATAGCCTTGGATTTTGGGACATATTGATCCTGACTCGACTAGCCCAATTTCGATGGGTATTAGCCTTAGATTTCTGACCTGTTTGGTCTTGTCATATCCAAGCCCATTTTAGTTGGTATTAGCCTTAAAATTTATGGGTAATAGCCTTGGATTTTGGGACATATTGATCCTGACTCGATGAACCCAATTTCGATGGGTATTAGCCTTAGATTTCTGACCTGTTTGGTCTTCTAATATCCAAGCCTATTTTAGTTGGTATTAGCCTTCAAATTTATGGGTAATAGCCTTGGATTTTGGGACATATTGATCCTGACTCGACTAGCCCAATTTCGATGGGTATTAGCCTTAGATTTCTGACCTGTTTGGTCTTGTCATATCCAAGCCCATTGTAGTTGGTATTAGCCTTAAAATTTATGGGTAATAGCCTTGGATTTTGGGACATATTGATCCTGACTCGACTAGCCCAATTTCGATGGGTATTAGCCTTAGATTTCTGACCTGTTTGGTCTTGTCATATCCAAGCCCATTGTAGTTGGTATTAGCCTTAAAATTTATGGGTAATAGCCTTGGATTTTGGGACATATTGATCCTGACTCGAGTAGCCCAATTTCGATGGGTATTAGCCTTAGATTTCTGACCTGTTTGGTCTTGTCATATCCAAGCCCATTGTAGTTGGTATTAGCCTTAAAATTTATGGGTAATAGCCTTGGATTTTGGGACATATTGATCCTGACTCGACTAGCCCAATTTCGATGGGTATTAGCCTTAGATTTCTGACCTGTTTGGTCTTGTCATATCCAAGCCCATTGTAGTTGGTATTAGCCTTAAAATTTATGGGTAATAGCCTTGGATTTTGGGACATATTGATCCTGACTCGAGTAGCCCAATTTCGATGGGTATTAGCCTTAGATTTCTGACCTGTTTGGTCTTGTCATATCCAAGCCGATTGTAGTTGGTATTAGCCTTAAAATTTATGGGTAATAGCCTTGGATTTTGGGACATATTGATCCTGACTCGACTAGCCCAATTTCGATGGGTATTAGCCTTAGATTTCTGACCTGTTTGGTCTTGTCATATCCAAGCCCATTGTAGTTGGTATTAGCCTTAAAATTTATGGGTAATAGCCTTGGATTTTGGGACATATTGATCCTGACTCGACTAGCCCAATTTCGATGGGTATTAGCCTTAGATTTCTGACCTGTTTGGTCTTGTCATATCCAAGCCCATTTTAGTTGGTATTAGCCTTAAAATTTATGGGTAATAGCCTTGGATTTTGGGACATATTGATCCTGACTCGATAGCCCAATTTCGATGGGTATTAGCCTTAGATTTCTGACCTGTTTGGTCTTGTCATATCCAAGCCCATTGTAGTTGGTATTAGCCTTAAAATTTATGGGTAATAGCCTTGGATTTTGGGACATATTGATCCTGACTCGACTAGCCCAATTTCGATGGGTATTAGCCTTAGATTTCTGACCTGTTTGGTCTTGTCATATCCAAGCCCATTGTAGTTGGTATTAGCCTTAAAATTTATGGGTAATAGCCTTGGATTTTGGGACATATTGATCCTGACTCGACTAGCCCAATTTCGATGGGTATTAGCCTTAGATTTCTGACCTGTTTGGTCTTGTCATATCCAAGCCCATTTTAGTTGGTATTAGCCTTAAAATTTATGGGTAATAGCCTTGGATTTTGGGACATATTGATCCTGACTCGAGTAGCCCAATTTCGATGGGTATTAGCCTTACATTTCTGACCTGTTTGGTCTTGTCATATCCAAGCCGATTGTAGTTGGTATTAGCCTTAAAATTTATGGGTAATAGCCTTGGATTTTGGGACATATTGATCCTGACTCGACTAGCCCAATTTCGATGGGTATTAGCCTTAGATTTCTGACCTGTTTGGTCTTCTAATATCCAAGCCCATTGCAGTTGGTATTAGCCTTAAAATTTATGGGTAATAGCCTTGGATTTTGGGACATATTTCGATGGGTATTAGCCTTACATTTCTGACCTGTTTGGTCCTGTCATATCCAAGCCCATTTTAGTTGGTATTAGCCTTAAAATTTATGGGTAATAGCCTTGGATTTTGGGACATATTGATCCTGACTCGACTAGCCCAATTTCGATGGGTATTAGCCTTAGATTTCTGACCTGTTTGGTCTTGTCATATCCAAGCCGATTGTAGTTGGTATTAGCCTTAAAATTTATGGGTAATAGCCTTGGATTTTGGGACATATTGATCCTGACTCGACTAGCCCAATTTCGATGGGTATTAGCCTTAGATTTCTGACCTGTTTGGTCTTGTCATATCCAAGCCCATTGTAGTTGGTATTAGCCTTAAAATTTATGGGTAATAGCCTTGGATTTTGGGACATATTGATCCTGACTCGAGTAGCCCAATTTCGATGGGTATTAGCCTTAGATTTCTGACCTGTTTGGTCTTGTCATATCCAAGCCCATTGTAGTTGGTATTAGCCTTAAAATTTATGGGTAATAGCCTTGGATTTTGGGACATATTGATCCTGACTCGACTAGCCCAATTTCGATGGGTATTAGCCTTAGATTTCTGACCTGTTTGGTCTTGTCATATCCAAGCCCATTGTAGTTGGTATTAGCCTTAAAATTTATGGGTAATAGCCTTGGATTTTGGGACATATTGATCCTGACTCGAGTAGCCCAATTTCGATGGGTATTAGCCTTAGATTTCTGACCTGTTTGGTCTTGTCATATCCAAGCCGATTGTAGTTGGTATTAGCCTTAAAATTTATGGGTAATAGCCTTGGATTTTGGGACATATTGATCCTGACTCGACTAGCCCAATTTCGATGGGTATTAGCCTTAGATTTCTGACCTGTTTGGTCTTGTCATATCCAAGCCCATTTAGTTGGTATTAGCCTTAAAATTTATGGGTAATAGCCTTGGATTTTGGGACATATTGATCCTGACTCGACTAGCCCAATTTCGATGGGTATTAGCCTTAGATTTCTGACCTGTTTGGTCTTGTCATATCCAAGCCCATTGTAGTTGGTATTAGCCTTAAAATTTATGGGTAATAGCCTTGGATTTTGGGACATATTGATCCTGACTCGACTAGCCCAATTTCGATGGGTATTAGCCTTAGATTTCTGACCTGTTTGGTCTTGTCATATCCAAGCCCATTTTAGTTGGTATTAGCCTTCAAATTTATGGGTAATAGCCTTGGATTTTGGGACATATTGATCCTGACTCGACTAGCCCAATTTCGATGGGTATTAGCCTTAGATTTCTGACCTGTTTGGTCTTGTCATATCCAAGCCCATTGTAGTTGGTATTAGCCTTAAAATTTATGGGTAATAGCCTTGGATTTTGGGACATATTGATCCTGACTCGACTAGCCCAATTTCGATGGGTATTAGCCTTAGATTTCTGACCTGTTTGGTCTTGTCATATCCAAGCCCATTGTTGTTGGTATTAGCCTTAAAATTTATGGGTAATAGCCTTGGATTTTGGGACATATTGATCCTGACTCGACTAGCCCAATTTCGATGGGTATTAGCCTTAGATTTCTGACCTGTTTGGTCTTGTCATATCCAAGCCCATTGTAGTTGGTATTAGCCTTAAAATTTATGGGTAATAGCCTTGGATTTTGGGACATATTGATCCTGACTCGACTAGCCCAATTTCGATGGGTATTAGCCTTAGATTTCTGACCTGTTTGGTCTTGTCATATCCAAGCCCATTGTAGTTGGTATTAGCCTTAAAATTTATGGGTAATAGCCTTGGATTTTGGGACATATTGATCCTGACTCGAGTAGCCCAATTTCGATGGGTATTAGCCTTAGATTTCTGACCTGTTTGGTCTTGTCATATCCAAGCCTATTTTAGTTGGTATTAGCCTTAAAATTTATGGGTAATAGCCTTGGATTTTGGGACATATTGATCCTGACTCGACTAGCCCAATTTCGATGGGTATTAGCCTTAGATTTCTGACCTGTTTGGTCTTGTCATATCCAAGCCGATTGTAGTTGGTATTAGCCTTAAAATTTATGGGTAATAGCCTTGGATTTTGGGACATATTGATCCTGACTCGACTAGCCCAATTTCGATGGGTATTAGCCTTAGATTTCTGACCTGTTTGGTCTTGTCATATCCAAGCCCATTTTAGTTGGTATTAGCCTTAAATTTATGGGTAATAGCCTTGGATTTTGGGACATATTGATCCTGACTCGAGTAGCCCAATTTCGATGGGTATTAGCCTTAGATTTCTGACCTGTTTGGTCTTGTCATATCCAAGCCATTGTAGTTGGTATTAGCCTTAAAATTTATGGGTAATAGCCTTGGATATTGGGACATATTGATCCTGACTCGATGAACCCAATTTCGATGGGTATTAGCCTTAGATTTCTGACCTGTTTGGTCTTGTCATATCCAAGCCCATTGTAGTTGGTATTAGCCTTAAAATTTATGGGTAATAGCCTTGGATTTTGGGACATATTGATCCTGACTCGACTAGCCCAATTTCGATGGGTATTAGCCTTAGATTTCTGACCTGTTTGGTCTTGTCATATCCAAGCCTATTTTAGTTGGTATTAGCCTTAAAATTTATGGGTAATAGCCTTGGATTTTGGGACATATTGATCCTGACTCGACTAGCCCAATTTCGATGGGTATTAGCCTTAGATTTCTGACCTGTTTGGTCTTATCATATCCAAGTCGATTGTAGTTGGTATTAGCATTAAAATTTATGGGTAATAGCCTTGGATTTTGGGACATATTGATCCTGACTCGACTAGCCCAATTTCGATGGGTATTAGCCTTAGATTTCTGACCTGTTTGGTCTTGTCATATCCAAGCCCATTGTAGTTGGTATTAGCCTTAAAATTTATGGGTAATAGCCTTGGATTTTGGGACATATTGATCCTGACTCGATGAACCCAATTTCGATGGGTATTAGCCTTAGATTTCTGACCTGTTTGGTCTTGTCATATCCAAGCCCATTGTAGTTGGTATTAGCCTTAAAATTTATGGGTAATAGCCTTGGATTTTGGGACATATTGATCCTGACTCGACTAGCCCAATTTCGATGGGTATTAGCCTTAGATTTCTGACCTGTTTGGTCTTGTCATATCCAAGCCCATTGTAGTTGGTATTAGCCTTAAAATTTATGGGTAATAGCCTTGGATTTTGGGACATATTGATCCTGACTCGACTAGCCCAATTTCGATGGGTATTAGCCTTAGATTTCTGACCTGTTTGGTCTTGTCATATCCAAGCCCATTGTAGTTGGTATTAGCCTTAAAATTTATGGGTAATAGCCTTGGATTTTGGGACATATTGATCCTGACTCGACTAGCCCAATTTCGATGGGTATTAGCCTTAGATTTCTGACCTGTTTGGTCTTGTCATATCCAAGCCCATTGTAGTTGGTATTAGCCTTAAAATTTATGGGTAATAGCCTTGGATTTTGGGACATATTGATCCTGACTCGATAGCCCAATTTCGATGGGTATTAGCCTTAGATTTCTGACCTGTTTGGTCTTGTCATATCCAAGCCCATTGTAGTTGGTATTAGCCTTAAAATTTATGGGTAATAGCCTTGGATTTTGGGACATATTGATCCTGACTCGATAGCCCAATTTCGATGGGTATTAGCCTTAGATTTCTGACCTGTTTGGTCTTGTCATATCCAAGCCCATTGTAGTTGGTATTAGCCTTAAAATTTATGGGTAATAGCCTTGGATTTTGGGACATATTGATCCTGACTCGACTAGCCCAATTTCGATGGGTATTAGCCTTAGATTTCTGACCTGTTTGGTCTTGTCATATCCAAGCCCATTGTTAGTTGGTATTAGCCTTAAAATTTATGGGTAATAGCCTTGGATTTTGGGACATATTGATCCTGACTCGACTAGCCCAATTTCGATGGGTATTAGCCTTAGATTTCTGACCTGTTTGGTCTTGTCATATCCAAGCCCATTTTAGTTGGTATTAG
>JAJQXV010000030.1:60533-79348 GCA_025169955.1 Salix arbutifolia
TTTAATTTTATGGGTAATAGCCTTGGATTTTGGGACATATTGAGCCTGACTCGATTGGCGCAATTTCGATGGGTATTAGCCTTAGATTTCTGACCTGTTTGATCTTGTCGTATCCAAGCCCATTGTAGTTGGTATTAGCCATAAAATTTATGGGTAATAGCCTTGGATTTTGGGACATATTGATCCTGACTCGACTAGCCCAATTTGAATGGGTATTAGCCTTTGATTTCTGACCTGTTTTGTCTGGTCATATCCAACCCCATTTTATTTGCTATTAGCCTTAAAATTTATGGGTAATAGCCTTGGATTTTGGGAAATATTGATCATGACTTGACTAGCCTTAGATTTCTGACCTGTTTGGTCTTATCATATCTAAGCCGATTGTAGTTGGTATTAGCATTAAAATTTATGGGTAATAGCCTTGGATATTGGGACATATTGATCCCGAATCGAGTAGCCCAATTTCGAAAGGTATTAACCTTAGATTTCTGACCTGTTTGGCTTGTCATATCCAAGCCCATTTTAGTTGGTATTAGCCTTAAAATTTATGGGTAATAGCCTTGGATTTTGGGACATATTGATCCGGACTCGATTGGCTCAATTTCGATGGGTATTAGCCTTAGATTTCTGACCTGTTTGGTCTTGTCGTATCCAAGCCCATTGTAGTTGGTATTAGCCTTAAAATTTATGGGTAATAGCCTTGGATTTTGGGACATATTGATCCTGACTCGAGTAGCCCAATTTCGATGGGTATTAGCCTTAGATTTCTGACCTGTTTGGTCTTGTCATATCCAAGCCCATTTTAGTTGGTATTAGCCTTAGATTTTGGGACATATTAATCCTGACTCGAGTAGCCCAATTTCAATGGGTATTAGCCTTAGATTTCTGACCTGGTTGGTCTTGTCATATCCAAGCCCATTTTAGTTGGTATTAGCCTTAAAATTTATGGGTAATAGCCTTCGATTTTGGGACATATTGATCCTGACTCGACTAGCCCAATTTCAATGGGTTTTAGCCTTAGATTTCTGACCTGTTTGGTCTTGTCATATCCAAGCCCATTTTTGTAGGCATTAGCCTTAAAATTTATGGTTAATAGCCTTGGATTTTGGGACATATTGATCCTGACTCGATAGCCCAATTTCGATGGGTATTAGCCTTAGATTTCTGACCTGTTTGGTCTTGTCATATCCAAGCCCATTGTAGTTGGTATTAGCCTTAAAATTTATGGGTAATAGCCTTGGATTTTGGGACATATTGATCCTGACTCGATTAGCCCAATTTCGATGGGTATTAGCCTTAGATTTCTGACCTGTTTGGTCTTGTCATATCCAAGCCCATTTTAGTTGGTATTAGCCTTAAAATTTATGGGTAATAGCCTTGGATTTTGGGACATATTGATCCTGACTTGATAGCCTTAGATTTCTGACCTGTTTGGTCTTGTCATATCCAAGCCCATTGTAGTTGGTATTAGCCTTGAAATATAAGGGTAATAGCCTTGGATTTTTGGACATATTGATCCTGACTCGAGTAGCCCAATTTCGAAGGGTATTATCCTTAGATTTCTGACCAGTTTGGTCTTGTCATAACCAAGCCCATTTTAGTTGGTATTAGCCTTAAAATTTATTGGTAATAGCCTTGGATTTTGGGACATATTGATCCTGACTCGATTAGCCCAATTTCGATGGGTATTAGCCTTAGATTTCTGACCTGTTTGGTCTTGTCATATCCAATCCCATTTTATTTCCTATTAGCCTTAAAATGTTTGGGTAATAGCCTTGGATTTTGGGACATATTGATCGTGACTCGAGTAGCCCAATTTCGATAGGTATTAGCCTTAGATTTCTGACCTGTTTGGCTTGTCATATCCAAGCCCATTTTAGTTGGTATTAGCCTTAAAATTTATGGGTAATAGCCTTGGATTTTGGGACATATTGATCCTGACTCGATTAGCCCAATTTCGATGGGTATTAGCCTTAGATTTCTGACCTGTTTGGTCTTGTCATATCCAAGCCCATTTTAGTTGGTATTAGCCTTAAAATTTATGGGTAATAGCCTTGGATTTTGGGACATATTGATCCTGACTCGATAGCCCAATTTCGATGGGTATTAGCCTTAGATTTCTGACCTGTTTGGTCTTGTCATATCCAAGCCCATTTAGTTGGTATTAGCCTTAAAATTTATGGGTAATAGCCTTGGATTTTGGGACATATTGATCCTGACTCGATAGCCCAATTTCGATGGGTATTAGCCTTAGATTTCTGACCTGTTTGGTCTTCATATCCAAGCCCATTTTAGTTGGTATTAGCCTTAAAATTTATGGGTAATAGCCTTGGATTTTGGGACATATTGATCCTGACTCGATAGCCCAATTTCGATGGGTATTAGCCTTAGATTTCTGACCTGTTTGGTCTTGTCATATCCAAGCCCATTTTAGTTGGTATTAGCCTTAAAATTTATGGGTAATAGCCTTGGATTTTGGGACATATTGATCCTGACTCGATAGCCCAATTTCGATGGGTATTAGCCTTAGATTTCTGACCTGTTTGGTCTTGTCATATCCAAGCCCATTGTAGTTGGTATTAGCCTTAAAATTTATGGGTAATAGCCTTGGATTTTGGGACATATTGATCCTGACTCGATTAGCCCAATTTCGATGGGTATTAGCCTTAGATTTCTGACCTGTTTGGTCTTGTCATATCCAAGCCCATTGTAGTTGGTATTAGCCTTAAAATTTATGGGTAATAGCCTTGGATTTTGGGACATATTGATCCTGACTCGAGTAGCCCAATTTCGATGGGTATTAGCCTTAGATTTCTGACCTGTTTGGTCTTGTCATATCCAAGCCCATTGTAGTTGGTATTAGCCTTAAAATTTATGGGTAATAGCCTTGGATTTTGGGACATATTGATCCTGACTCGAGTAGCCCAATTTTAATGGGTATTAGCCTATGATTTCTGACCTGTTTGGTCTTGTCATATCCAACCCCATTTTTTTGCTATTAGCCTTAAAATTTATGGGTAATAGCCTTGGATTTTGGGACATATTGATCCTGACTCGAGTAGCCCAATTTCGATGAATATTAACCTTAGATTACTGACCTGTTTGGTCTTGTCATATCCAAGCCCATTTTAGTTGGTATTAGCCTTAAAATTTATGGGTAATAGCCTTGGATTTTGGGACATATTGATCCTGACTCGATTAGCCCAATTTCGATGGGTATTAGCCTTAGATTTCTGACCTGTTTGGTCTTGTCATATCCAAGCCCATTGTAGTTGGTATTAGCCTTAAAATTTATGGGTAATAGCCTTGGATTTTGGGACATATTGATCCTGACTCGATAGCCCAATTTCGATGGGTATTAGCCTTAGATTTCTGACCTGTTTGGTCTTGTCATATCCAAGCCCATTTAGTTGGTATTAGCCTTAAAATTTATGGGTAATAGCCTTGGATTTTGGGACATATTGATCCTGACTCGATAGCCCAATTTCGATGGGTATTAGCCTTAGATTTCTGACCTGTTTGGTCTTGTCATATCCAAGCCCATTGTAGTTGGTATTAGCCTTAAAATTTATGGGTAATAGCCTTGGATTTTGGGACATATTGATCCTGACTCGACTAGCCCAATTTCGATGGGTATTAGCCTTAGATTTCTGACCTGTTTGGTCTTGTCATATCCAAGCCCATTTTAGTTGGTATTAGCCTTAAAATTTATGGGTAATAGCCTTGGATTTTGGGACATATTGATCCTGACTCGAGTAGCCCAATTTCGAATGGGTATTAGCCTTAGATTTCTGACCTGTTTGGTCTTGTCATATCCAAGCCCATTTTAGTTGGTATTAGCCTTAAAATTTATGGGTAATAGCCTTGGATTTTGGGACATATTGATCCTGACTCGATAGCCCAATTTCGATGGGTATTAGCCTTAGATTTCTGACCTGTTTGGTCTTGTCATATCCAAGCCCATTGTAGTTGGTATTAGCCTTAAAATTTATGGGTAATAGCCTTGGATTTTGGGACATATTGATCCTGACTCGAGTAGCCCAATTTCGATGGGTATTAGCCTTAGATTTCTGACCTGTTTGGTCTTGTCATATCCAAGCCCATTTAGTTGGTATTAGCCTTAAAATTTATGGGTAATAGCCTTGGATTTTGGGACATATTGATCCTGACTCGATAGCCCAATTTCGATGGGTATTAGCCTTAGATTTCTGACCTGTTTGGTCTTGTCATATCCAAGCCCATTGTAGTTGGTATTAGCCTTAAAATTTATGGGTAATAGCCTTGGATTTTGGGACATATTGATCCTGACTCGATAGCCCAATTTCGATGGGTATTAGCCTTAGATTTCTGACCTGTTTGGTCTTGTCATATCCAAGCCCATTTTAGTTGGTATTAGCCTTAAAATTTATGGGTAATAGCCTTGGATTTTGGGACATATTGATCCTGACTCGATAGCCCAATTTCGATGGGTATTAGCCTTAGATTTCTGACCTGTTTGGTCTTGTCATATCCAAGCCCATTTTAGTTGGTATTAGCCTTAAAATTTATGGGTAATAGCCTTGGATTTTGGGACATATTGATCCTGACTCGATAGCCCAATTTCGATGGGTATTAGCCTTAGATTTCTGACCTGTTTGGTCTTGTCATATCCAAGCCCATTTTAGTTGGTATTAGCCTTAAAATTTATGGGTAATAGCCTTGGATTTTGGGACATATTGATCCTGACTCGATAGCCCAATTTCGATGGGTATTAGCCTTAGATTTCTGACCTGTTTGGTCTTGTCATATCCAAGCCCATTTTAGTTGGTATTAGCCTTAAAATTTATGGGTAATAGCCTTGGATTTTGGGACATATTGATCCTGACTCGATAGCCCAATTTCGATGGGTATTAGCCTTAGATTTCTGACCTGTTTGGTCTTGTCATATCCAAGCCCATTGTAGTTGGTATTAGCCTTAAAATTTATGGGTAATAGCCTTGGATTTTGGGACATATTGATCCTGACTCGATAGCCCAATTTCGATGGGTATTAGCCTTAGATTTCTGACCTGTTTGGTCTTGTCATATCCAAGCCCATTTTAGTTGGTATTAGCCTTAAAATTTATGGGTAATAGCCTTGGATTTTGGGACATATTGATCCTGACTCGAGTAGCCCAATTTCGATGGGTATTAGCCTTAGATTTCTGACCTGTTTGGTCTTGTCATATCCAAGCCCATTTTAGTTGGTATTAGCCTTAAAATTTATGGGTAATAGCCTTGGATTTTGGGACATATTGATCCTGACTCGATAGCCCAATTTCGATGGGTATTAGCCTTAGATTTCTGACCTGTTTGGTCTTGTCATATCCAAGCCCATTTTAGTTGGTATTAGCCTTAAAATTTATGGGTAATAGCCTTGGATTTTGGGACATATTGATCCTGACTCGATAGCCCAATTTCGATGGGTATTAGCCTTAGATTTCTGACCTGTTTGGTCTTGTCATATCCAAGCCCATTTTAGTTGGTATTAGCCTTAAAATTTATGGGTAATAGCCTTGGATTTTGGGACATATTGATCCTGACTCGATAGCCCAATTTCGATGGGTATTAGCCTTAGATTTCTGACCTGTTTGGTCTTGTCATATCCAAGCCCATTTTAGTTGGTATTAGCCTTAAAATTTATGGGTAATAGCCTTGGATTTTGGGACATATTGATCCTGACTCGATAGCCCAATTTCGATGGGTATTAGCCTTAGATTTCTGACCTGTTTGGTCTTGTCATATCCAAGCCCATTGTAGTTGGTATTAGCCTTAAAATTTATGGGTAATAGCCTTGGATTTTGGGACATATTGATCCTGACTCGACTAGCCCAATTTCGATGGGTATTAGCCTTAGATTTCTGACCTGTTTGGTCTTGTCATATCCAAGCCCATTTTAGTTGGTATTAGCCTTAAAATTTATGGGTAATAGCCTTGGATTTTGGGACATATTGATCCTGACTCGATAGCCCAATTTCGATGGGTATTAGCCTTAGATTTCTGACCTGTTTGGTCTTGTCATATCCAAGCCCATTTTAGTTGGTATTAGCCTTAAAATTTATGGGTAATAGCCTTGGATTTTGGGACATATTGATCCTGACTCGATAGCCCAATTTCGATGGGTATTAGCCTTAGATTTCTGACCTGTTTGGTCTTGTCATATCCAAGCCCATTTAGTTGGTATTAGCCTTAAAATTTATGGGTAATAGCCTTGGATTTTGGGACATATTGATCCTGACTCGATAGCCCAATTTCGATGGGTATTAGCCTTAGATTTCTGACCTGTTTGGTCTTGTCATATCCAAGCCCATTTTAGTTGGTATTAGCCTTAAAATTTATGGGTAATAGCCTTGGATTTTGGGACATATTGATCCTGACTCGATAGCCCAATTTCGATGGGTATTAGCCTTAGATTTCTGACCTGTTTGGTCTTGTCATATCCAAGCCCATTTTAGTTGGTATTAGCCTTAAAATTTATGGGTAATAGCCTTGGATTTTGGGACATATTGATCCTGACTCGATAGCCCAATTTCGATGGGTATTAGCCTTAGATTTCTGACCTGTTTGGTCTTGTCATATCCAAGCCCATTTTAGTTGGTATTAGCCTTAAAATTTATGGGTAATAGCCTTGGATTTTGGGACATATTGATCCTGACTCGATAGCCCAATTTCGATGGGTATTAGCCTTAGATTTCTGACCTGTTTGGTCTTGTCATATCCAAGCCCATTTTAGTTGGTATTAGCCTTAAAATTTATGGGTAATAGCCTTGGATTTTGGGACATATTGATCCTGACTCGATAGCCCAATTTCGATGGGTATTAGCCTTAGATTTCTGACCTGTTTGGTCTTGTCATATCCAAGCCCATTTTAGTTGGTATTAGCCTTAAAATTTATGGGTAATAGCCTTGGATTTTGGGACATATTGATCCTGACTCGATTAGCCCAATTTCGATGGGTATTAGCCTTAGATTTCTGACCTGTTTTGGCTTGTCATATCCAAGCCCATTTTAGTTGGTATTAGCCTTAAAATTTATGGGTAATAGCCTTGGATTTTGTGACATATTGATCCTGACTCGATAGCCCAATTTCGATGGGTATTAGCCTTAGATTTCTGACCTGTTTGGTCTTGTCATATCCAAGCCCATTGTAGTTGGTATTAGCCTTAAAATTTATGGGTAATAGCCTTGGATTTTGGGACATATTGATCCTGACTCGATAGCCCAATTTCGATGGGTATTAGCCTTAGATTTCTGACCTGTTTGGTCTTGTCATATCCAAGCCCATTTTAGTTGGTATTAGCCTTAAAATTTATGGGTAATAGCCTTGGATTTTGGGACATATTGATCCTGACTCGAGTAGCCCAATTTCGATGGGTATTAGCCTTAGATTTCTGACCTGTTTGGTCTTGTCATATCCAAGCCCATTTTAGTTGGTATTAGCCTTAAAATTTATGGGTAATAGCCTTGGATTTTGGGACATATTGATCCTGACTCGATTAGCGCAATTTCGATGGGTATTAGCCTGAGATTTCTGACCTGGTTGGTCTTGTCATATCCAAGCCCATTTAGTTGGTATTAGCCTTAAAATTTATGGGTAATAGCCTTGGATTTTGGGATATAATGATCCTGACTCGAGTAGCCCAATTTCGATGGGTATTAGCCTTAGATTTCTGACCTGTTTGGTCTTGTCATATCCAAGCCCATTTTAGTTGGTATTAGCCTTAAAATTTATGGGTAATAGCCTTGGATTTTGGGACATATTGATCCTGACTCGATTAGCCCAATTTCGATGGGTATTAGCCTTAGATTTCTGACCTGTTTTGGCTTGTCATATCCAACCCCATTTTAGTTGGTATTAGCCTTAAAATTTATGGGTAATAGCCTTGGATTTTGGGACATATTGATCCTGACTCGATTAGCCCAATTTCGATGGGTATTAGCCTTAGATTTCTGACCTGTTTGGTCTTGTCATATCCAAGCCCATTTAGTTGGTATTAGCCTTAAAATTTATGGGTAATAGCCTTGGATTTTGGGACATATTGATCCTGACTCGATAGCCCAATTTCGATGGGTATTAGCCTTAGATTTCTGACCTGTTTGGTCTTGTCATATCCAAGCCCATTTTAGTTGGTATTAGCCTTAAAATTTATGGGTAATAGCCTTGGATTTTGGGACATATTGATCCTGACTCGATAGCCCAATTTCGATGGGTATTAGCCTTAGATTTCTGACCTGTTTGGTCTTGTCATATCCAAGCCCATTTTAGTTGGTATTAGCCTTAAAATTTATGGGTAATAGCCTTGGATTTTGGGACATATTGATCCTGACTCGATTAGCCCAATTTCGATGGGTATTAGCCTTAGATTTCTGACCTGTTTGGTCTTGTCATATCCAAGCCCATTGTAGTTGGTATTAGCCTTAAAATTTATGGGTAATAGCCTTGGATTTTGGGACATATTGATCCTGACTCGATTAGCCCAATTTCGATGGGTATTAGCCTTAGATTTCTGACCTGTTTGGTCTTGTCATATCCAAGCCCATTGTAGTTGGTATTAGCCTTAAAATTTATGGGTAATAGCCTTGGATTTTGGGACATATTGATCCTGACTCGATAGCCCAATTTCGATGGGTATTAGCCTTAGATTTCTGACCTGTTTGGTCTTGTCATATCCAAGCCCATTTTAGTTGGTATTAGCCTTAAAATTTATGGGTAATAGCCTTGGATTTTGGGACATATTGATCCTGACTCGATAGCCCAATTTCGATGGGTATTAGCCTTAGATTTCTGACCTGTTTGGTCTTGTCATATCCAAGCCCATTTTAGTTGGTATTAGCCTTAAAATTTATGGGTAATAGCCTTGGATTTTGGGACATATTGATCCTGACTCGATTAGCCCAATTTCGATGGGTATTAGCCTTAGATTTCTGACCTGTTTGGTCTTGTCATATCCAAGCCCATTTTAGTTGGTATTAGCCTTAAAATTTATGGGTAATAGCCTTGGATTTTGGGACATATTGATCCTGACTCGATTAGCCCAATTTCGATGGGTATTAGCCTTAGATTTCTGACCTGTTTGGTCTTGTCATATCCAAGCCCATTTTAGTTGGTATTAGCCTTAAAATTTATGGGTAATAGCCTTGGATTTTGGGACATATTGATCCTGACTCGATTAGCCCAATTTCGATGGGTATTAGCCTTAGATTTCTGACCTGTTTGGTCTTGTCATATCCAAGCCCATTTTAGTTGGTATTAGCCTTAAAATTTATGGGTAATAGCCTTGGATTTTGGGACATATTGATCCTGACTCGATTAGCCCAATTTCGATGGGTATTAGCCTTAGATTTCTGACCTGTTTGGTCTTGTCATATCCAAGCCCATTGTAGTTGGTATTAGCCTTAAAATTTATGGGTAATAGCCTTGGATTTTGGGACATATTGATCCTGACTCGATAGCCCAATTTCGATGGGTATTAGCCTTAGATTTCTGACCTGTTTGGTCTTGTCATATCCAAGCCCATTTTAGTTGGTATTAGCCTTAAAATTTATGGGTAATAGCCTTGGATTTTGGGACATATTGATCCTGACTCGATTAGCCCAATTTCGATGGGTATTAGCCTTAGATTTCTGACCTGTTTGGTCTTGTCATATCCAAGCCCATTTTAGTTGGTATTAGCCTTAAAATTTATGGGTAATAGCCTTGGATTTTGGGACATATTGATCCTGACTCGATTAGCCCAATTTCGATGGGTATTAGCCTTAGATTTCTGACCTGTTTGGTCTTGTCATATCCAAGCCCATTTTAGTTGGTATTAGCCTTAAAATTTATGGGTAATAGCCTTGGATTTTGGGACATATTGATCCTGACTCGATTAGCCCAATTTCGATGGGTATTAGCCTTAGATTTCTGACCTGTTTGGTCTTGTCATATCCAAGCCCATTTTAGTTGGTATTAGCCTTAAAATTTATGGGTAATAGCCTTGGATTTTGGGACATATTGATCCTGACTCGATTAGCCCAATTTCGATGGGTATTAGCCTTAGATTTCTGACCTGTTTGGTCTTGTCATATCCAAGCCCATTTTAGTTGGTATTAGCCTTAAAATTTATGGGTAATAGCCTTGGATTTTGGGACATATTGATCCTGACTCGATTAGCCCAATTTCGATGGGTATTAGCCTTAGATTTCTGACCTGTTTGGTCTTGTCATATCCAAGCCCATTGTAGTTGGTATTAGCCTTAAAATTTATGGGTAATAGCCTTGGATTTTGGGACATATTGATCCTGACTCGACTAGCCCAATTTCGATGGGTATTAGCCTTAGATTTCTGACCTGTTTGGTCTTGTCATATCCAAGCCCATTTTAGTTGGTATTAGCCTTAAAATTTATGGGTAATAGCCTTGGATTTTGGGACATATTGATCCTGACTCGATTAGCCCAATTTCGATGGGTATTAGCCTTAGATTTCTGACCTGTTTGGTCTTGTCATATCCAAGCCCATTTAGTTGGTATTAGCCTTAAAATTTATGGGTAATAGCCTTGGATTTTGGGACATATTGATCCTGACTCGATAGCCCAATTTCGATGGGTATTAGCCTTAGATTTCTGACCTGTTTGGTCTTGTCATATCCAAGCCCATTTTAGTTGGTATTAGCCTTAAAATTTATGGGTAATAGCCTTGGATTTTGGGACATATTGATCCTGACTCGATTAGCCCAATTTCGATGGGTATTAGCCTTAGATTTCTGACCTGTTTGGTCTTGTCATATCCAAGCCCATTTTAGTTGGTATTAGCCTTAAAATTTATGGGTAATAGCCTTGGATTTTGGGACATATTGATCCTGACTCGATTAGCCCAATTTCGATGGGTATTAGCCTTAGATTTCTGACCTGTTTGGTCTTGTCATATCCAAGCCCATTTTAGTTGGTATTAGCCTTAAAATTTATGGGTAATAGCCTTGGATTTTGGGACATATTGATCCTGACTCGATTAGCCCAATTTCGATGGGTATTAGCCTTAGATTTCTGACCTGTTTGGTCTTGTCATATCCAAGCCCATTTTAGTTGGTATTAGCCTTAAAATTTATGGGTAATAGCCTTGGATTTTGGGACATATTGATCCTGACTCGATTAGCCCAATTTCGATGGGTATTAGCCTTAGATTTCTGACCTGTTTGGTCTTGTCATATCCAAGCCCATTTTAGTTGGTATTAGCCTTAAAATTTATGGGTAATAGCCTTGGATTTTGGGACATATTGATCCTGACTCGATTAGCCCAATTTCGATGGGTATTAGCCTTAGATTTCTGACCTGTTTGGTCTTGTCATATCCAAGCCCATTTTAGTTGGTATTAGCCTTAAAATTTATGGGTAATAGCCTTGGATTTTGGGACATATTGATCCTGACTCGATTAGCCCAATTTCGATGGGTATTAGCCTTAGATTTCTGACCTGTTTGGTCTTGTCATATCCAAGCCCATTTTAGTTGGTATTAGCCTTAAAATTTATGGGTAATAGCCTTGGATTTTGGGACATATTGATCCTGACTCGATTAGCCCAATTTCGATGGGTATTAGCCTTAGATTTCTGACCTGTTTGGTCTTGTCATATCCAAGCCCATTTAGTTGGTATTAGCCTTAAAATTTATGGGTAATAGCCTTGGATTTTGGGACATATTGATCCTGACTCGATAGCCCAATTTCGATGGGTATTAGCCTTAGATTTCTGACCTGTTTGGTCTTGTCATATCCAAGCCCATTTAGTTGGTATTAGCCTTAAAATTTATGGGTAATAGCCTTGGATTTTGGGACATATTGATCCTGACTCGATAGCCCAATTTCGATGGGTATTAGCCTTAGATTTCTGACCTGTTTGGTCTTGTCATATCCAAGCCCATTTTAGTTGGTATTAGCCTTAAAATTTATGGGTAATAGCCTTGGATTTTGGGACATATTGATCCTGACTCGATTAGCCCAATTTCGATGGGTATTAGCCTTAGATTTCTGACCTGTTTGGTCTTGTCATATCCAAGCCCATTTTAGTTGGTATTAGCCTTAAAATTTATGGGTAATAGCCTTGGATTTTGGGACATATTGATCCTGACTCGATTAGCCCAATTTCGATGGGTATTAGCCTTAGATTTCTGACCTGTTTGGTCTTGTCATATCCAAGCCCATTTTAGTTGGTATTAGCCTTAAAATTTATGGGTAATAGCCTTGGATTTTGGGACATATTGATCCTGACTCGATTAGCCCAATTTCGATGGGTATTAGCCTTAGATTTCTGACCTGTTTGGTCTTGTCATATCCAAGCCCATTTAGTTGGTATTAGCCTTAAAATTTATGGGTAATAGCCTTGGATTTTGGGACATATTGATCCTGACTCGATTAGCCCAATTTCGATGGGTATTAGCCTTAGATTTCTGACCTGTTTGGTCTTGTCATATCCAAGCCCATTGTAGTTGGTATTAGCCTTAAAATTTATGGGTAATAGCCTTGGATTTTGGGACATATTGATCCTGACTCGATAGCCCAATTTCGATGGGTATTAGCCTTAGATTTCTGACCTGTTTGGTCTTGTCATATCCAAGCCCATTTTAGTTGGTATTAGCCTTAAAATTTATGGGTAATAGCCTTGGATTTTGGGACATATTGATCCTGACTCGATTAGCCCAATTTCGATGGGTATTAGCCTTAGATTTCTGACCTGTTTGGTCTTGTCATATCCAAGCCCATTTTAGTTGGTATTAGCCTTAAAATTTATGGGTAATAGCCTTGGATTTTGGGACATATTGATCCTGACTCGATTAGCCCAATTTCGATGGGTATTAGCCTTAGATTTCTGACCTGTTTGGTCTTGTCATATCCAAGCCCATTGTAGTTGGTATTAGCCTTAAAATTTATGGGTAATAGCCTTGGATTTTGGGACATATTGATCCTGACTCGATTAGCCCAATTTCGATGGGTATTAGCCTTAGATTTCTGACCTGTTTGGTCTTGTCATATCCAAGCCCATTGTAGTTGGTATTAGCCTTAAAATTTATGGGTAATAGCCTTGGATTTTGGGACATATTGATCCTGACTCGATAGCCCAATTTCGATGGGTATTAGCCTTAGATTTCTGACCTGTTTGGTCTTGTCATATCCAAGCCCATTTTAGTTGGTATTAGCCTTAAAATTTATGGGTAATAGCCTTGGATTTTGGGACATATTGATCCTGACTCGATTAGCCCAATTTCGATGGGTATTAGCCTTAGATTTCTGACCTGATTTCTGGTTTGGTCTTGTCATATCCAAGCCCATTTTAGTTGGTATTAGCCTTAAAATTTATGGGTAATAGCCTTGGATTTTGGGACATATTGATCCTGACTCGATTAGCCCAATTTCGATGGGTATTAGCCTTAGATTTCTGACCTGTTTGGTCTTGTCATATCCAAGCCCATTTTAGTTGGTATTAGCCTTAAAATTTATGGGTAATAGCCTTGGATTTTGGGACATATTGATCCTGACTCGATTAGCCCAATTTCGATGGGTATTAGCCTTAGATTTCTGACCTGTTTGGTCTTGTCATATCCAAGCCCATTTTAGTTGGTATTAGCCTTAAAATTTATGGGTAATAGCCTTGGATTTTGGGACATATTGATCCTGACTCGATTAGCCCAATTTCGATGGGTATTAGCCTTAGATTTCTGACCTGTTTGGTCTTGTCATATCCAAGCCCATTTTAGTTGGTATTAGCCTTAAAATTTATGGGTAATAGCCTTGGATTTTGGGACATATTGATCCTGACTCGATTAGCCCAATTTCGATGGGTATTAGCCTTAGATTTCTGACCTGTTTGGTCTTGTCATATCCAAGCCCATTTTAGTTGGTATTAGCCTTAAAATTTATGGGTAATAGCCTTGGATTTTGGGACATATTGATCCTGACTCGATTAGCCCAATTTCGATGGGTATTAGCCTTAGATTTCTGACCTGTTTGGTCTTGTCATATCCAAGCCCATTTTAGTTGGTATTAGCCTTAAAATTTATGGGTAATAGCCTTGGATTTTGGGACATATTGATCCTGACTCGATTAGCCCAATTTCGATGGGTATTAGCCTTAGATTTCTGACCTGTTTGGTCTTGTCATATCCAAGCCCATTGTAGTTGGTATTAGCCTTAAAATTTATGGGTAATAGCCTTGGATTTTGGGACATATTGATCCTGACTCGATTAGCCCAATTTCGATGGGTATTAGCCTTAGATTTCTGACCTGTTTGGTCTTGTCATATCCAAGCCCATTTTAGTTGGTATTAGCCTTAAAATTTATGGGTAATAGCCTTGGATTTTGGGACATATTGATCCTGACTCGATTAGCCCAATTTCGATGGGTATTAGCCTTAGATTTCTGACCTGTTTGGTCTTGTCATATCCAAGCCCATTTTAGTTGGTATTAGCCTTAAAATTTATGGGTAATAGCCTTGGATTTTGGGACATATTGATCCTGACTCGATTAGCCCAATTTCGATGGGTATTAGCCTTAGATTTCTGACCTGTTTGGTCTTGTCATATCCAAGCCCATTTTAGTTGGTATTAGCCTTAAAATTTATGGGTAATAGCCTTGGATTTTGGGACATATTGATCCTGACTCGATTAGCCCAATTTCGATGGGTATTAGCCTTAGATTTCTGACCTGTTTGGTCTTGTCATATCCAAGCCCATTTAGTTGGTATTAGCCTTAAAATTTATGGGTAATAGCCTTGGATTTTGGGACATATTGATCCTGACTCGATTAGCCCAATTTCGATGGGTATTAGCCTTAGATTTCTGACCTGTTTGGTCTTGTCATATCCAAGCCCATTTAGTTGGTATTAGCCTTAAAATTTATGGGTAATAGCCTTGGATTTTGGGACATATTGATCCTGACTCGATTAGCCCAATTTCGATGGGTATTAGCCTTAGATTTCTGACCTGTTTGGTCTTGTCATATCCAAGCCCATTTTAGTTGGTATTAGCCTTAAAATTTATGGGTAATAGCCTTGGATTTTGGGACATATTGATCCTGACTCGATTAGCCCAATTTCGATGGGTATTAGCCTTAGATTTCTGACCTGTTTGGTCTTGTCATATCCAAGCCCATTTTAGTTGGTATTAGCCTTAAAATTTATGGGTAATAGCCTTGGATTTTGGGACATATTGATCCTGACTCGATTAGCCCAATTTCGATGGGTATTAGCCTTAGATTTCTGACCTGTTTGGTCTTGTCATATCCAAGCCCATTTTAGTTGGTATTAGCCTTAAAATTTATGGGTAATAGCCTTGGATTTTGGGACATATTGATCCTGACTCGATTAGCCCAATTTCGATGGGTATTAGCCTTAGATTTCTGACCTGTTTGGTCTTGTCATATCCAAGCCCATTGTAGTTGGTATTAGCCTTAAAATTTATGGGTAATAGCCTTGGATTTTGGGACATATTGATCCTGACTCGATTAGCCCAATTTCGATGGGTATTAGCCTTAGATTTCTGACCTGTTTGGTCTTGTCATATCCAAGCCCATTTTAGTTGGTATTAGCCTTAAAATTTATGGGTAATAGCCTTGGATTTTGGGACATATTGATCCTGACTCGATTAGCCCAATTTCGATGGGTATTAGCCTTAGATTTCTGACCTGTTTGGTCTTGTCATATCCAAGCCCATTTTAGTTGGTATTAGCCTTAAAATTTATGGGTAATAGCCTTGGATTTTGGGACATATTGATCCTGACTCGATTAGCCCAATTTCGATGGGTATTAGCCTTAGATTTCTGACCTGTTTGGTCTTGTCATATCCAAGCCCATTTTAGTTGGTATTAGCCTTAAAATTTATGGGTAATAGCCTTGGATTTTGGGACATATTGATCCTGACTCGATTAGCCCAATTTCGATGGGTATTAGCCTTAGATTTCTGACCTGTTTGGTCTTGTCATATCCAAGCCCATTTTAGTTGGTATTAGCCTTAAAATTTATGGGTAATAGCCTTGGATTTTGGGACATATTGATCCTGACTCGATTAGCCCAATTTCGATGGGTATTAGCCTTAGATTTCTGACCTGTTTGGTCTTGTCATATCCAAGCCCATTTTAGTTGGTATTAGCCTTAAAATTTATGGGTAATAGCCTTGGATTTTGGGACATATTGATCCTGACTCGATTAGCCCAATTTCGATGGGTATTAGCCTTAGATTTCTGACCTGTTTGGTCTTGTCATATCCAAGCCCATTGTAGTTGGTATTAGCCTTAAAATTTATGGGTAATAGCCTTGGATTTTGGGACATATTGATCCTGACTCGATAGCCCAATTTCGATGGGTATTAGCCTTAGATTTCTGACCTGTTTGGTCTTGTCATATCCAAGCCCATTTTAGTTGGTATTAGCCTTAAAATTTATGGGTAATAGCCTTGGATTTTGGGACATATTGATCCTGACTCGATAGCCCAATTTCGATGGGTATTAGCCTTAGATTTCTGACCTGTTTGGTCTTGTCATATCCAAGCCCATTTTAGTTGGTATTAGCCTTAAAATTTATGGGTAATAGCCTTGGATTTTGGGACATATTGATCCTGACTCGATTAGCCCAATTTCGATGGGTATTAGCCTTAGATTTCTGACCTGTTTGGTCTTGTCATATCCAAGCCCATTTTAGTTGGTATTAGCCTTAAAATTTATGGGTAATAGCCTTGGATTTTGGGACATATTGATCCTGACTCGATTAGCCCAATTTCGATGGGTATTAGCCTTAGATTTCTGACCTGTTTGGTCTTGTCATATCCAAGCCCATTGTAGTTGGTATTAGCCTTAAAATTTATGGGTAATAGCCTTGGATTTTGGGACATATTGATCCTGACTCGATTAGCCCAATTTCGATGGGTATTAGCCTTAGATTTCTGACCTGTTTGGTCTTGTCATATCCAAGCCCATTTTAGTTGGTATTAGCCTTAAAATATGGGTAATAGCCTTGGATTTTGGGACATATTGATCCTGACTCGATTAGCCCAATTTCGATGGGTATTAGCCTTAGATTTCTGACCTGTTTGGTCTTGTCATATCCAAGCCCATTTTAGTTGGTATTAGCCTTAAAATTTATGGGTAATAGCCTTGGATTTTGGGACATATTGATCCTGACTCGATTAGCCCAATTTCGATGGGTATTAGCCTTAGATTTCTGACCTGTTTGGTCTTGTCATATCCAAGCCCATTTTAGTTGGTATTAGCCTTAAAATTTATGGGTAATAGCCTTGGATTTTGGGACATATTGATCCTGACTCGATTAGCCCAATTTCGATGGGTATTAGCCTTAGATTTCTGACCTGTTTGGTCTTGTCATATCCAAGCCCATTTTAGTTGGTATTAGCCTTAAAATTTATGGGTAATAGCCTTGGATTTTGGGACATATTGATCCTGACTCGATTAGCCCAATTTCGATGGGTATTAGCCTTAGATTTCTGACCTGTTTGGTCTTGTCATATCCAAGCCCATTGTAGTTGGTATTAGCCTTAAAATTTATGGGTAATAGCCTTGGATTTTGGGACATATTGATCCTGACTCGATAGCCCAATTTCGATGGGTATTAGCCTTAGATTTCTGACCTGTTTGGTCTTGTCATATCCAAGCCCATTGTAGTTGGTATTAGCCTTAAAATTTATGGGTAATAGCCTTGGATTTTGGGACATATTGATCCTGACTCGATAGCCCAATTTCGATGGGTATTAGCCTTAGATTTCTGACCTGTTTGGTCTTGTCATATCCAAGCCCATTTTAGTTGGTATTAGCCTTAAAATTTATGGGTAATAGCCTTGGATTTTGGGACATATTGATCCTGACTCGATTAGCCCAATTTCGATGGGTATTAGCCTTAGATTTCTGACCTGTTTGGTCTTGTCATATCCAAGCCCATTTTAGTTGGTATTAGCCTTAAAATTTATGGGTAATAGCCTTGGATTTTGGGACATATTGATCCTGACTCGATTAGCCCAATTTCGATGGGTATTAGCCTTAGATTTCTGACCTGTTTGGTCTTGTCATATCCAAGCCCATTGTAGTTGGTATTAGCCTTAAAATTTATGGGTAATAGCCTTGGATTTTGGGACATATTGATCCTGACTCGATTAGCCCAATTTCGATGGGTATTAGCCTTAGATTTCTGACCTGTTTGGTCTTGTCATATCCAAGCCCATTGTAGTTGGTATTAGCCTTAAAATTTATGGGTAATAGCCTTGGATTTTGGGACATATTGATCCTGACTCGATAGCCCAATTTCGATGGGTATTAGCCTTAGATTTCTGACCTGTTTGGTCTTGTCATATCCAAGCCCATTTTAGTTGGTATTAGCCTTAAAATTTATGGGTAATAGCCTTGGATTTTGGGACATATTGATCCTGACTCGATAGCCCAATTTCGATGGGTATTAGCCTTAGATTTCTGACCTGTTTGGTCTTGTCATATCCAAGCCCATTTTAGTTGGTATTAGCCTTAAAATTTATGGGTAATAGCCTTGGATTTTGGGACATATTGATCCTGACTCGATAGCCCAATTTCGATGGGTATTAGCCTTAGATTTCTGACCTGTTTGGTCTTGTCATATCCAAGCCCATTTTAGTTGGTATTAGCCTTAAAATTTATGGGTAATAGCCTTGGATTTTGGGACATATTGATCCTGACTCGAGTAGCCCAATTTCGATGGGTATTAGCCTTAGATTTCTGACCTGTTTGGTCTTGTCATATCCAAGCCCATTTTAGTTGGTATTAGCCTTAAAATTTATGGGTAATAGCCTTGGATTTTGGGA
>JAJQXV010000030.1:79448-168860 GCA_025169955.1 Salix arbutifolia
CCTGTTTGGTCTTGTCATATCCAAGCCCATTTTAGTTGGTATTAGCCTTAAAATTTATAAGGGTAATAGCCTTGGATTTTGGGAAATATTGATCCTGACTGACTAGCCCAATTTCGATGGGTATTAGCCTTAGATTTCTGACCTGTTTGGTCTTGTCATATCCAAGCCCATTTTAGTTGGTATTAGCCTTAAAATATGGGTAATAGCCTTGGATTTTGGGACATATTGATCCTGACTCGATTAGCCCAATTTCGATGGGTATTAGCCTTAGATTTCTGACCTGTTTGGTCTTGTCATATCCAAGCCCATTTTAGTTGGTATTAGCCTTAAAATTTATGGGTAATAGCCTTGGATTTTGGGACATATTGATCCTGACTCGACTAGCCCAATTTCGATGGGTATTAGCCTTAGATTTCTGACCTGTTTGGTCTTGTCATATCCAAGCCCATTTTAGTTGGTATTAGCCTTAAAATTTATGGGTAATAGCCTTGGATTTTGGGATATATTGATCCTGACTCGATTAGCCCAATTTCGATGGGTATTAGCCTTAGATTTCTGACCTGTTTGGTCTTGTCATATCCAAGCCCATTTTAGTTGGTATTAGCCTTGAAATATAAGGGTAATAGCCTTGGATTTTGGGACATATTGATCCTGACTCGATTAGCCCAATTTCGATGGGTATTAGCCTTAGATTTCTGACCTGTTTGGTCTTGTCATATCCAAGCCCATTTTAGTTGGTATTAGCCTTAAAATTTATGGGTAATAGCCTTGGATTTTGGGACATATTGATCCTGACTCGATTAGCCCAATTTCGATGGGTATTAGCCTTAGATTTCTGACCTGTTTGGTCTTGTCATATCCAAGCCCATTGTAGTTGGTATTAGCCTTAAAATTTATGGGTAATAGCCTTGGATTTTGGGAAATATTGATACTGACTTGACTAGCCCAATTTCGATGGGTATTAGCCTTAGATTTCTGTCCTGTTTGGTCTTGTCATATCCAAGCCCATTTTAGTTGGTATTAGCCTTGAAATATAAGGGTAATAGCCTTGGATTTTGGGACATATTGATCCTGACTCGATTAGCCCAATTTCGATGGGTATTAGCCTTAGATTTCTGACCTGTTTGGTCTTGTCATATCCAAGCCCATTTTAGTTGGTATTAGCCTTAAAATTTATGGGTAATAGCCTTGGATTTTGGGAAATATTGATACTGACTGACTAGCCCAATTTCGATGGGTATTAGCCTTAGATTTCTGACCTGTTTGGTCTTGTCATATCCAAGCCCATTTTAGTTGGTATTAGCCTTAAAATTTATGGGTAATAGCCTTGGATTTTGGGACATATTGATCCTGACTCGATTAGCCCAATTTCGATGGGTATTAGCCTTAGATTTCTGACCTGTTTGGTCTTGTCATATCCAAGCCCATTTTAGTTGGTATTAGCCTTAAAATTTATGGGTAATAGCCTTGGATTTTGGGACATATTGATCCTGACTCGATTAGCCCAATTTCGATGGGTATTAGCCTTAGATTTCTGACCTGTTTGGTCTTGTCATATCCAAGCCCATTTTAGTTGGTATTAGCCTTAAAATTTATGGGTAATAGCCTTGGATTTTGGGACATATTGATCCTGACTCGATTAGCCCAATTTCGATGGGTATTAGCCTTAGATTTCTGACCTGTTTGGTCTTGTCATATCCAAGCCCATTTTAGTTGGTATTAGCCTTAAAATTTATGGGTAATAGCCTTGGATTTTGGGACATATTGATCCTGACTCGATTAGCCCAATTTCGATGGGTATTAGCCTTAGATTTCTGACCTGTTTGGTCTTGTCATATCCAAGCCCATTTTAGTTGGTATTAGCCTTAAAATTTATGGGTAATAGCCTTGGATTTTGGGACATATTGATCCTGACTCGACTAGCCCAATTTCGATGGGTATTAGCCTTAGATTTCTGACCTGTTTGGTCTTGTCATATCCAAGCCCATTTTAGTTGGTATTAGCCTTAAAATTTATGGGTAATAGCCTTGGATTTTGGGACATATTGATCCTGACTCGATTAGCCCAATTTCGATGGGTATTAGCCTTAGATTTCTGACCTGTTTGGTCTTGTCATATCCAAGCCCATTTTAGTTGGTATTAGCCTTAAAATTTATGGGTAATAGCCTTGGATTTTGGGAAATATTGATCCTGACTGACTAGCCCAATTTCGATGGGTATTAGCCTTAGATTTCTGACCTGTTTGGTCTTGTCATATCCAAGCCCATTTTAGTTGGTATTAGCCTTAAAATTTATGGGTAATAGCCTTGGATTTTGGGACATATTGATCCTGACTCGATTAGCCCAATTTCGATGGGTATTAGCCTTAGATTTCTGACCTGTTTGGTCTTGTCATATCCAAGCCCATTTTAGTTGGTATTAGCCTTAAAATTTATGGGTAATAGCCTTGGATTTTGGGAATATTGATCCTGACTCGACTAGCCCAATTTCGATGGGTATTAGCCTTAGATTTCTGACCTGTTTGGTCTTGTCATATCCAAGCCCATTTTAGTTGGTATTAGCCTTAAAATTTATGGGTAATAGCCTTGGATTTTGGGACATATTGATCCTGACTCGACTAGCCCAATTTCGATGGGTATTAGCCTTAGATTTCTGACCTGTTTGGTCTTGTCATATCCAAGCCCATTTTAGTTGGTATTAGCCTTAAAATTTATGGGTAATAGCCTTGGATTTTGGGACATATTGATCCTGACTCGATTAGCCCAATTTCGATGGGTATTAGCCTTAGATTTCTGACCTGTTTGGTCTTGTCATATCCAAGCCCATTTTAGTTGGTATTAGCCTTGAAATATAAGGGTAATAGCCTTGGATTTTGGGACATATTGATCCTGACTCGATTAGCCCAATTTCGATGGGTATTAGCCTTAGATTTCTGACCTGTTTGGTCTTGTCATATCCAAGCCCATTTTAGTTGGTATTAGCCTTAAAATTTATGGGTAATAGCCTTGGATTTTGGGAAATATTGATACTGACTGACTAGCCCAATTTCGATGGGTATTAGCCTTAGATTTCTGACCTGTTTGGTCTTGTCATATCCAAGCCCATTTTAGTTGGTATTAGCCTTGAAATATAAGGGTAATAGCCTTGGATTTTGGGACATATTGATCCTGACTCGACTAGCCCAATTTCGATGGGTATTAGCCTTAGATTTCTGACCTGTTTGGTCTTGTCATATCCAAGCCCATTTTAGTTGGTATTAGCCTTAAAATTTATGGGTAATAGCCTTGGATTTTGGGACATATTGATCCTGACTCGATTAGCCCAATTTCGATGGGTATTAGCCTTAGATTTCTGACCTGTTTGGTCTTGTCATATCCAAGCCCATTGTAGTTGGTATTAGCCTTAAAATTTATGGGTAATAGCCTTGGATTTTGGGAAATATTGATACTGACTGACTAGCCCAATTTCGATGGGTATTAGCCTTAGATTTCTGTCCTGTTTGGTCTTGTCCTATCCAAGCCCATTTTAGTTGGTATTAGCCTTGAAATATAAGGGTAATAGCCTTGGATTTTGGGACATATTGATCCTGACTCGATTAGCCCAATTTCGATGGGTATTAGCCTTAGATTTCTGACCTGTTTGGTCTTGTCATATCCAAGCCCATTTTAGTTGGTATTAGCCTTAAAATTTATGGGTAATAGCCTTGGATTTTGGGAAATATTGATACTGACTTGACTAGCCCAATTTCGATGGGTATTAGCCTTAGATTTCTTTCCTGTTTGGTCTTGTCCTATCCAAGCCCATTTTAGTTGGTATTAGCCTTGAAATATAAGGGTAATAGCCTTGGATTTTGGGACATATTGATCCTGACTCGATTAGCCCAATTTCGATGGGTATTAGCCTTAGATTTCTGACCTGTTTGGTCTTGTCATATCCAAGCCCATTTTAGTTGGTATTAGCCTTAAAATTTATGGGTAATAGCCTTGGATTTTGGGACATATTGATCCTGACTCGACTAGCCCAATTTCGATGGGTATTAGCCTTAGATTTCTGACCTGTTTGGTCTTGTCATATCCAAGCCCATTGTAGTTGGTATTAGCCTTAAAATTTATGGGTAATAGCCTTGGATTTTGGGACATATTGATCCTGACTCGATTAGCCCAATTTCGATGGGTATTAGCCTTAGATTTCTGACCTGTTTGGTCTTGTCATATCCAAGCCCATTTTAGTTGGTATTAGCCTTGAAATATAAGGGTAATAGCCTTGGATTTTGGGACATATTGATCCTGACTCGATTAGCCCAATTTCGATGGGTATTAGCCTTAGATTTCTGACCTGTTTGGTCTTGTCATATCCAAGCCCATTTTAGTTGGTATTAGCCTTAAAATTTATGGGTAATAGCCTTGGATTTTGGGACATATTGATCCTGACTCGACTAGCCCAATTTCGATGGGTATTAGCCTTAGATTTCTGACCTGTTTGGTCTTGTCATATCCAAGCCCATTTTAGTTGGTATTAGCCTTAAAATTTATGGGTAATAGCCTTGGATTTTGGGACATATTGATCCTGACTCGACTAGCCCAAAATGAATGGGTATTAGCATTAGATTTCTGACCTATTTGGTCTTGTCATATCCAAGCCCATTTTAGTTGGTATTAGCCTTAAAATTTATGGGTAATAGCCTTGGATTTTGGGACATATTGATCCTGACTCGACTAGCCCAATTTCGATGGGTATTAGCCTTAGATTTCTGACCTGTTTGGTCTTGTCATATCCAAGCCCATTTTAGTTGGTATTAGCCTTAAAATTTATGGGTAATAGCCTTGGATTTTGGGACATATTGATCCTGACTCGACTAGCCCAATTTCGATGGGTATTAGCCTTAGATTTCTGACCTGTTTGGTCTTGTCATATCCAAGCCCATTTTAGTTGGTATTAGCCTTAAAATTTATGGGTAATAGCCTTGGATTTTGGGACATATTGATCCTGACTCGATTAGCCCAATTTCGATGGGTATTAGCCTTAGATTTCTGACCTGTTTGGTCTTGTCATATCCAAGCCCATTTTAGTTGGTATTAGCCTTAAAATTTATGGGTAATAGCCTTGGATTTTGGGACATATTGATCCTGACTCGACTAGCCCAATTTCGATGGGTATTAGCCTTAGATTTCTGACCTGTTTGGTCTTGTCATATCCAAGCCCATTTTAGTTGGTATTAGCCTTAAAATTTATGGGTAATAGCCTTGGATTTTGGGACATATTGATCCTGACTCGATTAGCCCAATTTCGATGGGTATTAGCCTTAGATTTCTGACCTGTTTGGTCTTGTCATATCCAAGCCCATTTTAGTTGGTATTAGCCTTAAAATTTATGGGTAATAGCCTTGGATTTTGGGACATATTGATCCTGACTCGATTAGCCCAATTTCGATGGGTATTAGCCTTAGATTTCTGACCTGTTTGGTCTTGTCATATCCAAGCCCATTTTAGTTGGTATTAGCCTTAAAATTTATGGGTAATAGCCTTGGATTTTGGGACATATTGATCCTGACTGACTAGCCCAATTTCGATGGGTATTAGCCTTAGATTTCTGACCTGTTTGGTCTTGTCATATCCAAGCCCATTTTAGTTGGTATTAGCCTTAAAATTTATGGGTAATAGCCTTGGATTTTGGGACATATTGATCCTGACTCGATTAGCCCAATTTCGATGGGTATTAGCCTTAGATTTCTGACCTGTTTGGTCTTGTCATATCCAAGCCCATTTTAGTTGGTATTAGCCTTAAAATTTATGGGTAATAGCCTTGGATTTTGGGAAATATTGATCCTGACTGACTAGCCCAATTTCGATGGGTATTAGCCTTAGATTTCTCCTGTTTGGTCTTGTCATATCCAAGCCCATTTTAGTTGGTATTAGCCTTAAAATATGGGTAATAGCCTTGGATTTTGGGACATATTGATCCTGACTCGATTAGCCCAATTTCGATGGGTATTAGCCTTAGATTTCTGACCTGTTTGGTCTTGTCATATCCAAGCCCATTTTAGTTGGTATTAGCCTTAAAATTTATGGGTAATAGCCTTGGATTTTGGGACATATTGATCCTGACTCGACTAGCCCAATTTCGATGGGTATTAGCCTTAGATTTCTGACCTGTTTGGTCTTGTCATATCCAAGCCCATTTTAGTTGGTATTAGCCTTAAAATTTATGGGTAATAGCCTTGGATTTTGGGACATATTGATCCTGACTCGACTAGCCCAATTTCGATGGGTATTAGCCTTAGATTTCTGACCTGTTTGGTCTTGTCATATCCAAGCCCATTTTAGTTGGTATTAGCCTTAAAATTTATGGGTAATAGCCTTGGATTTTGGGACATATTGATCCTGACTCGATTAGCCCAATTTCGATGGGTATTAGCCTTAGATTTCTGACCTGTTTGGTCTTGTCATATCCAAGCCCATTTTAGTTGGTATTAGCCTTAAAATTTATGGGTAATAGCCTTGGATTTTGGGACATATTGATCCTGACTCGACTAGCCCAATTTCGATGGGTATTAGCCTTAGATTTCTGACCTGTTTGGTCTTGTCATATCCAAGCCCATTTTAGTTGGTATTAGCCTTAAAATTTATGGGTAATAGCCTTGGATTTTGGGACATATTGATCCTGACTCGACTAGCCCAATTTCGATGGGTATTAGCCTTAGATTTCTGACCTGTTTGGTCTTGTCATATCCAAGCCCATTTTAGTTGGTATTAGCCTTAAAATTTATGGGTAATAGCCTTGGATTTTGGGACATATTGATCCTGACTCGACTAGCCCAATTTCGATGGGTATTAGCCTTAGATTTCTGACCTGTTTGGTCTTGTCATATCCAAGCCCATTTTAGTTGGTATTAGCCTTAAAATTTATGGGTAATAGCCTTGGATTTTGGGACATATTGATCCTGACTCGATTAGCCCAATTTCGATGGGTATTAGCCTTAGATTTCTGACCTGTTTGGTCTTGTCATATCCAAGCCCATTTTAGTTGGTATTAGCCTTAAAATTTATGGGTAATAGCCTTGGATTTTGGGACATATTGATCCTGACTCGACTAGCCCAATTTCGATGGGTATTAGCCTTAGATTTCTGACCTGTTTGGTCTTGTCATATCCAAGCCCATTTTAGTTGGTATTAGCCTTAAAATTTATGGGTAATAGCCTTGGATTTTGGGACATATTGATCCTGACTCGATTAGCCCAATTTCGATGGGTATTAGCCTTAGATTTCTGACCTGTTTGGTCTTGTCATATCCAAGCCCATTTTAGTTGGTATTAGCCTTAAAATTTATGGGTAATAGCCTTGGATTTTGGGACATATTGATCCTGACTCGACTAGCCCAATTTCGATGGGTATTAGCCTTAGATTTCTGACCTGTTTGGTCTTGTCATATCCAAGCCCATTTTAGTTGGTATTAGCCTTAAAATTTATGGGTAATAGCCTTGGATTTTGGGACATATTGATCCTGACTCGATTAGCCCAATTTCGATGGGTATTAGCCTTAGATTTCTGACCTGTTTGGTCTTGTCATATCCAAGCCCATTTTAGTTGGTATTAGCCTTAAAATTTATGGGTAATAGCCTTGGATTTTGGGACATATTGATCCTGACTCGACTAGCCCAATTTCGATGGGTATTAGCCTTAGATTTCTGACCTGTTTGGTCTTGTCATATCCAAGCCCATTTTAGTTGGTATTAGCCTTAAAATTTATGGGTAATAGCCTTGGATTTTGGGACATATTGATCCTGACTCGATTAGCCCAATTTCGATGGGTATTAGCCTTAGATTTCTGACCTGTTTGGTCTTGTCATATCCAAGCCCATTTTAGTTGGTATTAGCCTTAAAATTTATGGGTAATAGCCTTGGATTTTGGGACATATTGATCCTGACTCGACTAGCCCAATTTCGATGGGTATTAGCCTTAGATTTCTGACCTGTTTGGTCTTGTCATATCCAAGCCCATTTTAGTTGGTATTAGCCTTAAAATTTATGGGTAATAGCCTTGGATTTTGGGACATATTGATCCTGACTCGACTAGCCCAATTTCGATGGGTATTAGCCTTAGATTTCTGACCTGTTTGGTCTTGTCATATCCAAGCCCATTTTAGTTGGTATTAGCCTTAAAATTTATGGGTAATAGCCTTGGATTTTGGGACATATTGATCCTGACTCGATTAGCCCAATTTCGATGGGTATTAGCCTTAGATTTCTGACCTGTTTGGTCTTGTCATATCCAAGCCCATTTTAGTTGGTATTAGCCTTAAAATTTATGGGTAATAGCCTTGGATTTTGGGACATATTGATCCTGACTCGACTAGCCCAATTTCGATGGGTATTAGCCTTAGATTTCTGACCTGTTTGGTCTTGTCATATCCAAGCCCATTTTAGTTGGTATTAGCCTTAAAATTTATGGGTAATAGCCTTGGATTTTGGGACATATTGATCCTGACTCGACTAGCCCAATTTCGATGGGTATTAGCCTTAGATTTCTGACCTGTTTGGTCTTGTCATATCCAAGCCCATTTTAGTTGGTATTAGCCTTAAAATTTATGGGTAATAGCCTTGGATTTTGGGACATATTGATCCTGACTCGACTAGCCCAATTTCGATGGGTATTAGCCTTAGATTTCTGACCTGTTTGGTCTTGTCATATCCAAGCCCATTTTAGTTGGTATTAGCCTTAAAATTTATGGGTAATAGCCTTGGATTTTGGGACATATTGATCCTGACTCGATTAGCCCAATTTCGATGGGTATTAGCCTTAGATTTCTGACCTGTTTGGTCTTGTCATATCCAAGCCCATTTTAGTTGGTATTAGCCTTAAAATTTATGGGTAATAGCCTTGGATTTTGGGACATATTGATCCTGACTCGACTAGCCCAATTTCGATGGGTATTAGCCTTAGATTTCTGACCTGTTTGGTCTTGTCATATCCAAGCCCATTTTAGTTGGTATTAGCCTTAAAATTTATGGGTAATAGCCTTGGATTTTGGGACATATTGATCCTGACTCGATTAGCCCAATTTCGATGGGTATTAGCCTTAGATTTCTGACCTGTTTGGTCTTGTCATATCCAAGCCCATTTTAGTTGGTATTAGCCTTAAAATTTATGGGTAATAGCCTTGGATTTTGGGACATATTGATCCTGACTCGACTAGCCCAATTTCGATGGGTATTAGCCTTAGATTTCTGACCTGTTTGGTCTTGTCATATCCAAGCCCATTTTAGTTGGTATTAGCCTTAAAATTTATGGGTAATAGCCTTGGATTTTGGGACATATTGATCCTGACTCGATTAGCCCAATTTCGATGGGTATTAGCCTTAGATTTCTGACCTGTTTGGTCTTGTCATATCCAACCCCATTTTAGTTGCTATTAGCCTTAAAATTTATGGGTAATAGCCTTGGATTTTGGGACATATTGATCCTGACTCGACTAGCCCAATTTCGATGGGTATTAGCCTTAGATTTCTGACCTGTTTGGTCTTGTCATATCCAAGCCCATTTTAGTTGGTATTAGCCTTAAAATTTATGGGTAATAGCCTTGGATTTTGGGACATATTGATCCTGACTCGATTAGCCCAATTTCTATGGGTATTAGCCTTAGATTTCTGACCTGTTTGGTCTTGTCATATCGAAGCCCATTTTAGTTGGAATTAGCCTTAAATTATATGGGTAATAGCCGTGGATTTTGGGACATATTGATCCTGACTCGATTAGCCCAATTTCGATGGGTATTAGCCTTAGATTTCTGACCTGTTTGGTCTTGTCATATCCAAGCCCATTTTAGTTGGTATTAGCCTTAAAATTTATGGGTAATAGCCTTGGATTTTGGGACATATTGATCCTGACTCGACTAGCCCAATTTCGATGGGTATTAGCCTTAGATTTCTGACCTGTTTGGTCTTGTCATATCCAAGCCCATTTTAGTTGGTATTAGCTTTAAAATTTATGGGTAATAGCCTTGGATTTTGGGACATATTGATCCTGACTCGACTAGCCCAATTTCAACGGGTATTAGCCTTAGATTTCTGACCTGTTTGGTCTTGTCATATCCAAGCCCATTTTAGTTGGTATTAGCCTTAAAATTTATGGGTAATAGCCTTGGATTTTGGGACATATTGATCATGACTCTATTATCCCAATTTCTATGGGTATTAGCCTTAGATTTCTGACCTGTTTGGTCTTGTCATATCCAAGCCCATTTAGTTGGTATTAGCCTTTAAATTTATGGGTAATAGCCTTGGATTTTGGGACATATTGATCCTGACTCGACTAGCCCAATTTCGATGGGTATTAGCCTTAGATTTCTGACCTGTTTGGTCTTGTCATATCCAAGCCCATTTTAGTTGGTATTAGCCTTAAAATTTATGGGTAATAGCCTTGGATTTTGGGACATATTGATCCTGACTCGATTAGCCCAATTTCGATGGGTATTAGCCTTAGATTTCTGACCTGTTTGGTCTTGTCATATCCAAGCCCATTGTAGTTGGTATTAGCCTTAAAATTTATGGGTAATAGCCTTGGATTTTGGGACATATTGATCCTGACTCGATTAGCCCAATTTCGATGGGTATTAGCCTTAGATTTCTGACCTGTTTGGTCTTGTCATATCCAAGCCCATTTTAGTTGGTATTAGCCTTAAAATTTATGGGTAATAGCCTTGGATTTTGGGACATATTGATCCTGACTCGACTAGCCCAATTTCGATGGGTATTAGCCTTAGATTTCTGACCTGTTTGGTCTTGTCATATCCAAGCCCATTGTAGTTGGTATTAGCCTTAAAATTTATGGGTAATAGCCTTGGATTTTGGGACATATTGATCCTGACTCGACTAGCCCAATTTCGATGGGTATTAGCCTTAGATTTCTGACCTGTTTGGTCTTGTCATATCCAAGCCCATTTTAGTTGGTATTAGCCTTAAAATTTATGGGTAATAGCCTTGGATTTTGGGACATATTGATCCTGACTCGATTAGCCCAATTTCGATGGGTATTAGCCTTAGATTTCTGACCTGTTTGGTCTTGTCATATCCAAGCCCATTTTAGTTGGTATTAGCCTTAAAATTTATGGGTAATAGCCTTGGATTTTGGGACATATTGATCCTGACTCGATTAGCCCAATTTCGATGGGTATTAGCCTTAGATTTCTGACCTGTTTGGTCTTGTCATATCCAAGCCCATTTTAGTTGGTATTAGCCTTAAAATTTATGGGTAATAGCCTTGGATTTTGGGACATATTGATCCTGACTCGACTAGCCCAATTTCGATGGGTATTAGCCTTAGATTTCTGACCTGTTTGGTCTTGTCATATCCAAGCCCATTTTAGTTGGTATTAGCCTTAAAATTTATGGGTAATAGCCTTGGATTTTGGGACATATTGATCCTGACTCGATTAGCCCAATTTCGATGGGTATTAGCCTTAGATTTCTGACCTGTTTGGTCTTGTCATATCCAAGCCCATTTTAGTTGGTATTAGCCTTAAAATTTATGGGTAATAGCCTTGGATTTTGGGACATATTGATCCTGACTGACTAGCCCAATTTCGATGGGTATTAGCCTTAGATTTCTGACCTGTTTGGTCTTGTCATATCCAAGCCCATTTTAGTTGGTATTAGCCTTAAAATTTATGGGTAATAGCCTTGGATTTTGGGACATATTGATCCTGACTCGACTAGCCCAATTTCGATGGGTATTAGCCTTAGATTTCTGACCTGTTTGGTCTTGTCATATCCAAGCCCATTTTAGTTGGTATTAGCCTTAAAATTTATGGGTAATAGCCTTGGATTTTGGGACATATTGATCCTGACTCGACTAGCCCAATTTCGATGGGTATTAGCCTTAGATTTCTGACCTGTTTGGTCTTGTCATATCCAAGCCCATTTTAGTTGGTATTAGCCTTAAAATTTATGGGTAATAGCCTTGGATTTTGGGACATATTGATCCTGACTCGACTAGCCCAATTTCGATGGGTATTAGCCTTAGATTTCTGACCTGTTTGGTCTTGTCATATCCAAGCCCATTTTAGTTGGTATTAGCCTTAAAATTTATGGGTAATAGCCTTGGATTTTGGGACATATTGATCCTGACTCGACTAGCCCAATTTCGATGGGTATTAGCCTTAGATTTCTGACCTGTTTGGTCTTGTCATATCCAAGCCCATTTTAGTTGGTATTAGCCTTAAAATTTATGGGTAATAGCCTTGGATTTTGGGACATATTGATCCTGACTCGATTAGCCCAATTTCGATGGGTATTAGCCTTAGATTTCTGACCTGTTTGGTCTTGTCATATCCAAGCCCATTTTAGTTGGTATTAGCCTTAAAATTTATGGGTAATAGCCTTGGATTTTGGGACATATTGATCCTGACTCGATTAGCCCAATTTCGATGGGTATTAGCCTTAGATTTCTGACCTGTTTGGTCTTGTCATATCCAAGCCCATTTTAGTTGGTATTAGCCTTAAAATTTATGGGTAATAGCCTTGGATTTTGGGACATATTGATCCTGACTCGATTAGCCCAATTTCGATGGGTATTAGCCTTAGATTTCTGACCTGTTTGGTCTTGTCATATCCAAGCCCATTTTAGTTGGTATTAGCCTTAAAATTTATGGGTAATAGCCTTGGATTTTGGGACATATTGATCCTGACTCGACTAGCCCAATTTCGATGGGTATTAGCCTTAGATTTCTGACCTGTTTGGTCTTGTCATATCCAAGCCCATTTTAGTTGGTATTAGCCTTAAAATTTATGGGTAATAGCCTTGGATTTTGGGACATATTGATCCTGACTCGATTAGCCCAATTTCGATGGGTATTATGGCCTTAGATACTGACCTGTTTGGTCTTGTCATATCCAAGCCCATTTTAGTTGGTATTAGCCTTAAAATTTATGGGTAATAGCCTTGGATTTTGGGACATATTGATCCTGACTCGATTAGCCCAATTTCGATGGGTATTAGCCTTAGATTTCTGACCTGTTTGGTCTTGTCATATCCAAGCCCATTTTAGTTGGTATTAGCCTTAAAATTTATGGGTAATAGCCTTGGATTTTGGGACATATTGATCCTGACTCGATTAGCCCAATTTCGATGGGTATTAGCCTTAGATTTCTGACCTGTTTGGTCTTGTCATATCCAAGCCCATTTTAGTTGGTATTAGCCTTAAAATTTATGGGTAATAGCCTTGGATTTTGGGACATATTGATCCTGACTCGATTAGCCCAATTTCGATGGGTATTAGCCTTAGATTTCTGACCTGTTTGGTCTTGTCATATCCAAGCCCATTTTAGTTGGTATTAGCCTTAAAATTATATGGGTAATAGCCTTGGATTTTGGGACATATTGATCCTGACTCGATTAGCCCAATTTCGATGGGTATTAGCCTTAGATTTCTGACCTGTTTGGTCTTGTCATATCCAAGCCCATTGTAGTTGGTATTAGCCTTAAAATTTATGGGTAATAGCCTTGGATTTTGGGACATATTGATCCTGACTCGACTAGCCCAATTTCGATGGGTATTAGCCTTAGATTTCTGACCTGTTTGGTCTTGTCATATCCAAGCCCATTTTAGTTGGTATTAGCCTTAAAATTTATGGGTAATAGCCTTGGATTTTGGGACATATTGATCCTGACTCGACTAGCCCAATTTCGATGGGTATTAGCCTTAGATTTCTGACCTGTTTGGTCTTGTCATATCCAAGCCCATTTTAGTTGGTATTAGCCTTAAAATTTATGGGTAATAGCCTTGGATTTTGGGACATATTGATCCTGACTCGATTAGCCCAATTTCGATGGGTATTAGCCTTAGATTTCTGACCTGTTTGGTCTTGTCATATCCAAGCCCATTTTAGTTGGTATTAGCCTTAAAATTTATGGGTAATAGCCTTGGATTTTGGGACATATTGATCCTGACTCGACTAGCCCAATTTCGATGGGTATTAGCCTTAGATTTCTGACCTGTTTGGTCTTGTCATATCCAAGCCCATTTTAGTTGGTATTAGCCTTAAAATTTATGGGTAATAGCCTTGGATTTTGGGACATATTGATCCTGACTCGACTAGCCCAATTTCGATGGGTATTAGCCTTAGATTTCTGACCTGTTTGGTCTTGTCATATCCAAGCCCATTGTAGTTGGTATTAGCCTTAAAATTTATGGGTAATAGCCTTGGATTTTGGGACATATTGATCCTGACTCGACTAGCCCAATTTCGATGGGTATTAGCCTTAGATTTCTGACCTGTTTGGTCTTGTCATATCCAAGCCCATTTTAGTTGGTATTAGCCTTAAAATATATGGGTAATAGCCTTGGATTTTGGGACATATTGATCCTGACTCGATTAGCCCAATTTCGATGGGTATTAGCCTTAGATTTCTGACCTGTTTGGTCTTGTCATATCCAAGCCCATTTTAGTTGGTATTAGCCTTAAAATTTATGGGTAATAGCCTTGGATTTTGGGACATATTGATCCTGACTCGACTAGCCCAATTTCGATGGGTATTAGCCTTAGATTTCTGACCTGTTTGGTCTTGTCATATCCAAGCCCATTTTAGTTGGTATTAGCCTTAAAATTTATGGGTAATAGCCTTGGATTTTGGGACATATTGATCCTGACTCGACTAGCCCAATTTCGATGGGTATTAGCCTTAGATTTCTGACCTGTTTGGTCTTGTCATATCCAAGCCCATTTTAGTTGGTATTAGCCTTAAAATTTATGGGTAATAGCCTTGGATTTTGGGACATATTGATCCTGACTCGACTAGCCCAATTTCGATGGGTATTAGCCTTAGATTTCTGACCTGTTTGGTCTTGTCATATCCAAGCCCATTTTAGTTGGTATTAGCCTTAAAATTTATGGGTAATAGCCTTGGATTTTGGGACATATTGATCCTGACTCGATTAGCCCAATTTCGATGGGTATTAGCCTTAGATTTCTGACCTGTTTGGTCTTGTCATATCCAAGCCCATTTTAGTTGGTATTAGCCTTAAAATTTATGGGTAATAGCCTTGGATTTTGGGACATATTGATCCTGACTCGATTAGCCCAATTTCGATGGGTATTAGCCTTAGATTTCTGACCTGTTTGGTCTTGTCATATCCAAGCCCATTTTAGTTGGTATTAGCCTTAAAATTTATGGGTAATAGCCTTGGATTTTGGGACATATTGATCCTGACTCGACTAGCCCAATTTCGATGGGTATTAGCCTTAGATTTCTGACCTGTTTGGTCTTGTCATATCCAAGCCCATTTTAGTTGGTATTAGCCTTAAAATTTATGGGTAATAGCCTTGGATTTTGGGACATATTGATCCTGACTCGATTAGCCCAATTTCGATGGGTATTAGCCTTAGATTTCTGACCTGTTTGGTCTTGTCATATCCAAGCCCATTTTAGTTGGTATTAGCCTTAAAATTTATGGGTAATAGCCTTGGATTTTGGGACATATTGATCCTGACTCGATTAGCCCAATTTCGATGGGTATTAGCCTTAGATTTCTGACCTGTTTGGTCTTGTCATATCCAAGCCCATTGTAGTTGGTATTAGCCTTAAAATTTATGGGTAATAGCCTTGGATTTTGGGACATATTGATCCTGACTCGACTAGCCCAATTTCGATGGGTATTAGCCTTAGATTTCTGACCTGTTTGGTCTTGTCATATCCAAGCCCATTTTAGTTGGTATTAGCCTTAAAATTTATGGGTAATAGCCTTGGATTTTGGGACATATTGATCCTGACTCGATTAGCCCAATTTCGATGGGTATTAGCCTTAGATTTCTGACCTGTTTGGTCTTGTCATATCCAAGCCCATTTTAGTTGGTATTAGCCTTAAAATTTATGGGTAATAGCCTTGGATTTTGGGACATATTGATCCTGACTCGACTAGCCCAATTTCGATGGGTATTAGCCTTAGATTTCTGACCTGTTTGGTCTTGTCATATCCAAGCCCATTTTAGTTGGTATTAGCCTTAAAATTTATGGGTAATAGCCTTGGATTTTGGGACATATTGATCCTGACTCGACTAGCCCAATTTCGATGGGTATTAGCCTTAGATTTCTGACCTGTTTGGTCTTGTCATATCCAAGCCCATTTTAGTTGGTATTAGCCTTAAAATTTATGGGTAATAGCCTTGGATTTTGGGACATATTGATCCTGACTCGATTAGCCCAATTTCGATGGGTATTAGCCTTAGATTTCTGACCTGTTTGGTCTTGTCATATCCAAGCCCATTTTAGTTGGTATTAGCCTTAAAATATGGGTAATAGCCTTGGATTTTGGGACATATTGATCCTGACTCGATTAGCCCAATTTCGATGGGTATTAGCCTTAGATTTCTGACCTGTTTGGTCTTGTCATATCCAAGCCCATTTTAGTTGGTATTAGCCTTAAAATTTATGGGTAATAGCCTTGGATTTTGGGACATATTGATCCTGACTCGATAGCCCAATTTCGATGGATTAGCCTTATTTCGATGGCCTAGATATTGCCTTAGATTTCTCCTGTTTGGTCTTGTCATATCCAAGCCCATTTTAGTTGGTATTAGCCTTAAAATTTATGGGTAATAGCCTTGGATTTTGGGACATATTGATCCTGACTCGATTAGCCCAATTTCGATGGGTATTAGCCTTAGATTTCTGACCTGTTTGGTCTTGTCATATCCAAGCCCATTTTAGTTGGTATTAGCCTTAAAATTTATGGGTAATAGCCTTGGATTTTGGGACATATTGATCCTGACTCGATTAGCCCAATTTCGATGGGTATTAGCCTTAGATTTCTGACCTGTTTGGTCTTGTCATATCCAAGCCCATTTTAGTTGGTATTAGCCTTAAAATTTATGGGTAATAGCCTTGGATTTTGGGACATATTGATCCTGACTCGACTAGCCCAATTTCGATGGGTATTAGCCTTAGATTTCTGACCTGTTTGGTCTTGTCATATCCAAGCCCATTTTAGTTGGTATTAGCCTTAAAATTTATGGGTAATAGCCTTGGATTTTGGGACATATTGATCCTGACTCGATTAGCCCAATTTCGATGGGTATTAGCCTTAGATTTCTGACCTGTTTGGTCTTGTCATATCCAAGCCCATTGTAGTTGGTATTAGCCTTAAAATTTATGGGTAATAGCCTTGGATTTTGGGACATATTGATCCTGACTCGACTAGCCCAATTTCGATGGGTATTAGCCTTAGATTTCTGACCTGTTTGGTCTTGTCATATCCAAGCCCATTTTAGTTGGTATTAGCCTTAAAATTTATGGGTAATAGCCTTGGATTTTGGGACATATTGATCCTGACTCGACTAGCCCAATTTCGATGGGTATTAGCCTTAGATTTCTGACCTGTTTGGTCTTGTCATATCCAAGCCCATTTTAGTTGGTATTAGCCTTAAAATTTATGGGTAATAGCCTTGGATTTTGGGACATATTGATCCTGACTCGACTAGCCCAATTTCGATGGGTATTAGCCTTAGATTTCTGACCTGTTTGGTCTTGTCATATCCAAGCCCATTTTAGTTGGTATTAGCCTTAAAATTTATGGGTAATAGCCTTGGATTTTGGGACATATTGATCCTGACTCGATTAGCCCAATTTCGATGGGTATTAGCCTTAGATTTCTGACCTGTTTGGTCTTGTCATATCCAAGCCCATTTTAGTTGGTATTAGCCTTAAAATTTATGGGTAATAGCCTTGGATTTTGGGACATATTGATCCTGACTCGACTAGCCCAATTTCGATGGGTATTAGCCTTAGATTTCTGACCTGTTTGGTCTTGTCATATCCAAGCCCATTTTAGTTGGTATTAGCCTTAAAATTTATGGGTAATAGCCTTGGATTTTGGGACATATTGATCCTGACTCGATTAGCCCAATTTCGATGGGTATTAGCCTTAGATTTCTGACCTGTTTGGTCTTGTCATATCCAAGCCCATTTTAGTTGGTATTAGCCTTAAAATTTATGGGTAATAGCCTTGGATTTTGGGACATATTGATCCTGACTCGATTAGCCCAATTTCGATGGGTATTAGCCTTAGATTTCTTGACCTGTTTGGTCTTGTCATATCCAAGCCCATTTTAGTTGGTATTAGCCTTAAAATTTATGGGTAATAGCCTTGGATTTTGGGACATATTGATCCTGACTCGACTAGCCCAATTTCGATGGGTATTAGCCTTAGATTTCTGACCTGTTTGGTCTTGTCATATCCAAGCCCATTTTAGTTGGTATTAGCCTTAAAATTTATTGGTAATAGCCTTGGATTTTGGGACATATTGATCCTGACTCGATTAGCCCAATTTCGATGGGTATTAGCCTTAGATTTCTGACCTGTTTGGTCTTGTCATATCCAAGCCCATTGTAGTTGGTATTAGCCTTAAAATTTATGGGTAATAGCCTTGGATTTTGGGAAATATTGATACTGACTCGATTAGCCCAATTTCGATGGGTATTAGCCTTAGATTTCTGTCCTGTTTGGTCTTGTCCTATCCAAGCCCATTTTAGTTGGTATTAGCCTTGAAATATTTGGGTAATAGCCTTGGATTTTGGGACATATTGATCCTGACTCGATTAGCCCAATTTCGATGGGTATTAGCCTTAGATTTCTGACCTGTTTGGTCTTGTCATATCCAAGCCCATTTTAGTTGGTATTAGCCTTAAAATTTATTGGTAATAGCCTTGGATTTTGGGACATATTGATCTTGACTCGACTAGCCCAATTTCGATGGGTATTAGCCTTAGATTTCTGACCTGTTTGGTCTTGTCATATCCAAGCCCATTTTAGTTGGTATTAGCCTTAAAATTTATGGGTAATAGCCTTGGATTTTGGGACATATTGATCCTGACTCGATTAGCCCAATTTCGATGGGTATTAGCCTTAGATTTCTGACCTGTTTGGTCTTGTCATATCCAAGCCCATTTTAGTTGGTATTAGCCTTAAAATTTATGGGTAATAGCCTTGGATTTTGGGACATATTGATCCTGACTCGACTAGCCCAATTTCGATGGGTATTAGCCTTAGATTTCTGACCTGTTTGGTCTTGTCATATCCAAGCCCATTTTAGTTGGTATTAGCCTTAAAATTTATGGGTAATAGCCTTGGATTTTGGGACATATTGATCCTGACTCGATTAGCCCAATTTCGATGGGTATTAGCCTTAGATTTCTGACCTGTTTGGTCTTGTCATATCCAAGCCCATTTTAGTTGGTATTAGCCTTAAAATTTATGGGTAATAGCCTTGGATTTTGGGACATATTGATCCTGACTCGACTAGCCCAATTTCGATGGGTATTAGCCTTAGATTTCTGACCTGTTTGGTCTTGTCATATCCAAGCCCATTTTAGTTGGTATTAGCCTTAAAATTTATGGGTAATAGCCTTGGATTTTGGGACATATTGATCCTGACTCGATTAGCCCAATTTCGATGGGTATTAGCCTTAGATTTCTGACCTGTTTGGTCTTGTCATATCCAAGCCCATTTTAGTTGGTATTAGCCTTAAAATTTATGGGTAATAGCCTTGGATTTTGGGACATATTGATCCTGACTCGACTAGCCCAATTTCGATGGGTATTAGCCTTAGATTTCTGACCTGTTTGGTCTTGTCATATCCAAGCCCATTTTAGTTGGTATTAGCCTTAAAATTTATGGGTAATAGCCTTGGATTTTGGGACATATTGATCCTGACTCGACTAGCCCAATTTCGATGGGTATTAGCCTTAGATTTCTGACCTGTTTGGTCTTGTCATATCCAAGCCCATTTTAGTTGGTATTAGCCTTAAAATTTATGGGTAATAGCCTTGGATTTTGGGACATATTGATCCTGACTCGATTAGCCCAATTTCGATGGGTATTAGCCTTAGATTTCTGACCTGTTTGGTCTTGTCATATCCAAGCCCATTTTAGTTGGTATTAGCCTTAAAATTTATGGGTAATAGCCTTGGATTTTGGGACATATTGATCCTGACTCGACTAGCCCAATTTCGATGGGTATTAGCCTTAGATTTCTGACCTGTTTGGTCTTGTCATATCCAAGCCCATTTTAGTTGGTATTAGCCTTAAAATTTATGGGTAATAGCCTTGGATTTTGGGACATATTGATCCTGACTCGACTAGCCCAATTTCGATGGGTATTAGCCTTAGATTTCTGACCTGTTTGGTCTTGTCATATCCAAGCCCATTTTAGTTGGTATTAGCCTTAAAATTTATGGGTAATAGCCTTGGATTTTGGGACATATTGATCCTGACTCGATTAGCCCAATTTCGATGGGTATTAGCCTTAGATTTCTGACCTGTTTGGTCTTGTCATATCCAAGCCCATTTTAGTTGGTATTAGCCTTAAAATTTATGGGTAATAGCCTTGGATTTTGGGACATATTGATCCTGACTCGATTAGCCCAATTTCGATGGGTATTAGCCTTAGATTTCTGACCTGTTTGGTCTTGTCATATCCAAGCCCATTTTAGTTGGTATTAGCCTTAAAATTTATGGGTAATAGCCTTGGATTTTGGGACATATTGATCCTGACTCGACTAGCCCAATTTCGATGGGTATTAGCCTTAGATTTCTGACCTGTTTGGTCTTGTCATATCCAAGCCCATTTTAGTTGGTATTAGCCTTAAATTATATGGGTAATAGCCTTGGATTTTGGGACATATTGATCCTGACTCGATTAGCCCAATTTCGATGGGTATTAGCCTTAGATTTCTGACCTGTTTGGTCTTGTCATATCCAAGCCCATTGTAGTTGGTATTAGCCTTAAAATTTATGGGTAATAGCCTTGGATTTTGGGACATATTGATCCTGACTCGACTAGCCCAATTTCGATGGGTATTAGCCTTAGATTTCTGACCTGTTTGGTCTTGTCATATCCAAGCCCATTTTAGTTGGTATTAGCCTTAAAATTTATGGGTAATAGCCTTGGATTTTGGGACATATTGATCCTGACTCGACTAGCCCAATTTCGATGGGTATTAGCCTTAGATTTCTGACCTGTTTGGTCTTGTCATATCCAAGCCCATTTTAGTTGGTATTAGCCTTAAAATTTATGGGTAATAGCCTTGGATTTTGGGACATATTGATCCTGACTCGACTAGCCCAATTTCGATGGGTATTAGCCTTAGATTTCTGACCTGTTTGGTCTTGTCATATCCAAGCCCATTTAGTTGGTATTAGCCTTAAAATTTATGGGTAATAGCCTTGGATTTTGGGACATATTGATCCTGACTCGACTAGCCCAATTTCGATGGGTATTAGCCTTAGATTTCTGACCTGTTTGGTCTTGTCATATCCAAGCCCATTTTAGTTGGTATTAGCCTTAAAATTTATGGGTAATAGCCTTGGATTTTGGGACATATTGATCCTGACTCGATTAGCCCAATTTCGATGGGTATTAGCCTTAGATTTCTGACCTGTTTGGTCTTGTCATATCCAAGCCCATTTTAGTTGGTATTAGCCTTAAAATTTATGGGTAATAGCCTTGGATTTTGGGACATATTGATCCTGACTCGATTAGCCCAATTTCGATGGGTATTAGCCTTAGATTTCTGACCTGTTTGGTCTTGTCATATCCAAGCCCATTTTAGTTGGTATTAGCCTTAAAATTTATGGGTAATAGCCTTGGATTTTGGGACATATTGATCCTGACTCGACTAGCCCAATTTCGATGGGTATTAGCCTTAGATTTCTGACCTGTTTGGTCTTGTCATATCCAAGCCCATTTAGTTGGTATTAGCCTTAAAATTTATGGGTAATAGCCTTGGATTTTGGGACATATTGATCCTGACTCGACTAGCCCAATTTCGATGGGTATTAGCCTTAGATTTCTGACCTGTTTGGTCTTGTCATATCCAAGCCCATTTTAGTTGGTATTAGCCTTAAAATTTATGGGTAATAGCCTTGGATTTTGGGACATATTGATCCTGACTCGATTAGCCCAATTTCGATGGGTATTAGCCTTAGATTTCTGACCTGTTTGGTCTTGTCATATCCAAGCCCATTTTAGTTGGTATTAGCCTTAAAATTTATGGGTAATAGCCTTGGATTTTGGGACATATTGATCCTGACTCGATTAGCCCAATTTCGATGGGTATTAGCCTTAGATTTCTGACCTGTTTGGTCTTGTCATATCCAAGCCCATTTTAGTTGGTATTAGCCTTAAAATTTATGGGTAATAGCCTTGGATTTTGGGACATATTGATCCTGACTCGACTAGCCCAATTTCGATGGGTATTAGCCTTAGATTTCTGACCTGTTTGGTCTTGTCATATCCAAGCCCATTTTAGTTGGTATTAGCCTTAAAATTTATGGGTAATAGCCTTGGATTTTGGGACATATTGATCCTGACTCGACTAGCCCAATTTCGATGGGTATTAGCCTTAGATTTCTGACCTGTTTGGTCTTGTCATATCCAAGCCCATTTTAGTTGGTATTAGCCTTAAAATTTATGGGTAATAGCCTTGGATTTTGGGACATATTGATCCTGACTCGATTAGCCCAATTTCGATGGGTATTAGCCTTAGATTTCTGACCTGTTTGGTCTTGTCATATCCAAGCCCATTTTAGTTGGTATTAGCCTTAAAATTTATGGGTAATAGCCTTGGATTTTGGGACATATTGATCCTGACTCGATTAGCCCAATTTCGATGGGTATTAGCCTTAGATTTCTGACCTGTTTGGTCTTGTCATATCCAAGCCCATTTTAGTTGGTATTAGCCTTAAAAATGGGTAATAGCCTTGGATTTTGGGACATATTGATCCTGACTCGACTAGCCCAATTTCGATGGGTATTAGCCTTAGATTTCTGACCTGTTTGGTCTTGTCATATCCAAGCCCATTGTAGTTGGTATTAGCCTTAAAATTTATGGGTAATAGCCTTGGATTTTGGGACATATTGATCCTGACTCGACTAGCCCAATTTCGATGGGTATTAGCCTTAGATTTCTGACCTGTTTGGTCTTGTCATATCCAAGCCCATTTTAGTTGGTATTAGCCTTAAAATTTATGGGTAATAGCCTTGGATTTTGGGACATATTGATCCTGACTCGATTAGCCCAATTTCGATGGGTATTAGCCTTAGATTTCTGACCTGTTTGGTCTTGTCATATCCAAGCCCATTGTAGTTGGTATTAGCCTTAAAATTTATGGGTAATAGCCTTGGATTTTGGGACATATTGATCCTGACTCGACTAGCCCAATTTCGATGGGTATTAGCCTTAGATTTCTGACCTGTTTGGTCTTGTCATATCCAAGCCCATTTTAGTTGGTATTAGCCTTAAAATTTATGGGTAATAGCCTTGGATTTTGGGACATATTGATCCTGACTCGATTAGCCCAATTTCGATGGGTATTAGCCTTAGATTTCTGACCTGTTTGGTCTTGTCATATCCAAGCCCATTTTAGTTGGTATTAGCCTTAAAATTTATGGGTAATAGCCTTGGATTTTGGGACATATTGATCCTGACTCGACTAGCCCAATTTCGATGGGTATTAGCCTTAGATTTCTGACCTGTTTGGTCTTGTCATATCCAAGCCCATTTTAGTTGGTATTAGCCTTAAAATTTATGGGTAATAGCCTTGGATTTTGGGACATATTGATCCTGACTCGATTAGCCCAATTTCGATGGGTATTAGCCTTAGATTTCTGACCTGTTTGGTCTTGTCATATCCAAGCCCATTTTAGTTGGTATTAGCCTTAAAATTTATGGGTAATAGCCTTGGATTTTGGGACATATTGATCCTGACTCGATTAGCCCAATTTCGATGGGTATTAGCCTTAGATTTCTGACCTGTTTGGTCTTGTCATATCCAAGCCCATTTAGTTGGTATTAGCCTTAAAATTTATGGGTAATAGCCTTGGATTTTGGGACATATTGATCCTGACTCGACTAGCCCAATTTCGATGGGTATTAGCCTTAGATTTCTGACCTGTTTGGTCTTGTCATATCCAAGCCCATTTTAGTTGGTATTAGCCTTAAAATTTATGGGTAATAGCCTTGGATTTTGGGACATATTGATCCTGACTCGATTAGCCCAATTTCGATGGGTATTAGCCTTAGATTTCTGACCTGTTTGGTCTTGTCATATCCAAGCCCATTGTAGTTGGTATTAGCCTTAAAATTTATGGGTAATAGCCTTGGATTTTGGGACATATTGATCCTGACTCGACTAGCCCAATTTCGATGGGTATTAGCCTTAGATTTCTGACCTGTTTGGTCTTGTCATATCCAAGCCCATTTTAGTTGGTATTAGCCTTAAAATTTATGGGTAATAGCCTTGGATTTTGGGACATATTGATCCTGACTCGACTAGCCCAATTTCGATGGGTATTAGCCTTAGATTTCTGACCTGTTTGGTCTTGTCATATCCAAGCCCATTTTAGTTGGTATTAGCCTTAAAATTTATGGGTAATAGCCTTGGATTTTGGGACATATTGATCCTGACTCGATTAGCCCAATTTCGATGGGTATTAGCCTTAGATTTCTGACCTGTTTGGTCTTGTCATATCCAAGCCCATTTTAGTTGGTATTAGCCTTAAAATTTATGGGTAATAGCCTTGGATTTTGGGACATATTGATCCTGACTCGAGTAGCCCAATTTCGATGGGTATTAGCCTTAGATTTCTGACCTGTTTGGTCTTGTCATATCCAAGCCCATTTTAGTTGGTATTAGCCTTAAAATTTATGGGTAATAGCCTTGGATTTTGGGACATATTGATCCTGACTCGACTAGCCCAATTTCGATGGGTATTAGCCTTAGATTTCTGACCTGTTTGGTCTTGTCATATCCAAGCCCATTTTAGTTGGTATTAGCCTTAAAATTTATGGGTAATAGCCTTGGATTTTGGGACATATTGATCCTGACTCGATTAGCCCAATTTCGATGGGTATTAGCCTTAGATTTCTGACCTGTTTGGTCTTGTCATATCCAAGCCCATTGTAGTTGGTATTAGCCTTAAAATTTATGGGTAATAGCCTTGGATTTTGGGACATATTGATCCTGACTCGACTAGCCCAATTTCGATGGGTATTAGCCTTAGATTTCTGACCTGTTTGGTCTTGTCATATCCAAGCCCATTGTAGTTGGTATTAGCCTTAAAATTTATGGGTAATAGCCTTGGATTTTGGGACATATTGATCCTGACTCGATTAGCCCAATTTCGATGGGTATTAGCCTTAGATTTCTGACCTGTTTGGTCTTGTCATATCCAAGCCCATTGTAGTTGGTATTAGCCTTAAAATTTATGGGTAATAGCCTTGGATTTTGGGACATATTGATCCTGACTCGATAGCCCAATTTCGATGGATTAGCCTATTTTATGGCCTTAGATTTCTTAGACCTGTTTGGTCTTGTCATATCCAAGCCCATTTTAGTTGGTATTAGCCTTAAAATTTATGGGTAATAGCCTTGGATTTTGGGACATATTGATCCTGACTCGACTAGCCCAATTTCGATGGGTATTAGCCTTAGATTTCTGACCTGTTTGGTCTTGTCATATCCAAGCCCATTTTAGTTGGTATTAGCCTTAAAATTTATGGGTAATAGCCTTGGATTTTGGGACATATTGATCCTGACTCGACTAGCCCAATTTCGATGGGTATTAGCCTTAGATTTCTGACCTGTTTGGTCTTGTCATATCCAAGCCCATTGTAGTTGGTATTAGCCTTAAAATTTATGGGTAATAGCCTTGGATTTTGGGACATATTGATCCTGACTCGAGTAGCCCAATTTCGATGGGTATTAGCCTTAGATTTCTGACCTGTTTGGTCTTGTCATATCCAAGCCCATTTTAGTTGGTATTAGCCTTAAAATTTATGGGTAATAGCCTTGGATTTTGGGACATATTGATCCTGACTCGAGTAGCCCAATTTCGATGGGTATTAGCCTTAGATTTCTGACCTGTTTGGTCTTGTCATATCCAAGCCCATTTTAGTTGGTATTAGCCTTAAAATTAATGGGTAATAGCCCTGGATTTTGGGACATATTGATCCTGACTCGAGTAGCCCAATTTCGATGGGTATTAGCCTTAGATTTCTGACCTGTTTGGTCTTGTCATATCCAAGCCCATTTTAGTTGGTATTAGCCTTAAAATTTATGGGTAATAGCCTTGGATTTTGGGACATATTGATCCTGACTCGATTAGCCCAATTTCGATGGGTATTAGCCTTAGATTTCTGACCTGTTTGGTCTTGTCATATCCAAGCCCATTGTAGTTGGTATTAGCCTTAAAATTTATGGGTAATAGCCTTGGATTTTGGGACATATTGATCCTGACTCGACTAGCCCAATTTCGATGGGTATTAGCCTTAGATTTCTGACCTGTTTGGTCTTGTCATATCCAAGCCCATTTTAGTTGGTATTAGCCTTAAAATTTATGGGTAATAGCCTTGGATTTTGGGACATATTGATCCTGACTCGACTAGCCCAATTTCGATGGGTATTAGCCTTAGATTTCTGACCTGTTTGGTCTTGTCATATCCAAGCCCATTTTAGTTGGTATTAGCCTTAAAATTTATGGGTAATAGCCTTGGATTTTGGGACATATTGATCCTGACTCGACTAGCCCAATTTCGATGGGTATTAGCCTTAGATTTCTGACCTGTTTGGTCTTGTCATATCCAAGCCCATTTTAGTTGGTATTAGCCTTAAAATTTATGGGTAATAGCCTTGGATTTTGGGACATATTGATCCTGACTCGACTAGCCCAATTTCGATGGGTATTAGCCTTAGATTTCTGACCTGTTTGGTCTTGTCATATCCAAGCCCATTGTAGTTGGTATTAGCCTTAAAATTTATGGGTAATAGCCTTGGATTTTGGGACATATTGATCCTGACTCGACTAGCCCAATTTCGATGGGTATTAGCCTTAGATTTCTGACCTGTTTGGTCTTGTCATATCCAAGCCCATTTTAGTTGGTATTAGCCTTAAAATTTATGGGTAATAGCCTTGGATTTTGGGACATATTGATCCTGACTCGATTAGCCCAATTTCGATGGGTATTAGCCTTAGATTTCTGACCTGTTTGGTCTTGTCATATCCAAGCCCATTGTAGTTGGTATTAGCCTTAAAATTTATGGGTAATAGCCTTGGATTTTGGGACATATTGATCCTGACTTGACTAGCCCAATTTCGATGGGTATTAGCCTTAGATTTCTGACCTGTTTGGTCTTGTCATATCCAAGCCCATTTTAGTTGGTATTAGCCTTAAAATTTATGGGTAATAGCCTTGGATTTTGGGACATATTGATCCTGACTCGATTAGCCCAATTTCGATGGGTATTAGCCTTAGATTTCTGACCTGTTTGGTCTTGTCATATCCAAGCCCATTGTAGTTGGTATTAGCCTTAAAATTTATGGGTAATAGCCTTGGATTTTGGGACATATTGATCCTGACTCGATTAGCCCAATTTCGATGGGTATTAGCCTTAGATTTCTGACCTGTTTGGTCTTGTCATATCCAAGCCCATTGTAGTTGGTATTAGCCTTAAAATTTATGGGTAATAGCCTTGGATTTTGGGACATATTGATCCTGACTCGACTAGCCCAATTTCGATGGGTATTAGCCTTAGATTTCTGACCTGTTTGGTCTTGTCATATCCAAGCCCATTTTAGTTGGTATTAGCCTTAAAATTTATGGGTAATAGCCTTGGATTTTGGGACATATTGATCCTGACTCGATTAGCCCAATTTCGATGGGTATTAGCCTTAGATTTCTGACCTGTTTGGTCTTGTCATATCCAAGCCCATTGTAGTTGGTATTAGCCTTAAAATTTATGGGTAATAGCCTTGGATTTTGGGACATATTGATCCTGACTCGACTAGCCCAATTTCGATGGGTATTAGCCTTAGATTTCTGACCTGTTTGGTCTTGTCATATCCAAGCCCATTTTAGTTGGTATTAGCCTTAAAATTTATGGGTAATAGCCTTGGATTTTGGGACATATTGATCCTGACTCGATTAGCCCAATTTCGATGGGTATTAGCCTTAGATTTCTGACCTGTTTGGTCTTGTCATATCCAAGCCCATTGTAGTTGGTATTAGCCTTAAAATTTATGGGTAATAGCCTTGGATTTTGGGAATTGATCCTGACTCGATAGACATATTGATCCTACTCGATAGCCCAATTTCGATGTATTAGCCTTAGATTTCTGACCTGTTTGGTCTTGTCATATCCAAGCCCATTTTAGTTGGTATTAGCCTTAAAATTTATGGGTAATAGCCTTGGATTTTGGGACATATTGATCCTGACTCGATTAGCCCAATTTCGATGGGTATTAGCCTTAGATTTCTGACCTGTTTGGTCTTGTCATATCCAAGCCCATTGTAGTTGGTATTAGCCTTAAAATTTATGGGTAATAGCCTTGGATTTTGGGACATATTGATCCTGACTCGACTAGCCCAATTTCGATGGGTATTAGCCTTAGATTTCTGACCTGTTTGGTCTTGTCATATCCAAGCCCATTGTAGTTGGTATTAGCCTTAAAATTTATGGGTAATAGCCTTGGATTTTGGGACATATTGATCCTGACTCGACTAGCCCAATTTCGATGGGTATTAGCCTTAGATTTCTGACCTGTTTGGTCTTGTCATATCCAAGCCCATTTTAGTTGGTATTAGCCTTAAAATTTATGGGTAATAGCCTTGGATTTTGGGACATATTGATCCTGACTCGACTAGCCCAATTTCGATGGGTATTAGCCTTAGATTTCTGACCTGTTTGGTCTTGTCATATCCAAGCCCATTGTAGTTGGTATTAGCCTTAAAATTTATGGGTAATAGCCTTGGATTTTGGGACATATTGATCCTGACTCGATTAGCCCAATTTCGATGGGTATTAGCCTTAGATTTCTGACCTGTTTGGTCTTGTCATATCCAAGCCCATTGTAGTTGGTATTAGCCTTAAAATTTATGGGTAATAGCCTTGGATTTTGGGACATATTGATCCTGACTCGAGTAGCCCAATTTCGATGGGTATTAGCCTTAGATTTCTGACCTGTTTGGTCTTGTCATATCCAAGCCCATTTTAGTTGGTATTAGCCTTAAAATTTATGGGTAATAGCCTTGGATTTTGGGACATATTGATCCTGACTCGAGTAGCCCAATTTCGATGGTATTAGCCTTAGATGGGTTTACATATTCTTAGACCTGTTTGGTCTTGTCATATCCAAGCCCATTTTAGTTGGTATTAGCCTTAAAATTTATGGGTAATAGCCTTGGATTTTGGGACATATTGATCCTGACTCGTAGCCCAATTTCGATGGGTATTAGCCTTAGATTTCTGACCTGTTTGGTCTTGTCATATCCAAGCCCATTTTAGTTGGTATTAGCCTTAAAATTTATGGGTAATAGCCTTGGATTTTGGGACATATTGATCCTGACTCGATTAGCCCAATTTCGATGGGTATTAGCCTTAGATTTCTGACCTGTTTGGTCTTGTCATATCCAAGCCCATTGTAGTTGGTATTAGCCTTAAAATTTATGGGTAATAGCCTTGGATTTTGGGACATATTGATCCTGACTCGACTAGCCCAATTTCGATGGGTATTAGCCTTAGATTTCTGTCCTGTTTGGTCTTGTCCTATCCAAGCCCATTTTAGTTGGTATTAGCCTTGAAATATTTGGGTAATAGCCTTGGATTTTGGGACATATTGATCCTGACTCGATTAGCCCAATTTCGATGGGTATTAGCCTTAGATTTCTGACCTGTTTGGTCTTGTCATATCCAAGCCCATTGTAGTTGGTATTAGCCTTAAAATTTATGGGTAATAGCCTTGGATTTTGGGACATATTGATCGTGACTCGACTAGCCCAATTTCGATGGGTATTAGCCTTAGATTTCTGACCTGTTTGGTCTTGTCATATCCAAGCCCATTGTAGTTGGTATTAGCCTTAAAATTTATGGGTAATAGCCTTGGATTTTGGGACATATTGATCCTGACTTGACTAGCCCAATTTCGATGGGTATTAGCCTTAGATTTCTGACCTGTTTGGTCTTGTCATATCCAAGCCCATTTTAGTTGGTATTAGCCTTAAAATTTATGGGTAATAGCCTTGGATTTTGGGACATATTGATCCTGACTCGACTAGCCCAATTTCGATGGGTATTAGCCTTAGATTTCTGACCTGTTTGGTCTTGTCATATCCAAGCCCATTTTAGTTGGTATTAGCCTTAAAATTTATGGGTAATAGCCTTGGATTTTGGGACATATTGATCCTGACTCGATTAGCCCAATTTCGATGGGTATTAGCCTTAGATTTCTGACCTGTTTGGTCTTGTCATATCCAAGCCCATTGTAGTTGGTATTAGCCTTAAAATTTATGGGTAATAGCCTTGGATTTTGGGACATATTGATCCTGACTCGATTAGCCCAATTTCGATGGGTATTAGCCTTAGATTTCTGACCTGTTTGGTCTTGTCATATCCAAGCCCATTGTAGTTGGTATTAGCCTTAAAATTTATGGGTAATAGCCTTGGATTTTGGGACATATTGATCCTGACTTGACTAGCCCAATTTCGATGGGTATTAGCCTTAGATTTCTGACCTGTTTGGTCTTGTCATATCCAAGCCCATTTTAGTTGGTATTAGCCTTAAAATTTATGGGTAATAGCCTTGGATTTTGGGACATATTGATCCTGACTCGAGTAGCCCAATTTCGATGGGTATTAGCCTTAGATTTCTGACCTGTTTGGTCTTGTCATATCCAAGCCCATTGTAGTTGGTATTAGCCTTAAAATTTATGGGTAATAGCCTTGGATTTTGGGACATATTGATCCTGACTTGACTAGCCCAATTTCGATGGGTATTAGCCTTAGATTTCTGACCTGTTTGGTCTTGTCATATCCAAGCCCATTAGTTGGTATAGTAGTGTTCGCTTGTTTTTGACGAAGCAGATCGCGGCAAATTCTGTTCGTCCAATACGTTTGCGCTGGTGTTGGATCCTTTTATCAAAGTTTAGTCCTTTATGTAATGGATGATCTGGATTTTTGAATCCGCCTCAATTCACTGCCAGAAGCACACGTGATATTGCCGTTTGAATAACTAGTTTCGTTTAGTGTTTTTACGAAGCAAGATTGCGCAGATTCTGCTCGTCAAATAAATTTTTCTCTCCGAATTGACCCTCCTCAAAGTTGTAGTCGTGTGTGTAAAGATGACCGTGGATTTTTGAATCCCCTGAATTTGATAACAGAAGCACTTGATACTACCGGTTGACTGTCTAGTTTCGCTTGGTTTTTGACGAAGCAGATTGCGGCAAATTCTGTTCGTCAAACGGTTTGCGCTGGTGTTGGATCCTTTCTCAAAGTTGTAGTCCTTTATGTAATGATGAATCTTGATTTTTGAATCGCCTCATTTCACTGCCAGAAGCACGTGATATTGACGTTTGAATGACTAGTTTCGGTTTGTTTTTTACGAAGCAGATTGCGGCAGATTCTGCTCGTCAAATAAATTTTCTCTCGTATTGGATCCTTCATCAAAGTTGTAGTCGTGTGTGTAAAGATGACCGTGGATTTTTGAATCACCTGAATTTGATAACAGAAGCACTTCATACTACCGGTTGAATGTCTAGTTTCGCTTGGTTTTGACGAAGCAGATTGCGGCAAATTCTGTTCGTCAAACGGTTTGCTCTGGTGTTGGATCCTTTCTCAAAGTTGTAGTCCTTTATGTAATGATGAATCTTGATTTTTGAATCGCCTCATTTCACTGCCAGAAGCACGTGATATTGCCGTTTGAATGACTAGTTTCGGTTTGTTTTTTACGAAGCAGATTGCGGCAGATTCTGCTCGTCAAATAAATTTTCTCTCGTATTGGATCCTTCATCAAAGTTGTAGTCGTGTGTGTAAAGATGACCGTGGATTTTTGAATCACCTGAATTTGATAACAGAAGCACTTCATACTACCGGTTGAATGTCTAGTTTCGCTTGGTTTTGACGAAGCAGATTGCGGCAAATTCTGTTCGTCAAACGGTTTGCTCTGGTGTTGGATCCTTTCTCAAAGTTGTAGTCCTTTATGTAATGATGAATCTTGATTTTTGAATCGCCTCATTTCACTGCCAGAAGCACGTGATATTGCCGTTTGAATGACTAGTTTCGGTTTGTTTTTTACGAAGCAGATTGCGGCAGATTCTGCTCGTCAAATAAATTTTCTCTCGTATTGGATCCTTCATCAAAGTTGTAGTCGTGTGTGTAAAGATGACCGTGGATTTTTGAATCACCTGAATTTGATAACAGAAGCACTTGATACTACCGGTTGAATGTCTAGTTTCGCTTGGTTTTGACGAAGCAGATTGCGGCAAATTCTGTTCGTCAAACGGTTTGCTCTGGTGTTGGATACTTTCTCAAAGTTGTAGTCCTTTATGTAATGATGAATCTTGATTTTTGAATCGCCTCATTTCACTGCCAGAAGCACGTGATATTGACGTTTGAATGACTAGTTTCGGTTTGTTTTTTACGAAGCAGATTGCGGCAGATTCTGCTCGTCAAATAAATTTTCTCTCGTATTGGATCCTTCATCAAAGTTGTAGTCGTGTGTGTAAAGATGACCGTGGATTTTTGAATCACCTGAATTTGATAACAGAAGCACTTGATACTACCGGTTGAATGTCTAGTTTCGCTTGGTTTTGACGAAGCAGATTGCGGCAAATTCTGTTCGTCAAACGGTTTGCTCTGGTGTTGGATCCTTTCTCAAAGTTGTAGTCCTTTATGTAATGATGAATCTTGATTTTTGAATCGCCTCATTTCACTGCCAGAAGCACGTGATATTGACGTTTGAATGACTAGTTTCGGTTTGTTTTTTACGAAGCAGATTGCGGCAGATTCTGCTCGTCAAATAAATTTTCTCTCGTATTGGATCCTTCATCAAAGTTGTAGTCGTGTGTGTAAAGATGACCGTGGATTTTTGAATCACCTGAATTTGATAACAGAAGCACTTCATACTACCGGTTGAATGTCTAGTTTCGCTTGGTTTTGACGAAGCAGATTGCGGCAAATTCTGTTCGTCAAACGGTTTGCTCTGGTGTTGGATCCTTTCTCAAAGTTGTAGTCCTTTATGTAATGATGAATCTTGATTTTTGAATCGCCTCATTTCACTGCCAGAAGCACGTGATATTGACGTTTGAATGACTAGTTTCGGTTTGTTTTTTACGAAGCAGATTGCGGCAGATTCTGCTCGTCAAATAAATTTTCTCTCGTATTGGATCCTTCATCAAAGTTGTAGTCGTGTGTGTAAAGATGACCGTGGATTTTTGAATCACCTGAATTTGATAACAGAAGCACTTGATACTACCGGTTGAATGTCTAGTTTCGCTTTTGTTTTGACGAAGCAGATTGCGGCAAATTCTGTTCGTCAAACGGTTTGCTCTGGTGTTGGATCCTTTCTCAAAGTTGTAGTCCTTTATGTAATGATGAATCTTGATTTTTGAATCGCCTCATTTCACTGCCAGAAGCACGTGATATTGACGTTTGAATGACTAGTTTCGGTTTGTTTTTTACGAAGCAGATTGCGGCAGATTCTGCTCGTCAAATAAATTTTCTCTCGTATTGGATCCTTCATCAAAGTTGTAGTCGTGTGTGTAAAGATGACCGTGGATTTTTGAATCACCTGAATTGGATAACAGAAGCACTTGATACTACCGGTTGAATGTCTAGTTTCGCTTGGTTTTGACGAAGCAGATTGCGGCAAATTCTGTTCGTCAAACGGTTTGCTCTGGTGTTGGATCCTTTCTCAAAGTTGTAGTCCTTTATGTAATGATGAATCTTGATTTTTGAATCGCCTCATTTCACTGCCAGAAGCACGTGATATTGTCGTTTGAATGACTAGTTTCGGTTTGTTTTTTACGAAGCAGATTGCGGCAGATTCTGCTCGTCAAATAAATTTTCTCTCGTATTGGATCCTTCATCAAAGTTGTAGTCGTGTGTGTAAAGATGACCGTGGATTTTTGAATCACCTGAATTTGATAACAGAAGCACTTGATACTACCGGTTGAATGTCTAGTTTCGCTTGGTTTTGACGAAGCAGATTGCGGCAAATTCTGTTCGTCAAACGGTTTGCTCTGGTGTTGGATCCTTTATCAAAGTTTAGTCCTTTATGTAATGATGAATCTGGATTTTTGAATCGCCTCATTTCACTGCCAGAAGCACGTGATATTGCCGTTTGAATAACTAGTTTCGGTTTTGTTTTTTACGAAGCAGATTGCGGCAGATTCTGCTCGTCAAATAAATTTTCTCTCGTATTGGACCCTTCATCAAAGTTGTAGTCGTGTGTGTAAAGATGACCGTGGATTTTTGAATCCCCTGAATTTGATAACAGAAGCACTTGATACTACCGGTTGACTGTCTAGTTTCGCTTGGTTTTTGACGAAGCAGATTGCGGCAAATTCTGTTCGTCAAACGGTTTGCGCTGGTGTTGGATCCTTTCTCAAAGTTGTAGTCCTTTATGTAATGATGAATCTTGATTTTTGAATCGCCTCATTTCACTGCCAGAAGCACGTGATATTGACGTTTGAATGACTAGTTTCGGTTTGTTTTTTACGAAGCAGATTGCGGCAGATTCTGCTCGTCAAATAAATTTTCTCTCGTATTGGATCCTTCATCAAAGTTGTAGTCGTGTGTGTAAAGATGACCGTGGATTTTTGAATCACCTGAATTTGATAACAGAAGCACTTGATACTACCGGTTGAATGTCTAGTTTCGCTTGGTTTTTTACGAAGCAGATTGCGGCAAATTCTGTTCGTCAAACGGTTTGCTCTGGTGTTGGATCCTTTCTCAAAGTTTAGTCCTTTATGTAATGATGAATCTTGATTTTTGAATCGCCTCATTTCACTGCCAGAAGCACGTGATATTGTCGTTTGAATAGACTAGTTTCGGTTTGTTTTTTACGAAGCAGATTGCGGCAGATTCTGCTCATCAAATAAATTTTCTCTCGTATTGGATCCTTCATCAAAGTTGTAGTCGTGTGTGTAAAGATGACCGTGGATTTTTGAATCACCTGAATTGGATAACAGAAGCACTTGATACTACCGGTTGAATGTCTAGTTTCGCTTGGTTTTGACGAAGCAGATTGCGGCAAATTCTGTTCGTCAAACGGTTTGCGCTGGTGTTGGATCCTTTATCAAAGTTTAGTCCTTTATGTAATGATGAATCTTGATTTTTGAATCGCCTCATTTCACTGCCAGAAGCACGTGATATTGCCGTTTGAATAACTAGTTTCGGTTTTGTTTTTTACGAAGCAGATTGCGGCAGATTCTGCTCGTCAAATAAATTTTCTCTCGTATTGGATCCTTCATCAAAGTTGTAGTCGTGTGTGTAAAGATGACCGTGGATTTTTGAATCACCTGAATTTGATAACAGAAGCACTTGATACTACCGGTTGAATGTCTAGTTTCGCTTTGTTTTGACGAAGCAGATTGCGGCAAATTCTGTTCGTCAAACGGTTTGCTCTGGTGTTGGATACTTTCTCAAAGTTGTAGTCCTTTATGTAATGATGAATCTTGATTTTTGAATCGCCTCATTTCACTGCCAGAAGCACGTGATATTGACGTTTGAATGACTAGTTTCGGTTTGTTTTTTACGAAGCAGATTGCGGCAGATTCTGCTCGTCAAATAAATTTTCTCTCGTATTGGATCCTTCATCAAAGTTGTAGTCGTGTGTGTAAAGATGACCGTGGATTTTTGAATCACCTGAATTTGATAACAGAAGCACTTCATACTACCGGTTGAATGTCTAGTTTCGCTTGGTTTTGACGAAGCAGATTGCGGCAAATTCTGTTCGTCAAACGGTTTGCTCTGGTGTTGGATCCTTTCTCAAAGTTGTAGTCCTTTATGTAATGATGAATCTTGATTTTTGAATCGCCTCATTTCACTGCCAGAAGCACGTGATATTGCCGTTTGAATGACTAGTTTCGGTTTGTTTTTTACGAAGCAGATTGCGGCAGATTCTGCTCGTCAAATAAATTTTCTCTCGTATTGGATCCTTCATCAAAGTTGTAGTCGTGTGTGTAAAGATGACCGTGGATTTTTGAATCACCTGAATTTGATAACAGAAGCACTTCATACTACCGGTTGAATGTCTAGTTTCGCTTTGTTTTGACGAAGCAGATTGCGGCAAATTCTGTTCGTCAAACGGTTTGCGCTGGTGTTGGATCCTTTCTCAAAGTTGTAGTCCTTTATGTAATGATGAATCTTGATTTTTGAATCGCCTCATTTCACTGCCAGAAGCACGTGATATTGACTTTTGAATGACTAGTTTCGATTTGTTTTTTACGAAGCAGATTGCGGCAGATTCTGCTCGTCAAATAAATTTTCTCTCGTATTGGATCCTTCATCAAAGTTGTAGTCGTGTGTGTAAAGATGACCGTGGATTTTTGAATCACCTGAATTTGATAACAGAAGCACTTGATACTACCGGTTGAATGTCTAGTTTCGCTTTGTTTTGACGAAGCAGATTGCGGCAAATTCTGTTCGTCAAACGGTTTGCTCTGGTGTTGGATACTTTCTCAAAGTTGTAGTCCTTTATGTAATGATGAATCTTGATTTTTGAATCGTCTCATTTCACTGCCAGAAGCACGTGATATTGACGTTTGAATGACTAGTTTCGGTTTGTTTTTTACGAAGCAGATTGCGGCAGATTCTGCTCGTCAAATAAATTTTCTCTCGTATTGGATCCTTCATCAAAGTTGTAGTCGTGTGTGTAAAGATGACCGTGGATTTTTGAATCACCTGAATTTGATAACAGAAGCACTTCATACTACCGGTTGAATGTCTAGTTTCGCTTGGTTTTGACGAAGCAGATTGCGGCAAATTCTGTTCGTCAAACGGTTTGCTCTGGTGTTGGATCCTTTCTCAAAGTTGTAGTCCTTTATGTAATGATGAATCTTGATTTTTGAATCGCCTCATTTCACTACCAGAAGCACGTGATATTGCCTTTTGAAAGACTAGTTTCGGTTTGTTTTTTACGAAGCAGATTGCGGCAGATTCTGCTAGTCAAATAAATTTTCTCTCGTATTGGATCCTTCATCAAAGTTGTAGTCGTGTGTGTAAAGATGACCGTGGATTTTTGAATCACCTGAATTTGATAACAGAAGCACTTCATACTACCGGTTGAATGTCTAGTTTCGCTTGGTTTTTGACGAAGCAGATTGCGGCAAATTCTGTTCGTCAAACGGTTTGCGCTGGTGTTGGATCCTTTCTCAAAGTTTAGTCCTTTATGTAATGATGAATCTTGATTTTTGAATCGCCTCATTTCACTGCCAGAAGCACGTGATATTGACGTTTGAATGACTAGTTTCGGTTTGTTTTTTACGAAGCAGATTGCGGCAGATTCTGCTCGTCAAATAAATTTTCTCTCGTATTGGATCCTTCATCAAAGTTGTAGTCGTGTGTGTAAAGATTACCGTGGATTTTTGAATCACCTGAATTTGATAACAGAAGCACTTCATACTACCGGTTGAATGTCTAGTTTCGCTTGGTTTTGACGAAGCAGATTGCGCAAATTCTGTTCGTCAAACGGTTTGCTCTGGTGTTGGATCCTTTCTCAAAGTTGTAGTCCTTTATGTAATGATGAATCTTGATTTTTGAATCGCCTCATTTCACTGCCAGAAGCACGTGATATTGACGTTTGAATGACTAGTTTCGGTTTGTTTTTTACGAAGCAGATTGCGGCAGATTCTGCTCGTCAAATAAATTTTCTCTCGTATTGGATCCTTCATCAAAGTTGTAGTCGTGTGTGTAAAGATGACCGTGGATTTTTGAATCACCTGAATTTGATAACAGAAGCACTTGATACTACCGGTTGAATGTCTAGTTTCGCTTTGTTTTGACGAAGCAGATTGCGGCAAATTCTGTTCGTCAAACGGTTTGCTCTGGTGTTGGATACTTTCTCAAAGTTGTAGTCCTTTATGTAATGATGAATCTTGATTTTTGAATCGCCTCATTTCACTGCCAGAAGCACGTGATATTGACGTTTGAATGACTAGTTTCGGTTTGTTTTTTACGAAGCAGATTGCGGCAGATTCTGCTCGTCAAATAAATTTTCTCTCGTATTGGATCCTTCATCAAAGTTGTAGTCGTGTGTGTAAAGATGACCGTGGATTTTTGAATCACCTGAATTTGATAACAGAAGCACTTCATACTACCGGTTGAATGTCTAGTTTCGCTTGGTTTTGACGAAGCAGATTGCCGCAAATTCTGTTCGTCAAACGGTTTGCTCTGGTGTTGGATACTTTCTCAAAGTTGTAGAAATTTATGTAATGATGAATCTTGATTTTTGAATCGCCTCATTTCACTGCCAGAAGCACGTGATATTGACTTTTGAATGACTAGTTTCGATTTGTTTTTTACGAAGCAGATTGCGGCAGATTCTGCTCGTCAAATAAATTTTCTCTCGTATTGGATCCTTCATCAAAGTTGTAGTCGTGTGTGTAAAGATGACCGTGGATTTTTGAATCACCTGAATTTGATAACAGAAGCACTTGATACTACCGGTTGAATGTCTAGTTTCGCTTTGTTTTGACGAAGCAGATTGCGGCAAATTCTGTTCGTCAAACGGTTTGCTCTGGTGTTGGATACTTTCTCAAAGTTGTAGTCCTTTATGTAATGATGAATCTTGATTTTTGAATCGTCTCATTTCACTGCCAGAAGCACGTGATATTGACGTTTGAATGACTAGTTTCGGTTTGTTTTTTACGAAGCAGATTGCGGCAGATTCTGCTCGTCAAATAAATTTTCTCTCGTATTGGATCCTTCATCAAAGTTGTAGTCGTGTGTGTAAAGATGACCGTGGATTTTTGAATCACCTGAATTTGATAACAGAAGCACTTGATACTACCGGTTGAATGTCTAATTTCGCTTTGTTTTGACGAAGCAGATTGCGGCAAATTCTGTTCGTCAAACGGTTTGCTCTGGTGTTGGATACTTTCTCAAAGTTGTAGAAATTTATGTAATGATGAATCTTGATTTTTGAATCGCCTCATTTCACTGCCAGAAGCACGTGATATTGACTTTTGAATGACTAGTTTCGATTTGTTTTTTATGAAGCAGATTGCGGCAGATTCTGCTCGTCAAATAAATTTTCTCTCGTATTGGATCCTTCATCAAAGTTGTAGTCGTGTGTGTAAAGCTGACCGTGGATTTTTGAATCACCTGAATTGGATAACAGAAGCACTTGATACTACCGGTTGAATGTCTAGTTTCGCTTGGTTTTGACGAAGCAGATTGCGGCAAATTCTGTTCGTCAAACGGTTTGCTCTGGTGTTGGATCCTTTCTCAAAGTTGTAGTCCTTTATGTAATGATGAATCTTGATTTTTGAATCGCCTCATTTCACTGCCAGAAGCACGTGATATTGCCGTTTGAATGACTAGTTTCGGTTTGTTTTTTACGAAGCAGATTGCGGCAGATTCTGCTCGTCAAATAAATTTTCTCTCGTATTGGATCCTTCATCAAAGTTGTAGTCGTGTGTGTAAAGATGACCGTGGATTTTTGAATCACCTGAATTTGATAACAGAAGCACTTCATACTACCGGTTGAATGTCTAGTTTCGCTTGGTTTTGACGAAGCAGATTGCCGCAAATTCTGTTCGTCAAACGGTTTGCTCTGGTGTTGGATACTTTCTCAAAGTTGTAGAAATTTATGTAATGATGAATCTTGATTTTTGAATCGCCTCATTTCACTGCCAGAAGCACGTGATATTGACTTTTGAATGACTAGTTTCGATTTGTTTTTTACGAAGCAGATTGCGGCAGATTCTGCTCGTCAAATAAATTTTCTCTCGTATTGGATCCTTCATCAAAGTTGTAGTCGTGTGTGTAAAGATGACCGTGGATTTTTGAATCACCTGAATTTGATAACAGAAGCACTTGATACTACCGGTTGAATGTCTAGTTTCGCTTTGTTTTGACGAAGCAGATTGCGGCAAATTCTGTTCGTCAAACGGTTTGCTCTGGTGTTGGATACTTTCTCAAAGTTGTAGTCCTTTATGTAATGATGAATCTTGATTTTTGAATCGCCTCATTTCACTGCCAGAAGCACGTGATATTGACTTTTGAATGACTAGTTTCGGTTTGTTTTTTACGAAGCAGATTGCGGCAGATTCTGCTCGTCAAATAAATTTTCTCTCGTATTGGATCCTTCATCAAAGTTGTAGTCGTGTGTGTAAAGATGACCGTGGATTTTTGAATCACCTGAATTTGATAACAGAAGCACTTGATACTACCGGTTGAATGTCTAGTTTCGCTTTGTTTTGACGAAGCAGATTGCGGCAAATTCTGTTCGTCAAACGGTTTGCTCTGGTGTTGGATACTTTCTCAAAGTTGTAGTCCTTTATGTAATGATGAATCTTGATTTTTGAATCGTCTCATTTCACTGCCAGAAGCACGTGATATTGACGTTTGAATGACTAGTTTCGGTTTGTTTTTTACGAAGCAGATTGCGGCAGATTCTGCTCGTCAAATAAATTTTCTCTCGTATTGGATCCTTCATCAAAGTTGTAGTCGTGTGTGTAAAGATGACCGTGGATTTTTGAATCACCTGAATTTGATAACAGAAGCACTTGATACTACCGGTTGAATGTCTAGTTTCGCTTGGTTTTGACGAAGCAGATTGCGGCAAATTCTGTTCGTCAAACGGTTTGCTCTGGTGTTGGATCCTTTCTCAAAGTTGTAGTCCTTTATGTAATGATGAATCTTGATTTTTGAATCGCCTCATTTCACTGCCAGAAGCACGTGATATTGACGTTTGAATGACTAGTTTCGGTTTGTTTTTTACGAAGCAGATTGCGGCAGATTCTGCTCGTCAAATAAATTTTCTCTCGTATTGGATCCTTCATCAAAGTTGTAGTCGTGTGTGTAAAGATGACCGTGGATTTTTGAATCACCTGAATTTGATAACAGAAGCACTTGATACTACCGGTTGAATGTCTAATTTCGCTTTGTTTTGACGAAGCAGATTGCGGCAAATTCTGTTCGTCAAACGGTTTGCTCTGGTGTTGGATACTTTCTCAAAGTTGTAGAAATTTATGTAATGATGAATCTTGATTTTTGAATCGCCTCATTTCACTGCCAGAAGCACGTGATATTGACTTTTGAATGACTAGTTTCGATTTGTTTTTTATGAAGCAGATTGCGGCAGATTCTGCTCGTCAAATAAATTTTCTCTCGTATTGGATCCTTCATCAAAGTTGTAGTCGTGTGTGTAAAGCTGACCGTGGATTTTTGAATCACCTGAATTGGATAACAGAAGCACTTGATACTACCGGTTGAATGTCTAGTTTCGCTTGGTTTTGACGAAGCAGATTGCGGCAAATTCTGTTCGTCAAACGGTTTGCTCTGGTGTTGGATCCTTTCTCAAAGTTGTAGTCCTTTATGTAATGATGAATCTTGATTTTTGAATCGCCTCATTTCACTGCCAGAAGCACGTGATATTGCCGTTTGAATGACTAGTTTCGGTTTGTTTTTTACGAAGCAGATTGCGGCAGATTCTGCTCGTCAAATAAATTTTCTCTCGTATTGGATCCTTCATCAAAGTTGTAGTCGTGTGTGTAAAGATGACCGTGGATTTTTGAATCACCTGAATTTGATAACAGAAGCACTTCATACTACCGGTTGAATGTCTAGTTTCGCTTGGTTTTGACGAAGCAGATTGCCGCAAATTCTGTTCGTCAAACGGTTTGCTCTGGTGTTGGATACTTTCTCAAAGTTGTAGAAATTTATGTAATGATGAATCTTGATTTTTGAATCGCCTCATTTCACTGCCAGAAGCACGTGATATTGACTTTTGAATGACTAGTTTCGATTTGTTTTTTACGAAGCAGATTGCGGCAGATTCTGCTCGTCAAATAAATTTTCTCTCGTATTGGATCCTTCATCAAAGTTGTAGTCGTGTGTGTAAAGATGACCGTGGATTTTTGAATCACCTGAATTTGATAACAGAAGCACTTGATACTACCGGTTGAATGTCTAGTTTCGCTTTGTTTTGACGAAGCAGATTGCGGCAAATTCTGTTCGTCAAACGGTTTGCTCTGGTGTTGGATACTTTCTCAAAGTTGTAGTCCTTTATGTAATGATGAATCTTGATTTTTGAATCGTCTCATTTCACTGCCAGAAGCACGTGATATTGACGTTTGAATGACTAGTTTCGGTTTGTTTTTTACGAAGCAGATTGCGGCAGATTCTGCTCGTCAAATAAATTTTCTCTCGTATTGGATCCTTCATCAAAGTTGTAGTCGTGTGTGTAAAGATGACCGTGGATTTTTGAATCACCTGAATTTGATAACAGAAGCACTTCATACTACCGGTTGAATGTCTAGTTTCGCTTTGTTTTGACGAAGCAGATTGCGGCAAATTCTGTTCGTCAAACGGTTTGCTCTGGTGTTGGATACTTTCTCAAAGTTGTAGTCCTTTATGTAATGATGAATCTTGATTTTTGAATCGTCTCATTTCACTGCCAGAAGCACGTGATATTGACGTTTGAATGACTAGTTTCGGTTTGTTTTTTACGAAGCAGATTGCGGCAGATTCTGCTCGTCAAATAAATTTTCTCTCGTATTGGATCCTTCATCAAAGTTGTAGTCGTGTGTGTAAAGATGACCGTGGATTTTTGAATCACCTGAATTTGATAACAGAAGCACTTGATACTACCGGTTGAATGTCTAATTTCGCTTTGTTTTGACGAAGCAGATTGCGGCAAATTCTGTTCGTCAAACGGTTTGCTCTGGTGTTGGATACTTTCTCAAAGTTGTAGAAATTTATGTAATGATGAATCTTGATTTTTGAATCGCCTCATTTCACTGCCAGAAGCACGTGATATTGACTTTTGAATGACTAGTTTCGATTTGTTTTTTATGAAGCAGATTGCGGCAGATTCTGCTCGTCAAATAAATTTTCTCTCGTATTGGATCCTTCATCAAAGTTGTAGTCGTGTGTGTAAAGCTGACCGTGGATTTTTGAATCACCTGAATTGGATAACAGAAGCACTTGATACTACCGGTTGAATGTCTAGTTTCGCTTGGTTTTGACGAAGCAGATTGCGGCAAATTCTGTTCGTCAAACGGTTTGCTCTGGTGTTGGATCCTTTCTCAAAGTTGTAGTCCTTTATGTAATGATGAATCTTGATTTTTGAATCGCCTCATTTCACTGCCAGAAGCACGTGATATTGCCGTTTGAATGACTAGTTTCGGTTTGTTTTTTACGAAGCAGATTGCGGCAGATTCTGCTCGTCAAATAAATTTTCTCTCGTATTGGATCCTTCATCAAAGTTGTAGTCGTGTGTGTAAAGATGACCGTGGATTTTTGAATCACCTGAATTTGATAACAGAAGCACTTCATACTACCGGTTGAATGTCTAGTTTCGCTTGGTTTTGACGAAGCAGATTGCCGCAAATTCTGTTCGTCAAACGGTTTGCTCTGGTGTTGGATACTTTCTCAAAGTTGTAGAAATTTATGTAATGATGAATCTTGATTTTTGAATCGCCTCATTTCACTGCCAGAAGCACGTGATATTGACTTTTGAATGACTAGTTTCGATTTGTTTTTTACGAAGCAGATTGCGGCAGATTCTGCTCGTCAAATAAATTTTCTCTCGTATTGGATCCTTCATCAAAGTTGTAGTCGTGTGTGTAAAGATGACCGTGGATTTTTGAATCACCTGAATTTGATAACAGAAGCACTTGATACTACCGGTTGAATGTCTAGTTTCGCTTTGTTTTGACGAAGCAGATTGCGGCAAATTCTGTTCGTCAAACGGTTTGCTCTGGTGTTGGATACTTTCTCAAAGTTGTAGTCCTTTATGTAATGATGAATCTTGATTTTTGAATCGTCTCATTTCACTGCCAGAAGCACGTGATATTGACGTTTGAATGACTAGTTTCGGTTTGTTTTTTACGAAGCAGATTGCGGCAGATTCTGCTCGTCAAATAAATTTTCTCTCGTATTGGATCCTTCATCAAAGTTGTAGTCGTGTGTGTAAAGATGACCGTGGATTTTTGAATCACCTGAATTTGATAACAGAAGCACTTCATACTACCGGTTGAATGTCTAGTTTCGCTTGGTTTTGACGAAGCAGATTGCGGCAAATTCTGTTCGTCAAACGGTTTGCTCTGGTGTTGGATACTTTCTCAAAGTTGTAGTCCTTTATGTAATGATGAATCTTGATTTTTGAATCGCCTCATTTCACTGCCAGAAGCACGTGATATTGACGTTTGAATGACTAGTTTCGGTTTGTTTTTTACGAAGCAGATTGCGGCAGATTCTGCTCGTCAAATAAATTTTCTCTCGTATTGGATCCTTCATCAAAGTTGTAGTCGTGTGTGTAAAGATGACCGTGGATTTTTGAATCACCTGAATTTGATAACAGAAGCACTTCATACTACCGGTTGAATGTCTAGTTTCGCTTGGTTTTGACGAAGCAGATTGCGGCAAATTCTGTTCGTCAAACGGTTTGCTCTGGTGTTGGATCCTTTCTCAAAGTTGTAGTCCTTTATGTAATGATGAATCTTGATTTTTGAATCGCCTCATTTCACTGCCAGAAGCACGTGATATTGACGTTTGAATGACTAGTTTCGGTTTGTTTTTTACGAAGCAGATTGCGGCAGATTCTGCTCGTCAAATAAATTTTCTCTCGTATTGGATCCTTCATCAAAGTTGTAGTCGTGTGTGTAAAGATGACCGTGGATTTTTGAATCACCTGAATTTGATAACAGAAGCACTTGATACTACCGGTTGAATGTCTAGTTTCGCTTTGTTTTGACGAAGCAGATTGCGGCAAATTCTGTTCGTCAAACGGTTTGCTCTGGTGTTGGATACTTTCTCAAAGTTGTAGTCCTTTATGTAATGATGAATCTTGATTTTTGAATCGCCTCATTTCACTGCCAGAAGCACGTGATATTGACTTTTGAATGACTAGTTTCGGTTTGTTTTTTACGAAGCAGATTGCGGCAGATTCTGCTCGTCAAATAAATTTTCTCTCGTATTGGATCCTTCATCAAAGTTGTAGTCGTGTGTGTAAAGCTGACCGTGGATTTTTGAATCACCTGAATTGGATAACAGAAGCACTTGATACTACCGGTTGAATGTCTAGTTTCGCTTGGTTTTGACGAAGCAGATTGCGGCAAATTCTGTTCGTCAAACGGTTTGCTCTGGTGTTGGATCCTTTCTCAAAGTTGTAGTCCTTTATGTAATGATGAATCTTGATTTTTGAATCGCCTCATTTCACTGCCAGAAGCACGTGATATTGCCGTTTGAATGACTAGTTTCGGTTTGTTTTTTACGAAGCAGATTGCGGCAGATTCTGCTCGTCAAATAAATTTTCTCTCGTATTGGATCCTTCATCAAAGTTGTAGTCGTGTGTGTAAAGATGACCGTGGATTTTTGAATCACCTGAATTTGATAACAGAAGCACTTCATACTACCGGTTGAATGTCTAGTTTCGCTTGGTTTTGACGAAGCAGATTGCCGCAAATTCTGTTCGTCAAACGGTTTGCTCTGGTGTTGGATACTTTCTCAAAGTTGTAGAAATTTATGTAATGATGAATCTTGATTTTTGAATCGCCTCATTTCACTGCCAGAAGCACGTGATATTGACTTTTGAATGACTAGTTTCGATTTGTTTTTTACGAAGCAGATTGCGGCAGATTCTGCTCGTCAAATAAATTTTCTCTCGTATTGGATCCTTCATCAAAGTTGTAGTCGTGTGTGTAAAGATGACCGTGGATTTTTGAATCACCTGAATTTGATAACAGAAGCACTTGATACTACCGGTTGAATGTCTAGTTTCGCTTTGTTTTGACGAAGCAGATTGCGGCAAATTCTGTTCGTCAAACGGTTTGCTCTGGTGTTGGATACTTTCTCAAAGTTGTAGTCCTTTATGTAATGATGAATCTTGATTTTTGAATCGTCTCATTTCACTGCCAGAAGCACGTGATATTGACGTTTGAATGACTAGTTTCGGTTTGTTTTTTACGAAGCAGATTGCGGCAGATTCTGCTCGTCAAATAAATTTTCTCTCGTATTGGATCCTTCATCAAAGTTGTAGTCGTGTGTGTAAAGATGACCGTGGATTTTTGAATCACCTGAATTTGATAACAGAAGCACTTCATACTACCGGTTGAATGTCTAGTTTCGCTTGGTTTTGACGAAGCAGATTGCGGCAAATTCTGTTCGTCAAACGGTTTGCTCTGGTGTTGGATCCTTTCTCAAAGTTGTAGTCCTTTATGTAATGATGAATCTTGATTTTTGAATCGCCTCATTTCACTACCAGAAGCACGTGATATTGCCTTTTGAAAGACTAGTTTCGGTTTGTTTTTTACGAAGCAGATTGCGGCAGATTCTGCTAGTCAAATAAATTTTCTCTCGTATTGGATCCTTCATCAAAGTTGTAGTCGTGTGTGTAAAGATGACCGTGGATTTTTGAATCACCTGAATTTGATAACAGAAGCACTTCATACTACCGGTTGAATGTCTAGTTTCGCTTGGTTTTTGACGAAGCAGATTGCGGCAAATTCTGTTCGTCAAACGGTTTGCGCTGGTGTTGGATCCTTTCTCAAAGTTTAGTCCTTTATGTAATGATGAATCTTGATTTTTGAATCGCCTCATTTCACTGCCAGAAGCACGTGATATTGACGTTTGAATGACTAGTTTCGGTTTGTTTTTTACGAAGCAGATTGCGGCAGATTCTGCTCGTCAAATAAATTTTCTCTCGTATTGGATCCTTCATCAAAGTTGTAGTCGTGTGTGTAAAGATTACCGTGGATTTTTGAATCACCTCAATTTGATAACAGAAGCACTTCATACTACCGGTTGAATGTCTAGTTTCGCTTGGTTTTGACGAAGCAGATTGCAGCAAATTCTGTTCGTCAAACGGTTTGCTCTGGTGTTGGATCCTTTCTCAAAGTTGTAGTCCTTTATGTAATGATGAATCTTGATTTTTGAATCGCCTCATTTCACTGCCAGAAGCACGTGATATTGCCGTTTGAATGACTAGTGTCGGTTTGTTTTTTACGAAGCAGATTGCGGCAGATTCTGCTCGTCAAATAAATTTTCTTTCGTATTGGATCCTTCATCAAAGTTGTAGTCGTGTGTGTAAAGATGACCGTGGATTTTTGAATCACCTGAATTTGATAACAGAAGCACTTGATACTACCGGTTGAATGTCTAATTTCGCTTTGTTTTGACGAAGCAGATTGCGGCAAATTCTGTTCGTCAAACGGTTTGCTCTGGTGTTGGATACTTTCTCAAAGTTGTAGAAATTTATGTAATGATGAATCTTGATTTTTGAATCGCCTCATTTCACTGCCAGAAGCACGTGATATTGACTTTTGAATGACTAGTTTCGATTTGTTTTTTATGAAGCAGATTGCGGCAGATTCTGCTCGTCAAATAAATTTTCTCTCGTATTGGATCCTTCATCAAAGTTGTAGTCGTGTGTGTAAAGCTGACCGTGGATTTTTGAATCACCTGAATTTGATAACAGAAGCACTTGATACTACCGGTTGAATGTCTAGTTTCGCTTGGTTTTGACGAAGCAGATTGCCGCAAATTCTGTTCGTCAAACGGTTTGCTCTGGTGTTGGATACTTTCTCAAAGTTGTAGAAATTTATGTAATGATGAATCTTGATTTTTGAATCGCCTCATTTCACTGCCAGAAGCACGTGATATTGACTTTTGAATGACTAGTTTCGATTTGTTTTTTACGAAGCAGATTGCGGCAGATTCTGCTCGTCAAATAAATTTTCTCTCGTATTGGATCCTTCATCAAAGTTGTAGTCGTGTGTGTAAAGATGACCGTGGATTTTTGAATCACCTGAATTTGATAACAGAAGCACTTGATACTACCGGTTGAATGTCTAGTTTCGCTTTGTTTTGACGAAGCAGATTGCGGCAAATTCTGTTCGTCAAACGGTTTGCTCTGGTGTTGGATACTTTCTCAAAGTTGTAGTCCTTTATGTAATGATGAATCTTGATTTTTGAATCGTCTCATTTCACTGCCAGAAGCACGTGATATTGACGTTTGAATGACTAGTTTCGGTTTGTTTTTTACGAAGCAGATTGCGGCAGATTCTGCTCGTCAAATAAATTTTCTCTCGTATTGGATCCTTCATCAAAGTTGTAGTCGTGTGTGTAAAGATGACCGTGGATTTTTGAATCACCTGAATTTGATAACAGAAGCACTTCATACTACCGGTTGAATGTCTAGTTTCGCTTGGTTTTGACGAAGCAGATTGCGGCAAATTCTGTTCGTCAAACGGTTTGCTCTGGTGTTGGATCCTTTCTCAAAGTTGTAGTCCTTTATGTAATGATGAATCTTGATTTTTGAATCGCCTCATTTCACTACCAGAAGCACGTGATATTGCCTTTTGAAAGACTAGTTTCGGTTTGTTTTTTACGAAGCAGATTGCGGCAGATTCTGCTAGTCAAATAAATTTTCTCTCGTATTGGATCCTTCATCAAAGTTGTAGTCGTGTGTGTAAAGATGACCGTGGATTTTTGAATCACCTGAATTTGATAACAGAAGCACTTCATACTACCGGTTGAATGTCTAGTTTCGCTTGGTTTTTGACGAAGCAGATTGCGGCAAATTCTGTTCGTCAAACGGTTTGCGCTGGTGTTGGATCCTTTCTCAAAGTTTAGTCCTTTATGTAATGATGAATCTTGATTTTTGAATCGCCTCATTTCACTGCCAGAAGCACGTGATATTGACGTTTGAATGACTAGTTTCGGTTTGTTTTTTACGAAGCAGATTGCGGCAGATTCTGCTCGTCAAATAAATTTTCTCTCGTATTGGATCCTTCATCAAAGTTGTAGTCGTGTGTGTAAAGATTACCGTGGATTTTTGAATCACCTCAATTTGATAACAGAAGCACTTCATACTACCGGTTGAATGTCTAGTTTCGCTTGGTTTTGACGAAGCAGATTGCAGCAAATTCTGTTCGTCAAACGGTTTGCTCTGGTGTTGGATCCTTTCTCAAAGTTGTAGTCCTTTATGTAATGATGAATCTTGATTTTTGAATCGCCTCATTTCACTGCCAGAAGCACGTGATATTGCCGTTTGAATGACTAGTGTCGGTTTGTTTTTTACGAAGCAGATTGCGGCAGATTCTGCTCGTCAAATAAATTTTCTTTCGTATTGGATCCTTCATCAAAGTTGTAGTCGTGTGTGTAAAGATGACCGTGGATTTTTGAATCACCTGAATTTGATAACAGAAGCACTTGATACTACCGGTTGAATGTCTAATTTCGCTTTGTTTTGACGAAGCAGATTGCGGCAAATTCTGTTCGTCAAACGGTTTGCTCTGGTGTTGGATACTTTCTCAAAGTTGTAGAAATTTATGTAATGATGAATCTTGATTTTTGAATCGCCTCATTTCACTGCCAGAAGCACGTGATATTGACTTTTGAATGACTAGTTTCGATTTGTTTTTTATGAAGCAGATTGCGGCAGATTCTGCTCGTCAAATAAATTTTCTCTCGTATTGGATCCTTCATCAAAGTTGTAGTCGTGTGTGTAAAGCTGACCGTGGATTTTTGAATCACCTGAATTTGATAACAGAAGCACTTGATACTACCGGTTGAATGTCTAGTTTCGCTTTGTTTTGACGAAGCAGATTGCGGCAAATTCTGTTCGTCAAACGGTTTGCTCTGGTGTTGGATACTTTCTCAAAGTTGTAGTCCTTTATGTAATGATGAATCTTGATTTTTGAATCGCCTCATTTCACTGCCAGAAGCACGTGATATTGACGTTTGAATGACTAGTTTCGGTTTGTTTTTTACGAAGCAGATTGCGGCAGATTCTGCTCGTCAAATAAATTTTCTCTCGTATTGGATCCTTCATCAAAGTTGTAGTCGTGTGTGTAAAGATGACCGTGGATTTTTGAATCACCTGAATTTGATAACAGAAGCACTTCATACTACCGGTTGAATGTCTAGTTTCGCTTGGTTTTGACGAAGCAGATTGCGGCAAATTCTGTTCGTCAAACGGTTTGCTCTGGTGTTGGATCCTTTCTCAAAGTTGTAGTCCTTTATGTAATGATGAATCTTGATTTTTGAATCGCCTCATTTCACTGCCAGAAGCACGTGATATTGCCGTTTGAATGACTAGTTTCGGTTTGTTTTTTACGAAGCAGATTGCGGCAGATTCTGCTCGTCAAATAAATTTTCTCTCGTATTGGATCCTTCATCAAAGTTGTAGTCGTGTGTGTAAAGATGACCGTGGATTTTTGAATCACCTGAATTTGATAACAGAAGCACTTGATACTACCGGTTGAATGTCTAGTTTCGCTTGGTTTTGACGAAGCAGATTGCGGCAAATTCTGTTCGTCAAACGGTTTGCTCTGGTGTTGGATCCTTTCTCAAAGTTGTAGTCCTTTATGTAATGATGAATCTTGATTTTTGAATCGCCTCATTTCACTGCCAGAAGCACGTGATATTGACTTTTGAATGACTAGTTTCGATTTGTTTTTTACGAAGCAGATTGCGGCAGATTCTGCTCGTCAAATAAATTTTCTCTCGTATTGGATCCTTCATCAAAGTTGTAGTCGTGTGTGTAAAGATGACCGTGGATTTTTGAATCACCTGAATTTGATAACAGAAGCACTTCATACTACCGGTTGAATGTCTAGTTTCGCTTGGTTTTTTACGAAGCAGATTGCGGCAAATTCTGTTCGTCAAACGGTTTGCTCTGGTGTTGGATCCTTTCTCAAAGTTGTAGTCCTTTATGTAATGATGAATCTTGATTTTTGAATCGCCTCATTTCACTGCCAGAAGCACGTGATATTGACGTTTGAATGACTAGTTTCGGTTTGTTTTTTACGAAGCAGATTGCGGCAGATTCTGCTCGTCAAATAAATTTTCTCTCGTATTGGATCCTTCATCAAAGTTGTAGTCGTGTGTGTAAAGATGACCGTGGATTTTTGAATCACCTGAATTTGATAACAGAAGCACTTCATACTACCGGTTGAATGTCTAGTTTCGCTTGGTTTTGACGAAGCAGATTGCGGCAAATTCTGTTCGTCAAACGGTTTGCTCTGGTGTTGGATCCTTTCTCAAAGTTGTAGTCCTTTATGTAATGATGAATCTTGATTTTTGAATCGCCTCATTTCACTGCCAGAAGCACGTGATATTGACGTTTGAATGACTAGTTTCGGTTTGTTTTTTACGAAGCAGATTGCGGCAGATTCTGCTCGTCAAATAAATTTTCTCTCGTATTGGATCCTTCATCAAAGTTGTAGTCGTGTGTGTAAAGATGACCGTGGATTTTTGAATCACCTGAATTTGATAACAGAAGCACTTCATACTACCGGTTGAATGTCTAGTTTCGCTTGGTTTTGACGAAGCAGATTGCGGCAAATTCTGTTCGTCAAACGGTTTGCTCTGGTGTTGGATCCTTTCTCAAAGTTGTAGTCCTTTATGTAATGATGAATCTTGATTTTTGAATCGCCTCATTTCACTGCCAGAAGCACGTGATATTGACGTTTGAATGACTAGTGTCGGTTTGTTTTTTACGAAGCAGATTGCGGCAGATTCTGCTCGTCAAATAAATTTTCTCTCGTATTGGATCCTTCATCAAAGTTGTAGTCGTGTGTGTAAAGATGACCGTGGATTTTTGAATCACCTGAATTTGATAACAGAAGCACTTGATACTACCGGTTGAATGTCTAGTTTCGCTTTGTTTTGACGAAGCAGATTGCGGCAAATTCTGTTCGTCAAACGGTTTGCGCTGGTGTTGGATCCTTTCTCAAAGTTTAGTCCTTTATGTAATGATGAATCTTGATTTTTGAATCGCCTCATTTCACTGCCAGAAGCACGTGATATTGACGTTTGAATGACTAGTTTCGGTTTGTTTTTTACGAAGCAGATTGCGGCAGATTCTGCTCGTCAAATAAATTTTCTCTCGTATTGGATCCTTCATCAAAGTTGTAGTCGTGTGTGTAAAGATGACCGTGGATTTTTGAATCACCTGAATTTGATAACAGAAGCACTTCATACTACCGGTTGAATGTCTAGTTTCGCTTGGTTTTGACGAAGCAGATTGCGGCAAATTCTGTTCGTCAAACGGTTTGCTCTGGTGTTGGATCCTTTCTCAAAGTTGTAGTCCTTTATGTAATGATGAATCTTGATTTTTGAATCGCCTCATTTCACTGCCAGAAGCACGTGATATTGCCGTTTGAATGACTAGTTTCGGTTTGTTTTTTACGAAGCAGATTGCGGCAGATTCTGCTCGTCAAATAAATTTTCTCTCGTATTGGATCCTTCATCAAAGTTGTAGTCGTGTGTGTAAAGATGACCGTGGATTTTTGAATCACCTGAATTTGATAACAGAAGCACTTGATACTACCGGTTGAATGTCTAGTTTCGCTTTGTTTTGACGAAGCAGATTGCGGCAAATTCTGTTCGTCAAACGGTTTGCTCTGGTGTTGGATACTTTCTCAAAGTTGTAGTCCTTTATGTAATGATGAATCTTGATTTTTGAATCGCCTCATTTCACTGCCAGAAGCACGTGATATTGACTTTTGAATGACTAGTTTCGTTTGTTTTTTACGAAGCAGATTGCGGCAGATTCTGCTCGTCAAATAAATTTTCTCTCGTATTGGATCCTTCATCAAAGTTGTAGTCGTGTGTGTAAAGATGACCGTGGATTTTTGAATCACCTGAATTTGATAACAGAAGCACTTGATACTACCGGTTGAATGTCTAGTTTCGCTTGGTTTTGACGAAGCAGATTGCGGCAAATTCTGTTCGTCAAACGGTTTGCTCTGGTGTTGGATCCTTTCTCAAAGTTGTAGTCCTTTATGTAATGATGAATCTTGATTTTTGAATCGCCTCATTTCACTGCCAGAAGCACGTGATATTGACGTTTGAATGACTAGTTTCGGTTTGTTTTTTACGAAGCAGATTGCGGCAGATTCTGCTCGTCAAATAAATTTTCTCTCGTATTGGATCCTTCATCAAAGTTGTAGTCGTGTGTGTAAAGATGACCGTGGATTTTTGAATCACCTGAATTTGATAACAGAAGCACTTGATACTACCGGTTGAATGTCTAGTTTCGCTTGGTTTTGACGAAGCAGATTGCGGCAAATTCTGTTCGTCAAACGGTTTGCTCTGGTGTTGGATCCTTTCTCAAAGTTGTAGTCCTTTATGTAATGATGAATCTTGATTTTTGAATCGCCTCATTTCACTGCCAGAAGCACGTGATATTGACGTTTGAATGACTAGTTTCGGTTTGTTTTTTACGAAGCAGATTGCGGCAGATTCTGCTCGTCAAATAAATTTTCTCTCGTATTGGATCCTTCATCAAAGTTGTAGTCGTGTGTGTAAAGATGACCGTGGATTTTTGAATCACCTGAATTTGATAACAGAAGCACTTCATACTACCGGTTGAATGTCTAGTTTCGCTTGGTTTTGACGAAGCAGATTGCGGCAAATTCTGTTCGTCAAACGGTTTGCTCTGGTGTTGGATCCTTTCTCAAAGTTGTAGTCCTTTATGTAATGATGAATCTTGATTTTTGAATCGCCTCATTTCACTGCCAGAAGCACGTGATATTGACGTTTGAATGACTAGTTTCGGTTTGTTTTTTACGAAGCAGATTGCGGCAGATTCTGCTCGTCAAATAAATTTTCTCTCGTATTGGATCCTTCATCAAAGTTGTAGTCGTGTGTGTAAAGATGACCGTGGATTTTTGAATCACCTGAATTTGATAACAGAAGCACTTGATACTACCGGTTGAATGTCTAGTTTCGCTTGGTTTTGACGAAGCAGATTGCGGCAAATTCTGTTCGTCAAACGGTTTGCTCTGGTGTTGGATCCTTTCTCAAAGTTGTAGTCCTTTATGTAATGATGAATCTTGATTTTTGAATCGCCTCATTTCACTGCCAGAAGCACGTGATATTGCCGTTTGAATGACTAGTTTCGGTTTGTTTTTTACGAAGCAGATTGCGGCAGATTCTGCTCGTCAAATAAATTTTCTCTCGTATTGGATCCTTCATCAAAGTTGTAGTCGTGTGTGTAAAGATGACCGTGGATTTTTGAATCACCTGAATTTGATAACAGAAGCACTTGATACTACCGGTTGAATGTCTAGTTTCGCTTGGTTTTGACGAAGCAGATTGCGGCAAATTCTGTTCGTCAAACGGTTTGCTCTGGTGTTGGATCCTTTCTCAAAGTTGTAGTCCTTTATGTAATGATGAATCTTGATTTTTGAATCGCCTCATTTCACTGCCAGAAGCACGTGATATTGACGTTTGAATGACTAGTTTCGGTTTGTTTTTTACGAAGCAGATTGCGGCAGATTCTGCTCGTCAAATAAATTTTCTCTCGTATTGGATCCTTCATCAAAGTTGTAGTCGTGTGTGTAAAGATGACCGTGGATTTTTGAATCACCTGAATTTGATAACAGAAGCACTTGATACTACCGGTTGAATGTCTAGTTTCGCTTTGTTTTGACGAAGCAGATTGCGGCAAATTCTGTTCGTCAAACGGTTTGCTCTGGTGTTGGATACTTTCTCAAAGTTGTAGTCCTTTATGTAATGATGAATCTTGATTTTTGAATCGCCTCATTTCACTGCCAGAAGCACGTGATATTGACTTTTGAATGACTAGTTTCGTTTGTTTTTTACGAAGCAGATTGCGGCAGATTCTGCTCGTCAAATAAATTTTCTCTCGTATTGGATCCTTCATCAAAGTTGTAGTCGTGTGTGTAAAGATGACCGTGGATTTTTGAATCACCTGAATTTGATAACAGAAGCACTTGATACTACCGGTTGAATGTCTAGTTTCGCTTTGTTTTGACGAAGCAGATTGCGGCAAATTCTGTTCGTCAAACGGTTTGCTCTGGTGTTGGATACTTTCTCAAAGTTGTAGTCCTTTATGTAATGATGAATCTTGATTTTTGAATCGCCTCATTTCACTGCCAGAAGCACGTGATATTGACTTTTGAATGACTAGTTTCGATTTGTTTTTTACGAAGCAGATTGCGGCAGATTCTGCTCGTCAAATAAATTTTCTCTCGTATTGGATCCTTCATCAAAGTTGTAGTCGTGTGTGTAAAGATGACCGTGGATTTTTGAATCACCTGAATTTGATAACAGAAGCACTTGATACTACCGGTTGAATGTCTAGTTTCGCTTTGTTTTGACGAAGCAGATTGCGGCAAATTCTGTTCGTCAAACGGTTTGCTCTGGTGTTGGATACTTTCTCAAAGTTGTAGTCCTTTATGTAATGATGAATCTTGATTTTTGAATCGTCTCATTTCACTGCCAGAAGCACGTGATATTGACGTTTGAATGACTAGTTTCGGTTTGTTTTTTACGAAGCAGATTGCGGCAGATTCTGCTCGTCAAATAAATTTTCTCTCGTATTGGATCCTTCATCAAAGTTGTAGTCGTGTGTGTAAAGATGACCGTGGATTTTTGAATCACCTGAATTTGATAACAGAAGCACTTCATACTACCGGTTGAATGTCTAGTTTCGCTTGGTTTTGACGAAGCAGATTGCGGCAAATTCTGTTCGTCAAACGGTTTGCTCTGGTGTTGGATCCTTTCTCAAAGTTGTAGTCCTTTATGTAATGATGAATCTTGATTTTTGAATCGCCTCATTTCACTACCAGAAGCACGTGATATTGCCGTTTGAAAGACTAGTTTCGGTTTGTTTTTTACGAAGCAGATTGCGGCAGATTCTGCTAGTCAAATAAATTTTCTCTCGTATTGGATCCTTCATCAAAGTTGTAGTCGTGTGTGTAAAGATGACCGTGGATTTTTGAATCACCTGAATTTGATAACAGAAGCACTTCATACTACCGGTTGAATGTCTAGTTTCGCTTGGTTTTGACGAAGCAGATTGCAGCAAATTCTGTTCGTCAAACGGTTTGCTCTGGTGTTGGATCCTTTCTCAAAGTTGTAGTCCTTTATGTAATGATGAATCTTGATTTTTGAATCGCCTCATTTCACTGCCAGAAGCACGTGATATTGCCGTTTGAATGACTAGTGTCGGTTTGTTTTTTACGAAGCAGATTGCGGCAGATTCTGCTCGTCAAATAAATTTTCTCTCGTATTGGATCCTTCATCAAAGTTGTAGTCGTGTGTGTAAAGATGACCGTGGATTTTTGAATCACCTGAATTTGATAACAGAAGCACTTGATACTACCGGTTGAATGTCTAGTTTCGCTTGGTTTTTTACGAAGCAGATTGCGGCAAATTCTGTTCGTCAAACGGTTTGCGCTGGTGTTGGATCCTTTCTCAAAGTTGTAGTCCTTTATGTAATGATGAATCTTGATTTTTGAATCGCCTCATTTCACTGCCAGAAGCACGTGATATTGTCGTTTAAATAACTAGTTTCGGTTTGTTTTTTACGAAGCAGATTGCGGCAGATTCTGCTCGTCAAATAAATTTTCTCTCGTATTGGATCCTTCATCAAAGTTGTAGTCGTGTGTGTAAAGATGACCGTGGATTTTTGAATCACCTGAATTGGATAACAGAAGCACTTGATACTACCGGTTGAATGTCTAGTTTCGCTTGGTTTTGACGAAGCAGATTGCGGCAAATTCTGTTCGTCAAACGGTTTGCTCTGGTGTTGGATCCTTTCTCAAAGTTGTAGTCCTTTATGTAATGATGAATCTTGATTTTTGAATCGCCTCATTTCACTGCCAGAAGCACGTGATATTGACGTTTGAATGACTAGTTTCGGTTTGTTTTTTACGAAGCAGATTGCGGCAGATTCTGCTCGTCAAATAAATTTTCTCTCGTATTGGATCCTTCATCAAAGTTGTAGTCGTGTGTGTAAAGATGACCGTGGATTTTTGAATCACCTGAATTTGATAACAGAAGCACTTGATACTACCGGTTGAATGTCTAGTTTCGCTTTGTTTTGACGAAGCAGATTACAGCAAATTCTGTTCGTCAAACGGTTTGCTCTGGTGTTGGATACTTTCTCAAAGTTGTAGTCCTTTATGTAATGATGAATCTTGATTTTTGAATCGCCTCATTTCACTGCCAGAAGCACGTGATATTGACTTTTGAATGACTAGTTTCGCTTTGTTTTTTACGAAGCAGATTGCGGCAGATTCTGCTCGTCAAATAAATTTTCTCTCGTATTGGATCCTTCATCAAAGTTGTAGTCGTGTGTGTAAAGATGACCGTGGATTTTTGAATCACCTGAATTTGATAACAGAAGCACTTGATACTACCGGTTGAATGTCTAGTTTCGCTTTGTTTTGACGAAGCAGATTGCGGCAAATTCTGTTCGTCAAACGGTTTGCTCTGGTGTTGGATACTTTCTCAAAGTTGTAGTCCTTTATGTAATGATGAATCTTGATTTTTGAATCGCCTCATTTCACTGCCACAAGCACGTGATATTGACGTTTGAATGACTAGTTTCGGTTTGTTTTTTACGAAGCAGATTGCGGCAGATTCTGCTCGTCAAATAAATTTTCTCTCGTATTGGATCGTTCATCAAAGTTGAAGTCGTGTGTGTAAAGATGACCGTGGATTTTTGAATCACCTGAATTTGATAACAGAAGCACTTCATACTACCGATTGAATGTCTAGTTTCGCTTGGTTTTGACGAAGCAGATTGCGGCAAATTCTGTTCGTCAAACGATTTTCTCTGGTGTTGGATCCTTTCTCAAAGTTGTAGTCCTTTATGTAATGATGAATCTTGATTTTTGAATCGTCTCATTTCACTGCCAGAAGCACGTGATATTGACGTTTGAATGACTAGTTTCGGTTTGTTTTTTACGAAGCAGATTGCGGCAGATTCTGCTCGTCAAATAAATTTTCTCTCGTATTGGATCCTTCATCAAAGTTGTAGTCGTGTGTGTAAAGATGACCGTGGATTTTTGAATCACCTGAATTTGATAACAGAAGCACTTCATACTACCGGTTGAATGTCTAGTTTCGCTTGGTTTTGACGAACCAGATTGCGGCAAATTCTGTTCGTCAAACGGTTTGCTCTGGTGTTGGATCCTTTCTCAAAGTTGTAGTCCTTTATGTAATGATGAATCTTGATTTTTGAATCGCCTCATTTCACTACCAGAAGCACGTGATATTGCCGTTTGAAAGACTAGTTTCGGTTTGTTTTTTACGAAGCAGATTGCGGCAGATTCTGCTCGTCAAATAAATTTTCTCTCGTATTGGATCCTTCATCAAAGTTGTAGTCGTGTGTGTAAAGATGACCGTGGATTTTTGAATCACCTGAATTTGATAACAGAAGCACTTCATACTACCGGTTGAATGTCTAGTTTCGCTTGGTTTTGACGAAGCAGATTGCAGCAAATTCTGTTCGTCAAACGGTTTGCTCTGGTGTTGGATCCTTTCTCAAAGTTGTAGTCCTTTATGTAATGATGAATCTTGATTTTTGAATCGCCTCATTTCACTGCCAGAAGCACGTGATATTGCCGTTTGAATGACTAGTGTCGGTTTGTTTTTTACGAAGCAGATTGCGGCAGATTCTGCTCGTCAAATAAATTTTCTCTCGTATTGGATCCTTCATCAAAGTTGTAGTCGTGTGTGTAAAGATGACCGTGGATTTTTGAATCACCTTAATTTGATAACAGAAGCACTTGATACTACCGGTTGAATGTCTAGTTTCGCTTGGTTTTGACGAAGCAGATTGCGGCAAATTCTGTTCGTCAAACGGTTTGCGCTGGTGTTGGATCCTTTCTCAAAGTTTAGTCCTTTATGTAATGATGAATCTTGATTTTTGAATCGCCTCATTTCACTGCCAGAAGCACGTGATATTGACGTTTGAATGACTAGTTTCGGTTTGTTTTTTACGAAGCAGATTGCGGCAGATTCTGCTCGTCAAATAAATTTTCTCTCGTATTGGATCCTTCATCAAAGTTGTAGTCGTGTGTGTAAAGATGACCGTGGATTTTTGAATCACCTGAATTTGATAACAGAAGCACTTGATACTACCGGTTGAATGTCTAGTTTCGCTTGGTTTTGACGAAGCAGATTGCGGCAAATTCTGTTCGTCAAACGGTTTGCTCTGGTGTTGGATCCTTTCTCAAAGTTGTAGTCCTTTATGTAATGATGAATCTTGATTTTTGAATCGCCTCATTTCACTGCCAGAAGCACGTGATATTGACGTTTGAATGACTAGTTTCGGTTTGTTTTTTACGAAGCAGATTGCGGCAGATTCTGCTCGTCAAATAAATTTTCTCTCGTATTGGATCCTTCATCAAAGTTGTAGTCGTGTGTGTAAAGATGACCGTGGATTTTTGAATCACCTGAATTTGATAACAGAAGCACTTGATACTACCGGTTGAATGTCTAGTTTCGCTTTGTTTTGACGAAGCAGATTGCGGCAAATTCTGTTCGTCAAACGGTTTGCTCTGGTGTTGGATCCTTTCTCAAAGTTGTAGTCCTTTATGTAATGATGAATCTTGATTTTTGAATCGCCTCATTTCACTGCCAGAAGCACGTGATATTGACGTTTGAATGACTAGTTTCGGTTTGTTTTTTACGAAGCAGATTGCGGCAGATTCTGCTCGTCAAATAAATTTTCTCTCGTATTGGATCCTTCATCAAAGTTGTAGTCGTGTGTGTAAAGATGACCGTGGATTTTTGAATCACCTGAATTTGATAACAGAAGCACTTCATACTACCGGTTGAATGTCTAGTTTCGCTTGGTTTTGACGAAGCAGATTGCGGCAAATTCTGTTCGTCAAACGGTTTGCTCTGGTGTTGGATCCTTTCTCAAAGTTGTAGTCCTTTATGTAATGATGAATCTTGATTTTTGAATCGCCTCATTTCACTGCCAGAAGCACGTGATATTGACGTTTGAATGACTAGTTTCGGTTTGTTTTTTACGAAGCAGATTGCGGCAGATTCTGCTCGTCAAATAAATTTTCTCTCGTATTGGATCCTTCATCAAAGTTGTAGTCGTGTGTGTAAAGATGACCGTGGATTTTTGAATCACCTGAATTTGATAACAGAAGCACTTCATACTACCGGTTGAATGTCTAGTTTCGCTTGGTTTTGACGAAGCAGATTGCGGCAAATTCTGTTCGTCAAACGGTTTGCTCTGGTGTTGGATCCTTTCTCAAAGTTGTAGTCCTTTATGTAATGATGAATCTTGATTTTTGAATCGCCTCATTTCACTGCCAGAAGCACGTGATATTGCCGTTTGAATAGACTAGTTTCGGTTTGTTTTTTACGAAGCAGATTGCGGCAGATTCTGCTCGTCAAATAAATTTTCTCTCGTATTGGATCCTTCATCAAAGTTGTAGTCGTGTGTGTAAAGATGACCGTGGATTTTTGAATCACCTGAATTTGATAACAGAAGCACTTGATACTACCGGTTGAATGTCTAGTTTCGCTTGGTTTTGACGAAGCAGATTGCGGCAAATTCTGTTCGTCAAACGGTTTGCTCTGGTGTTGGATCCTTTCTCAAAGTTGTAGTCCTTTATGTAATGATGAATCTTGATTTTTGAATCGCCTCATTTCACTGCCAGAAGCACGTGATATTGACGTTTGAATGACTAGTTTCGGTTTGTTTTTTACGAAGCAGATTGCGGCAGATTCTGCTCGTCAAATAAATTTTCTCTCGTATTGGATCCTTCATCAAAGTTGTAGTCGTGTGTGTAAAGATGACCGTGGATTTTTGAATCACCTGAATTTGATAACAGAAGCACTTGATACTACCGGTTGAATGTCTAGTTTCGCTTGGTTTTGACGAAGCAGATTGCGGCAAATTCTGTTCGTCAAACGGTTTGCTCTGGTGTTGGATCCTTTCTCAAAGTTGTAGTCCTTTATGTAATGATGAATCTTGATTTTTGAATCGCCTCATTTCACTGCCAGAAGCACGTGATATTGTCGTTTGAATGACTAGTTTCGGTTTGTTTTTTACGAAGCAGATTGCGGCAGATTCTGCTCGTCAAATAAATTTTCTCTCGTATTGGATCCTTCATCAAAGTTGTAGTCGTGTGTGTAAAGATGACCGTGGATTTTTGAATCACCTGAATTGGATAACAGAAGCACTTGATACTACCGGTTGAATGTCTAGTTTCGCTTGGTTTTGACGAAGCAGATTGCGGCAAATTCTGTTCGTCAAACGGTTTGCTCTGGTGTTGGATCCTTTCTCAAAGTTGTAGTCCTTTATGTAATGATGAATCTTGATTTTTGAATCGCCTCATTTCACTGCCAGAAGCACGTGATATTGACGTTTGAATGACTAGTTTCGGTTTGTTTTTTACGAAGCAGATTGCGGCAGATTCTGCTCGTCAAATAAATTTTCTCTCGTATTGGATCCTTCATCAAAGTTGTAGTCGTGTGTGTAAAGATGACCGTGGATTTTTGAATCACCTGAATTTGATAACAGAAGCACTTGATACTACCGGTTGAATGTCTAGTTTCGCTTTGTTTTGACGAAGCAGATTACAGCAAATTCTGTTCGTCAAACGGTTTGCTCTGGTGTTGGATACTTTCTCAAAGTTGTAGTCCTTTATGTAATGATGAATCTTGATTTTTGAATCGCCTCATTTCACTGCCAGAAGCACGTGATATTGACTTTTGAATGACTAGTTTCGCTTTGTTTTTTACGAAGCAGATTGCGGCAGATTCTGCTCGTCAAATAAATTTTCTCTCGTATTGGATCCTTCATCAAAGTTGTAGTCGTGTGTGTAAAGATGACCGTGGATTTTTGAATCACCTGAATTGGATAACAGAAGCACTTGATACTACCGGTTGAATGTCTAGTTTCGCTTGGTTTTGACGAAGCAGATTGCGGCAAATTCTGTTCGTCAAACGGTTTGCTCTGGTGTTGGATCCTTTCTCAAAGTTGTAGTCCTTTATGTAATGATGAATCTTGATTTTTGAATCGCCTCATTTCACTGCCAGAAGCACGTGATATTGACTTTTGAATGACTAGTTTCGATTTGTTTTTTACGAAGCAGATTGCGGCAGATTCTGCTCGTCAAATAAATTTTCTCTCGTATTGGACCCTTCATCAAAGTTGTAGTCGTGTGTGTAAAGATGACCGTGGATTTTTGAATCACCTGAATTTGATAACAGAAGCACTTGATACTACCGGTTGAATGTCTAGTTTCGCTTGGTTTTGACGAAGCAGATTGCGGCAAATTCTGTTCGTCAAACGGTTTGCTCTGGTGTTGGATCCTTTCTCAAAGTTGTAGTCCTTTATGTAATGATGAATCTTGATTTTTGAATCGCCTCATTTCACTGCCAGAAGCACGTGATATTGACGTTTGAATGACTAGTTTCGGTTTGTTTTTTACGAAGCAGATTGCGGCAGATTCTGCTCGTCAAATAAATTTTCTCTCGTATTGGATCCTTCATCAAAGTTGTAGTCGTGTGTGTAAAGATGACCGTGGATTTTTGAATCACCTGAATTTGATAACAGAAGCACTTGATACTACCGGTTGAATGTCTAGTTTCGCTTGGTTTTGACGAAGCAGATTGCGGCAAATTCTGTTCGTCAAACGGTTTGCTCTGGTGTTGGATCCTTTCTCAAAGTTGTAGTCCTTTATGTAATGATGAATCTTGATTTTTGAATCGCCTCATTTCACTGCCAGAAGCACGTGATATTGCCGTTTGAAAGACTAGTTTCGGTTTGTTTTTTACGAAGCAGATTGCGGCAGATTCTGCTCGTCAAATAAATTTTCTCTCGTATTGGATCCTTCATCAAAGTTGTAGTCGTGTGTGTAAAGATGACCGTGGATTTTTGAATCACCTGAATTTGATAACAGAAGCACTTCATACTACCGGTTGAATGTCTAGTTTCGCTTGGTTTTGACGAAGCAGATTGCGGCAAATTCTGTTCGTCAAACGGTTTGCTCTGGTGTTGGATCCTTTCTCAAAGTTGTAGTCCTTTATGTAATGATGAATCTTGATTTTTGAATCGCCTCATTTCACTGCCAGAAGCACGTGATATTGCCGTTTGAATGACTAGTGTCGGTTTGTTTTTTACGAAGCAGATTGCGGCAGATTCTGCTCGTCAAATAAATTTTCTCTCGTATTGGATCCTTCATCAAAGTTGTAGTCGTGTGTGTAAAGATGACCGTGGATTTTTGAATCACCTGAATTTGATAACAGAAGCACTTGATACTACCGGTTGAATGTCTAGTTTCGCTTGGTTTTTTGACGAAGCAGATTGCGGCAAATTCTGTTCGTCAAACGGTTTGCTCTGGTGTTGGATCCTTTCTCAAAGTTGTAGTCCTTTATGTAATGATGAATCTTGATTTTTGAATCGCCTCATTTCACTGCCAGAAGCACGTGATATTGACGTTTGAATGACTAGTTTCGGTTTGTTTTTTACGAAGCAGATTGCGGCAGATTCTGCTCGTCAAATAAATTTTCTCTCGTATTGGATCCTTCATCAAAGTTGTAGTCGTGTGTGTAAAGATGACCGTGGATTTTTGAATCACCTGAATTGGATAACAGAAGCACTTGATACTACCGGTTGAATGTCTAGTTTCGCTTGGTTTTGACGAAGCAGATTGCGGCAAATTCTGTTCGTCAAACGGTTTGCTCTGGTGTTGGATCCTTTCTCAAAGTTGTAGTCCTTTATGTAATGATGAATCTTGATTTTTGAATCGCCTCATTTCACTGCCAGAAGCACGTGATATTGACGTTTGAATGACTAGTTTCGGTTTGTTTTTTACGAAGCAGATTGCGGCAGATTCTGCTCGTCAAATAAATTTTCTCTCGTATTGGATCCTTCATCAAAGTTGTAGTCGTGTGTGTAAAGATGACCGTGGATTTTTGAATCACCTGAATTTGATAACAGAAGCACTTGATACTACCGGTTGAATGTCTAGTTTCGCTTTGTTTTGACGAAGCAGATTGCGGCAAATTCTGTTCGTCAAACGGTTTGCTCTGGTGTTGGATACTTTCTCAAAGTTGTAGTCCTTTATGTAATGATGAATCTTGATTTTTGAATCGCCTCATTTCACTGCCAGAAGCACGTGATATTGACGTTTGAATGACTAGTTTCGGTTTGTTTTTTACGAAGCAGATTGCGGCAGATTCTGCTCGTCAAATAAATTTTCTCTCGTATTGGATCCTTCATCAAAGTTGTAGTCGTGTGTGTAAAGATGACCGTGGATTTTTGAATCACCTGAATTTGATAACAGAAGCACTTGATACTACCGGTTGAATGTCTAGTTTCGCTTGGTTTTGACGAAGCAGATTGCGGCAAATTCTGTTCGTCAAACGGTTTGCTCTGGTGTTGGATCCTTTCTCAAAGTTGTAGTCCTTTATGTAATGATGAATCTTGATTTTTGAATCGCCTCATTTCACTGCCAGAAGCACGTGATATTGACGTTTGAATGACTAGTTTCGGTTTGTTTTTTACGAAGCAGATTGCGGCAGATTCTGCTCGTCAAATAAATTTTCTCTCGTATTGGATCCTTCATCAAAGTTGTAGTCGTGTGTGTAAAGATGACCGTGGATTTTTGAATCACCTGAATTTGATAACAGAAGCACTTCATACTACCGGTTGAATGTCTAGTTTCGCTTGGTTTTGACGAAGCAGATTGCGGCAAATTCTGTTCGTCAAACGGTTTGCTCTGGTGTTGGATCCTTTCTCAAAGTTGTAGTCCTTTATGTAATGATGAATCTTGATTTTTGAATCGCCTCATTTCACTGCCAGAAGCACGTGATATTGACGTTTGAATGACTAGTTTCGGTTTGTTTTTTACGAAGCAGATTGCGGCAGATTCTGCTCGTCAAATAAATTTTCTCTCGTATTGGATCCTTCATCAAAGTTGTAGTCGTGTGTGTAAAGATGACCGTGGATTTTTGAATCACCTGAATTTGATAACAGAAGCACTTGATACTACCGGTTGAATGTCTAGTTTCGCTTGGTTTTGACGAAGCAGATTGCGGCAAATTCTGTTCGTCAAACGGTTTGCTCTGGTGTTGGATCCTTTCTCAAAGTTGTAGTCCTTTATGTAATGATGAATCTTGATTTTTGAATCGCCTCATTTCACTGCCAGAAGCACGTGATATTGACGTTTGAATGACTAGTTTCGGTTTGTTTTTTACGAAGCAGATTGCGGCAGATTCTGCTCGTCAAATAAATTTTCTCTCGTATTGGATCCTTCATCAAAGTTGTAGTCGTGTGTGTAAAGATGACCGTGGATTTTTGAATCACCTGAATTTGATAACAGAAGCACTTGATACTACCGGTTGAATGTCTAGTTTCGCTTGGTTTTGACGAAGCAGATTGCGGCAAATTCTGTTCGTCAAACGGTTTGCTCTGGTGTTGGATCCTTTCTCAAAGTTGTAGTCCTTTATGTAATGATGAATCTTGATTTTTGAATCGCCTCATTTCACTGCCAGAAGCACGTGATATTGCCGTTTGAATGACTAGTTTCGGTTTGTTTTTTACGAAGCAGATTGCGGCAGATTCTGCTCGTCAAATAAATTTTCTCTCGTATTGGATCCTTCATCAAAGTTGTAGTCGTGTGTGTAAAGATGACCGTGGATTTTTGAATCACCTGAATTTGATAACAGAAGCACTTGATACTACCGGTTGAATGTCTAGTTTCGCTTGGTTTTGACGAAGCAGATTGCGGCAAATTCTGTTCGTCAAACGGTTTGCTCTGGTGTTGGATCCTTTCTCAAAGTTGTAGTCCTTTATGTAATGATGAATCTTGATTTTTGAATCGCCTCATTTCACTGCCAGAAGCACGTGATATTGCCGTTTGAATGACTAGTTTCGGTTTGTTTTTTACGAAGCAGATTGCGGCAGATTCTGCTCGTCAAATAAATTTTCTCTCGTATTGGATCCTTCATCAAAGTTGTAGTCGTGTGTGTAAAGATGACCGTGGATTTTTGAATCACCTGAATTTGATAACAGAAGCACTTCATACTACCGGTTGAATGTCTAGTTTCGCTTGGTTTTGACGAAGCAGATTGCGGCAAATTCTGTTCGTCAAACGGTTTGCTCTGGTGTTGGATCCTTTCTCAAAGTTGTAGTCCTTTATGTAATGATGAATCTTGATTTTTGAATCGCCTCATTTCACTGCCAGAAGCACGTGATATTGCCGTTTGAATGACTAGTTTCGGTTTGTTTTTTACGAAGCAGATTGCGGCAGATTCTGCTCGTCAAATAAATTTTCTCTCGTATTGGATCCTTCATCAAAGTTGTAGTCGTGTGTGTAAAGATGACCGTGGATTTTTGAATCACCTGAATTTGATAACAGAAGCACTTGATACTACCGGTTGAATGTCTAGTTTCGCTTGGTTTTGACGAAGCAGATTGCGGCAAATTCTGTTCGTCAAACGGTTTGCTCTGGTGTTGGATCCTTTCTCAAAGTTGTAGTCCTTTATGTAATGATGAATCTTGATTTTTGAATCGCCTCATTTCACTGCCAGAAGCACGTGATATTGCCGTTTGAATGACTAGTTTCGGTTTGTTTTTTACGAAGCAGATTGCGGCAGATTCTGCTCGTCAAATAAATTTTCTCTCGTATTGGATCCTTCATCAAAGTTGTAGTCGTGTGTGTAAAGATGACCGTGGATTTTTGAATCACCTGAATTTGATAACAGAAGCACTTGATACTACCGGTTGAATGTCTAGTTTCGCTTGGTTTTGACGAAGCAGATTGCGGCAAATTCTGTTCGTCAAACGGTTTGCTCTGGTGTTGGATCCTTTCTCAAAGTTGTAGTCCTTTATGTAATGATGAATCTTGATTTTTGAATCGCCTCATTTCACTGCCAGAAGCACGTGATATTGACGTTTGAATGACTAGTTTCGGTTTGTTTTTTACGAAGCAGATTGCGGCAGATTCTGCTCGTCAAATAAATTTTCTCTCGTATTGGATCCTTCATCAAAGTTGTAGTCGTGTGTGTAAAGATGACCGTGGATTTTTGAATCACCTGAATTTGATAACAGAAGCACTTGATACTACCGGTTGAATGTCTAGTTTCGCTTGGTTTTGACGAAGCAGATTGCGGCAAATTCTGTTCGTCAAACGGTTTGCTCTGGTGTTGGATCCTTTCTCAAAGTTGTAGTCCTTTATGTAATGATGAATCTTGATTTTTGAATCGCCTCATTTCACTGCCAGAAGCACGTGATATTGACGTTTGAATGACTAGTTTCGGTTTGTTTTTTACGAAGCAGATTGCGGCAGATTCTGCTCGTCAAATAAATTTTCTCTCGTATTGGATCCTTCATCAAAGTTGTAGTCGTGTGTGTAAAGATGACCGTGGATTTTTGAATCACCTGAATTTGATAACAGAAGCACTTGATACTACCGGTTGAATGTCTAGTTTCGCTTGGTTTTGACGAAGCAGATTGCGGCAAATTCTGTTCGTCAAACGGTTTGCTCTGGTGTTGGATCCTTTCTCAAAGTTGTAGTCCTTTATGTAATGATGAATCTTGATTTTTGAATCGCCTCATTTCACTGCCAGAAGCACGTGATATTGCCGTTTGAATGACTAGTTTCGGTTTGTTTTTTACGAAGCAGATTGCGGCAGATTCTGCTCGTCAAATAAATTTTCTCTCGTATTGGATCCTTCATCAAAGTTGTAGTCGTGTGTGTAAAGATGACCGTGGATTTTTGAATCACCTGAATTTGATAACAGAAGCACTTGATACTACCGGTTGAATGTCTAGTTTCGCTTGGTTTTTTGACGAAGCAGATTGCGGCAAATTCTGTTCGTCAAACGGTTTGCTCTGGTGTTGGATCCTTTCTCAAAGTTGTAGTCCTTTATGTAATGATGAATCTTGATTTTTGAATCGCCTCATTTCACTGCCAGAAGCACGTGATATTGACGTTTGAATGACTAGTTTCGGTTTGTTTTTTACGAAGCAGATTGCGGCAGATTCTGCTCGTCAAATAAATTTTCTCTCGTATTGGATCCTTCATCAAAGTTGTAGTCGTGTGTGTAAAGATGACCGTGGATTTTTGAATCACCTGAATTGGATAACAGAAGCACTTGATACTACCGGTTGAATGTCTAGTTTCGCTTGGTTTTGACGAAGCAGATTGCGGCAAATTCTGTTCGTCAAACGGTTTGCTCTGGTGTTGGATCCTTTCTCAAAGTTGTAGTCCTTTATGTAATGATGAATCTTGATTTTTGAATCGCCTCATTTCACTGCCAGAAGCACGTGATATTGACGTTTGAATGACTAGTTTCGGTTTGTTTTTTACGAAGCAGATTGCGGCAGATTCTGCTCGTCAAATAAATTTTCTCTCGTATTGGATCCTTCATCAAAGTTGTAGTCGTGTGTGTAAAGATGACCGTGGATTTTTGAATCACCTGAATTTGATAACAGAAGCACTTGATACTACCGGTTGAATGTCTAGTTTCGCTTGGTTTTGACGAAGCAGATTGCGGCAAATTCTGTTCGTCAAACGGTTTGCTCTGGTGTTGGATCCTTTCTCAAAGTTGTAGTCCTTTATGTAATGATGAATCTTGATTTTTGAATCGCCTCATTTCACTGCCAGAAGCACGTGATATTGCCGTTTGAATGACTAGTTTCGGTTTGTTTTTTACGAAGCAGATTGCGGCAGATTCTGCTCGTCAAATAAATTTTCTCTCGTATTGGATCCTTCATCAAAGTTGTAGTCGTGTGTGTAAAGATGACCGTGGATTTTTGAATCACCTGAATTTGATAACAGAAGCACTTGATACTACCGGTTGAATGTCTAGTTTCGCTTGGTTTTGACGAAGCAGATTGCGGCAAATTCTGTTCGTCAAACGGTTTGCTCTGGTGTTGGATCCTTTCTCAAAGTTGTAGTCCTTTATGTAATGATGAATCTTGATTTTTGAATCGCCTCATTTCACTGCCAGAAGCACGTGATATTGACGTTTGAATGACTAGTTTCGGTTTGTTTTTTACGAAGCAGATTGCGGCAGATTCTGCTCGTCAAATAAATTTTCTCTCGTATTGGATCCTTCATCAAAGTTGTAGTCGTGTGTGTAAAGATGACCGTGGATTTTTGAATCACCTGAATTTGATAACAGAAGCACTTGATACTACCGGTTGAATGTCTAGTTTCGCTTGGTTTTGACGAAGCAGATTGCGGCAAATTCTGTTCGTCAAACGGTTTGCTCTGGTGTTGGATCCTTTCTCAAAGTTGTAGTCCTTTATGTAATGATGAATCTTGATTTTTGAATCGCCTCATTTCACTGCCAGAAGCACGTGATATTGTCGTTTGAATGACTAGTTTCGGTTTGTTTTTTACGAAGCAGATTGCGGCAGATTCTGCTCGTCAAATAAATTTTCTCTCGTATTGGATCCTTCATCAAAGTTGTAGTCGTGTGTGTAAAGATGACCGTGGATTTTTGAATCACCTGAATTGGATAACAGAAGCACTTGATACTACCGGTTGAATGTCTAGTTTCGCTTGGTTTTGACGAAGCAGATTGCGGCAAATTCTGTTCGTCAAACGGTTTGCTCTGGTGTTGGATCCTTTCTCAAAGTTGTAGTCCTTTATGTAATGATGAATCTTGATTTTTGAATCGCCTCATTTCACTGCCAGAAGCACGTGATATTGCCGTTTGAATGACTAGTTTCGGTTTGTTTTTTACGAAGCAGATTGCGGCAGATTCTGCTCGTCAAATAAATTTTCTCTCGTATTGGACCCTTCATCAAAGTTGTAGTCGTGTGTGTAAAGATGACCGTGGATTTTTGAATCACCTGAATTTGATAACAGAAGCACTTGATACTACCGGTTGACTGTCTAGTTTCGCTTGGTTTTTGACGAAGCAGATTGCGGCAAATTCTGTTCGTCAAACGGTTTGCTCTGGTGTTGGATCCTTTCTCAAAGTTGTAGTCCTTTATGTAATGATGAATCTTGATTTTTGAATCGCCTCATTTCACTGCCAGAAGCACGTGATATTGACGTTTGAATGACTAGTTTCGGTTTGTTTTTTACGAAGCAGATTGCGGCAGATTCTGCTCGTCAAATAAATTTTCTCTCGTATTGGATCCTTCATCAAAGTTGTAGTCGTGTGTGTAAAGATGACCGTGGATTTTTGAATCACCTGAATTTGATAACAGAAGCACTTGATACTACCGGTTGAATGTCTAGTTTCGCTTGGTTTTGACGAAGCAGATTGCGGCAAATTCTGTTCGTCAAACGGTTTGCTCTGGTGTTGGATCCTTTCTCAAAGTTGTAGTCCTTTATGTAATGATGAATCTTGATTTTTGAATCGCCTCATTTCACTGCCAGAAGCACGTGATATTGCCGTTTGAATGACTAGTTTCGGTTTGTTTTTTACGAAGCAGATTGCGGCAGATTCTGCTCGTCAAATAAATTTTCTCTCGTATTGGATCCTTCATCAAAGTTGTAGTCGTGTGTGTAAAGATGACCGTGGATTTTTGAATCACCTGAATTTGATAACAGAAGCACTTCATACTACCGGTTGAATGTCTAGTTTCGCTTGGTTTTGACGAAGCAGATTGCGGCAAATTCTGTTCGTCAAACGGTTTGCTCTGGTGTTGGATCCTTTCTCAAAGTTGTAGTCCTTTATGTAATGATGAATCTTGATTTTTGAATCGCCTCATTTCACTGCCAGAAGCACGTGATATTGACGTTTGAATGACTAGTTTCGGTTTGTTTTTTACGAAGCAGATTGCGGCAGATTCTGCTCGTCAAATAAATTTTCTCTCGTATTGGATCCTTCATCAAAGTTGTAGTCGTGTGTGTAAAGATGACCGTGGATTTTTGAATCACCTGAATTTGATAACAGAAGCACTTGATACTACCGGTTGAATGTCTAGTTTCGCTTGGTTTTGACGAAGCAGATTGCGGCAAATTCTGTTCGTCAAACGGTTTGCTCTGGTGTTGGATCCTTTCTCAAAGTTGTAGTCCTTTATGTAATGATGAATCTTGATTTTTGAATCGCCTCATTTCACTGCCAGAAGCACGTGATATTGACGTTTGAATGACTAGTTTCGGTTTGTTTTTTACGAAGCAGATTGCGGCAGATTCTGCTCGTCAAATAAATTTTCTCTCGTATTGGATCCTTCATCAAAGTTGTAGTCGTGTGTGTAAAGATGACCGTGGATTTTTGAATCACCTGAATTTGATAACAGAAGCACTTGATACTACCGGTTGAATGTCTAGTTTCGCTTGGTTTTGACGAAGCAGATTGCGGCAAATTCTGTTCGTCAAACGGTTTGCTCTGGTGTTGGATCCTTTCTCAAAGTTGTAGTCCTTTATGTAATGATGAATCTTGATTTTTGAATCGCCTCATTTCACTGCCAGAAGCACGTGATATTGCCGTTTGAATGACTAGTTTCGGTTTGTTTTTTACGAAGCAGATTGCGGCAGATTCTGCTCGTCAAATAAATTTTCTCTCGTATTGGATCCTTCATCAAAGTTGTAGTCGTGTGTGTAAAGATGACCGTGGATTTTTGAATCACCTGAATTTGATAACAGAAGCACTTGATACTACCGGTTGAATGTCTAGTTTCGCTTGGTTTTGACGAAGCAGATTGCGGCAAATTCTGTTCGTCAAACGGTTTGCTCTGGTGTTGGATCCTTTCTCAAAGTTGTAGTCCTTTATGTAATGATGAATCTTGATTTTTGAATCGCCTCATTTCACTGCCAGAAGCACGTGATATTGACGTTTGAATGACTAGTTTCGGTTTGTTTTTTACGAAGCAGATTGCGGCAGATTCTGCTCGTCAAATAAATTTTCTCTCGTATTGGATCCTTCATCAAAGTTGTAGTCGTGTGTGTAAAGATGACCGTGGATTTTTGAATCACCTGAATTTGATAACAGAAGCACTTGATACTACCGGTTGAATGTCTAGTTTCGCTTGGTTTTGACGAAGCAGATTGCGGCAAATTCTGTTCGTCAAACGGTTTGCTCTGGTGTTGGATCCTTTCTCAAAGTTGTAGTCCTTTATGTAATGATGAATCTTGATTTTTGAATCGCCTCATTTCACTGCCAGAAGCACGTGATATTGCCGTTTGAATGACTAGTTTCGGTTTGTTTTTTACGAAGCAGATTGCGGCAGATTCTGCTCGTCAAATAAATTTTCTCTCGTATTGGATCCTTCATCAAAGTTGTAGTCGTGTGTGTAAAGATGACCGTGGATTTTTGAATCACCTGAATTTGATAACAGAAGCACTTGATACTACCGGTTGAATGTCTAGTTTCGCTTGGTTTTGACGAAGCAGATTGCGGCAAATTCTGTTCGTCAAACGGTTTGCTCTGGTGTTGGATCCTTTCTCAAAGTTGTAGTCCTTTATGTAATGATGAATCTTGATTTTTGAATCGCCTCATTTCACTGCCAGAAGCACGTGATATTGCCGTTTGAATGACTAGTGTCGGTTTGTTTTTTACGAAGCAGATTGCGGCAGATTCTGCTCGTCAAATAAATTTTCTCTCGTATTGGATCCTTCATCAAAGTTGTAGTCGTGTGTGTAAAGATGACCGTGGATTTTTGAATCACCTGAATTGGATAACAGAAGCACTTGATACTACCGGTTGAATGTCTAGTTTCGCTTGGTTTTGACGAAGCAGATTGCGGCAAATTCTGTTCGTCAAACGGTTTGCTCTGGTGTTGGATCCTTTCTCAAAGTTGTAGTCCTTTATGTAATGATGAATCTTGATTTTTGAATCGCCTCATTTCACTGCCAGAAGCACGTGATATTGCCGTTTGAATGACTAGTTTCGGTTTGTTTTTTACGAAGCAGATTGCGGCAGATTCTGCTCGTCAAATAAATTTTCTCTCGTATTGGATCCTTCATCAAAGTTGTAGTCGTGTGTGTAAAGATGACCGTGGATTTTTGAATCACCTGAATTTGATAACAGAAACACTTGATACTACCGGTTGAATGTCTAGTTTCGCTTTGTTTTGACGAAGCAGATTGCGGCAAATTCTGTTCGTCAAACGGTTTGCTCTGGTGTTGGATCCTTTCTCAAAGTTGTAGTCCTTTATGTAATGATGAATCTTGATTTTTGAATCGCCTCATTTCACTGCCAGAAGCACGTGATATTGCCGTTTGAATGACTAGTTTCGGTTTGTTTTTTACGAAGCAGATTGCGGCAGATTCTGCTCGTCAAATAAATTTTCTCTCGTATTGGATCCTTCATCAAAGTTGTAGTCGTGTGTGTAAAGATGACCGTGGATTTTTGAATCACCTGAATTGGATAACAGAAGCACTTCATACTACCGGTTGAATGTCTAGTTTCGCTTGGTTTTGACGAAGCAGATTGCGGCAAATTCTGTTCGTCAAACGGTTTGCTCTGGTGTTGGATCCTTTCTCAAAGTTGTAGTCCTTTATGTAATGATGAATCTTGATTTTTGAATCGCCTCATTTCACTGCCAGAAGCACGTGATATTGCCGTTTGAATGACTAGTTTCGGTTTGTTTTTTACGAAGCAGATTGCGGCAGATTCTGCTCGTCAAATAAATTTTCTCTCGTATTGGATCCTTCATCAAAGTTGTAGTCGTGTGTGTAAAGATGACCGTGGATTTTTGAATCACCTGAATTGGATAACAGAAGCACTTCATACTACCGGTTGAATGTCTAGTTTCGCTTGGTTTTGACGAAGCAGATTGCGGCAAATTCTGTTCGTCAAACGGTTTGCTCTGGTGTTGGATCCTTTCTCAAAGTTGTAGTCCTTTATGTAATGATGAATCTTGATTTTTGAATCGCCTCATTTCACTGCCAGAAGCACGTGATATTGCCGTTTGAATGACTAGTTTCGGTTTGTTTTTTACGAAGCAGATTGCGGCAGATTCTGCTCGTCAAATAAATTTTCTCTCGTATTGGATCCTTCATCAAAGTTGTAGTCGTGTGTGTAAAGATGACCGTGGATTTTTGAATCACCTGAATTGGATAACAGAAGCACTTCATACTACCGGTTGAATGTCTAGTTTCGCTTGGTTTTGACGAAGCAGATTGCGGCAAATTCTGTTCGTCAAACGGTTTGCTCTGGTGTTGGATCCTTTCTCAAAGTTGTAGTCCTTTATGTAATGATGAATCTTGATTTTTGAATCGCCTCATTTCACTGCCAGAAGCACGTGATATTGCCGTTTGAATGACTAGTTTCGGTTTGTTTTTTACGAAGCAGATTGCGGCAGATTCTGCTCGTCAAATAAATTTTCTCTCGTATTGGATCCTTCATCAAAGTTGTAGTCGTGTGTGTAAAGATGACCGTGGATTTTTGAATCACCTGAATTTGATAACAGAAGCACTTCATACTACCGGTTGAATGTCTAGTTTCGCTTGGTTTTGACGAAGCAGATTGCGGCAAATTCTGTTCGTCAAACGGTTTGCTCTGGTGTTGGATCCTTTCTCAAAGTTGTAGTCCTTTATGTAATGATGAATCTTGATTTTTGAATCGCCTCATTTCACTACCAGAAGCACGTGATATTGCCGTTTGAATGACTAGTTTCGGTTTGTTTTTTACGAAGCAGATTGCGGCAGATTCTGCTCGTCAAATAAATTTTCTCTCGTATTGGATCCTTCATCAAAGTTGTAGTCGTGTGTGTAAAGATGACCGTGGATTTTTGAATCACCTGAATTGGATAACAGAAGCACTTCATACTACCGGTTGAATGTCTAGTTTCGCTTGGTTTTGACGAAGCAGATTGCGGCAAATTCTGTTCGTCAAACGGTTTGCTCTGGTGTTGGATCCTTTCTCAAAGTTGTAGTCCTTTATGTAATGATGAATCTTGATTTTTGAATCGCCTCATTTCACTGCCAGAAGCACGTGATATTGCCGTTTGAATGACTAGTTTCGGTTTGTTTTTTACGAAGCAGATTGCGGCAGATTCTGCTCGTCAAATAAATTTTCTCTCGTATTGGATCCTTCATCAAAGTTGTAGTCGTGTGTGTAAAGATGACCGTGGATTTTTGAATCACCTGAATTGGATAACAGAAGCACTTCATACTACCGGTTGAATGTCTAGTTTCGCTTGGTTTTGACGAAGCAGATTGCGGCAAATTCTGTTCGTCAAACGGTTTGCTCTGGTGTTGGATCCTTTCTCAAAGTTGTAGTCCTTTATGTAATGATGAATCTTGATTTTTGAATCGCCTCATTTCACTACCAGAAGCACGTGATATTGCCGTTTGAATGACTAGTTTCGGTTTGTTTTTTACGAAGCAGATTGCGGCAGATTCTGCTCGTCAAATAAATTTTCTCTCGTATTGGATCCTTCATCAAAGTTGTAGTCGTGTGTGTAAAGATGACCGTGGATTTTTGAATCACCTGAATTGGATAACAGAAGCACTTCATACTACCGGTTGAATGTCTAGTTTCGCTTGGTTTTGACGAAGCAGATTGCGGCAAATTCTGTTCGTCAAACGGTTTGCTCTGGTGTTGGATCCTTTCTCAAAGTTGTAGTCCTTTATGTAATGATGAATCTTGATTTTTGAATCGCCTCATTTCACTGCCAGAAGCACGTGATATTGCCGTTTGAATGACTAGTTTCGGTTTGTTTTTTACGAAGCAGATTGCGGCAGATTCTGCTCGTCAAATAAATTTTCTCTCGTATTGGATCCTTCATCAAAGTTGTAGTCGTGTGTGTAAAGATGACCGTGGATTTTTGAATCACCTGAATTGGATAACAGAAGCACTTCATACTACCGGTTGAATGTCTAGTTTCGCTTGGTTTTGACGAAGCAGATTGCGGCAAATTCTGTTCGTCAAACGGTTTGCTCTGGTGTTGGATCCTTTCTCAAAGTTGTAGTCCTTTATGTAATGATGAATCTTGATTTTTGAATCGCCTCATTTCACTACCAGAAGCACGTGATATTGCCGTTTGAATGACTAGTTTCGGTTTGTTTTTTACGAAGCAGATTGCGGCAGATTCTGCTCGTCAAATAAATTTTCTCTCGTATTGGATCCTTCATCAAAGTTGTAGTCGTGTGTGTAAAGATGACCGTGGATTTTTGAATCACCTGAATTGGATAACAGAAGCACTTCATACTACCGGTTGAATGTCTAGTTTCGCTTGGTTTTGACGAAGCAGATTGCGGCAAATTCTGTTCGTCAAACGGTTTGCTCTGGTGTTGGATCCTTTCTCAAAGTTGTAGTCCTTTATGTAATGATGAATCTTGATTTTTGAATCGCCTCATTTCACTGCCAGAAGCACGTGATATTGCCGTTTGAATGACTAGTTTCGGTTTGTTTTTTACGAAGCAGATTGCGGCAGATTCTGCTCGTCAAATAAATTTTCTCTCGTATTGGATCCTTCATCAAAGTTGTAGTCGTGTGTGTAAAGATGACCGTGGATTTTTGAATCACCTGAATTGGATAACAGAAGCACTTCATACTACCGGTTGAATGTCTAGTTTCGCTTGGTTTTGACGAAGCAGATTGCGGCAAATTCTGTTCGTCAAACGGTTTGCTCTGGTGTTGGATCCTTTCTCAAAGTTGTAGTCCTTTATGTAATGATGAATCTTGATTTTTGAATCGCCTCATTTCACTACCAGAAGCACGTGATATTGCCGTTTGAATGACTAGTTTCGGTTTGTTTTTTACGAAGCAGATTGCGGCAGATTCTGCTCGTCAAATAAATTTTCTCTCGTATTGGATCCTTCATCAAAGTTGTAGTCGTGTGTGTAAAGATGACCGTGGATTTTTGAATCACCTGAATTGGATAACAGAAGCACTTCATACTACCGGTTGAATGTCTAGTTTCGCTTGGTTTTGACGAAGCAGATTGCGGCAAATTCTGTTCGTCAAACGGTTTGCTCTGGTGTTGGATCCTTTCTCAAAGTTGTAGTCCTTTATGTAATGATGAATCTTGATTTTTGAATCGCCTCATTTCACTGCCAGAAGCACGTGATATTGCCGTTTGAATGACTAGTTTCGGTTTGTTTTTTACGAAGCAGATTGCGGCAGATTCTGCTCGTCAAATAAATTTTCTCTCGTATTGGATCCTTCATCAAAGTTGTAGTCGTGTGTGTAAAGATGACCGTGGATTTTTGAATCACCTGAATTGGATAACAGAAGCACTTCATACTACCGGTTGAATGTCTAGTTTCGCTTGGTTTTGACGAAGCAGATTGCGGCAAATTCTGTTCGTCAAACGGTTTGCTCTGGTGTTGGATCCTTTCTCAAAGTTGTAGTCCTTTATGTAATGATGAATCTTGATTTTTGAATCGCCTCATTTCACTGCCAGAAGCACGTGATATTGCCGTTTGAATGACTAGTTTCGGTTTGTTTTTTACGAAGCAGATTGCGGCAGATTCTGCTCGTCAAATAAATTTTCTCTCGTATTGGATCCTTCATCAAAGTTGTAGTCGTGTGTGTAAAGATGACCGTGGATTTTTGAATCACCTGAATTGGATAACAGAAGCACTTCATACTACCGGTTGAATGTCTAGTTTCGCTTGGTTTTGACGAAGCAGATTGCGGCAAATTCTGTTCGTCAAACGGTTTGCTCTGGTGTTGGATCCTTTCTCAAAGTTGTAGTCCTTTATGTAATGATGAATCTTGATTTTTGAATCGCCTCATTTCACTGCCAGAAGCACGTGATATTGCCGTTTGAATGACTAGTTTCGGTTTGTTTTTTACGAAGCAGATTGCGGCAGATTCTGCTCGTCAAATAAATTTTCTCTCGTATTGGATCCTTCATCAAAGTTGTAGTCGTGTGTGTAAAGATGACCGTGGATTTTTGAATCACCTGAATTGGATAACAGAAGCACTTCATACTACCGGTTGAATGTCTAGTTTCGCTTGGTTTTGACGAAGCAGATTGCGGCAAATTCTGTTCGTCAAACGGTTTGCTCTGGTGTTGGATCCTTTCTCAAAGTTGTAGTCCTTTATGTAATGATGAATCTTGATTTTTGAATCGCCTCATTTCACTACCAGAAGCACGTGATATTGCCGTTTGAATGACTAGTTTCGGTTTGTTTTTTACGAAGCAGATTGCGGCAGATTCTGCTCGTCAAATAAATTTTCTCTCGTATTGGATCCTTCATCAAAGTTGTAGTCGTGTGTGTAAAGATGACCGTGGATTTTTGAATCACCTGAATTGGATAACAGAAGCACTTCATACTACCGGTTGAATGTCTAGTTTCGCTTGGTTTTGACGAAGCAGATTGCGGCAAATTCTGTTCGTCAAACGGTTTGCTCTGGTGTTGGATCCTTTCTCAAAGTTGTAGTCCTTTATGTAATGATGAATCTTGATTTTTGAATCGCCTCATTTCACTGCCAGAAGCACGTGATATTGCCGTTTGAATGACTAGTTTCGGTTTGTTTTTTACGAAGCAGATTGCGGCAGATTCTGCTCGTCAAATAAATTTTCTCTCGTATTGGATCCTTCATCAAAGTTGTAGTCGTGTGTGTAAAGATGACCGTGGATTTTTGAATCACCTGAATTGGATAACAGAAGCACTTCATACTACCGGTTGAATGTCTAGTTTCGCTTGGTTTTGACGAAGCAGATTGCGGCAAATTCTGTTCGTCAAACGGTTTGCTCTGGTGTTGGATCCTTTCTCAAAGTTGTAGTCCTTTATGTAATGATGAATCTTGATTTTTGAATCGCCTCATTTCACTGCCAGAAGCACGTGATATTGCCGTTTGAATGACTAGTTTCGGTTTGTTTTTTACGAAGCAGATTGCGGCAGATTCTGCTCGTCAAATAAATTTTCTCTCGTATTGGATCCTTCATCAAAGTTGTAGTCGTGTGTGTAAAGATGACCGTGGATTTTTGAATCACCTGAATTGGATAACAGAAGCACTTCATACTACCGGTTGAATGTCTAGTTTCGCTTGGTTTTGACGAAGCAGATTGCGGCAAATTCTGTTCGTCAAACGGTTTGCTCTGGTGTTGGATCCTTTCTCAAAGTTGTAGTCCTTTATGTAATGATGAATCTTGATTTTTGAATCGCCTCATTTCACTGCCAGAAGCACGTGATATTGCCGTTTGAATGACTAGTTTCGGTTTGTTTTTTACGAAGCAGATTGCGGCAGATTCTGCTCGTCAAATAAATTTTCTCTCGTATTGGATCCTTCATCAAAGTTGTAGTCGTGTGTGTAAAGATGACCGTGGATTTTTGAATCACCTGAATTTGATAACAGAAGCACTTCATACTACCGGTTGAATGTCTAGTTTCGCTTGGTTTTGACGAAGCAGATTGCGGCAAATTCTGTTCGTCAAACGGTTTGCTCTGGTGTTGGATCCTTTCTCAAAGTTGTAGTCCTTTATGTAATGATGAATCTTGATTTTTGAATCGCCTCATTTCACTGCCAGAAGCACGTGATATTGCCGTTTGAATGACTAGTTTCGGTTTGTTTTTTACGAAGCAGATTGCGGCAGATTCTGCTCGTCAAATAAATTTTCTCTCGTATTGGATCCTTCATCAAAGTTGTAGTCGTGTGTGTAAAGATGACCGTGGATTTTTGAATCACCTGAATTGGATAACAGAAGCACTTCATACTACCGGTTGAATGTCTAGTTTCGCTTGGTTTTGACGAAGCAGATTGCGGCAAATTCTGTTCGTCAAACGGTTTGCTCTGGTGTTGGATCCTTTCTCAAAGTTGTAGTCCTTTATGTAATGATGAATCTTGATTTTTGAATCGCCTCATTTCACTGCCAGAAGCACGTGATATTGCCGTTTGAATGACTAGTTTCGGTTTGTTTTTTACGAAGCAGATTGCGGCAGATTCTGCTCGTCAAATAAATTTTCTCTCGTATTGGATCCTTCATCAAAGTTGTAGTCGTGTGTGTAAAGATGACCGTGGATTTTTGAATCACCTGAATTTGATAACAGAAGCACTTCATACTACCGGTTGAATGTCTAGTTTCGCTTGGTTTTGACGAAGCAGATTGCGGCAAATTCTGTTCGTCAAACGGTTTGCTCTGGTGTTGGATCCTTTCTCAAAGTTGTAGTCCTTTATGTAATGATGAATCTTGATTTTTGAATCGCCTCATTTCACTACCAGAAGCACGTGATATTGCCGTTTGAATGACTAGTTTCGGTTTGTTTTTTACGAAGCAGATTGCGGCAGATTCTGCTCGTCAAATAAATTTTCTCTCGTATTGGATCCTTCATCAAAGTTGTAGTCGTGTGTGTAAAGATGACCGTGGATTTTTGAATCACCTGAATTGGATAACAGAAGCACTTCATACTACCGGTTGAATGTCTAGTTTCGCTTGGTTTTGACGAAGCAGATTGCGGCAAATTCTGTTCGTCAAACGGTTTGCTCTGGTGTTGGATCCTTTCTCAAAGTTGTAGTCCTTTATGTAATGATGAATCTTGATTTTTGAATCGCCTCATTTCACTGCCAGAAGCACGTGATATTGCCGTTTGAATGACTAGTTTCGGTTTGTTTTTTACGAAGCAGATTGCGGCAGATTCTGCTCGTCAAATAAATTTTCTCTCGTATTGGATCCTTCATCAAAGTTGTAGTCGTGTGTGTAAAGATGACCGTGGATTTTTGAATCACCTGAATTTGATAACAGAAGCACTTCATACTACCGGTTGAATGTCTAGTTTCGCTTGGTTTTGACGAAGCAGATTGCGGCAAATTCTGTTCGTCAAACGGTTTGCTCTGGTGTTGGATCCTTTCTCAAAGTTGTAGTCCTTTATGTAATGATGAATCTTGATTTTTGAATCGCCTCATTTCACTACCAGAAGCACGTGATATTGCCGTTTGAATGACTAGTTTCGGTTTGTTTTTTACGAAGCAGATTGCGGCAGATTCTGCTCGTCAAATAAATTTTCTCTCGTATTGGATCCTTCATCAAAGTTGTAGTCGTGTGTGTAAAGATGACCGTGGATTTTTGAATCACCTGAATTGGATAACAGAAGCACTTCATACTACCGGTTGAATGTCTAGTTTCGCTTGGTTTTGACGAAGCAGATTGCGGCAAATTCTGTTCGTCAAACGGTTTGCTCTGGTGTTGGATCCTTTCTCAAAGTTGTAGTCCTTTATGTAATGATGAATCTTGATTTTTGAATCGCCTCATTTCACTGCCAGAAGCACGTGATATTGCCGTTTGAATGACTAGTTTCGGTTTGTTTTTTACGAAGCAGATTGCGGCAGATTCTGCTCGTCAAATAAATTTTCTCTCGTATTGGATCCTTCATCAAAGTTGTAGTCGTGTGTGTAAAGATGACCGTGGATTTTTGAATCACCTGAATTTGATAACAGAAGCACTTCATACTACCGGTTGAATGTCTAGTTTCGCTTGGTTTTGACGAAGCAGATTGCGGCAAATTCTGTTCGTCAAACGGTTTGCTCTGGTGTTGGATCCTTTCTCAAAGTTGTAGTCCTTTATGTAATGATGAATCTTGATTTTTGAATCGCCTCATTTCACTGCCAGAAGCACGTGATATTGCCGTTTGAATGACTAGTTTCGGTTTGTTTTTTACGAAGCAGATTGCGGCAGATTCTGCTCGTCAAATAAATTTTCTCTCGTATTGGATCCTTCATCAAAGTTGTAGTCGTGTGTGTAAAGATGACCGTGGATTTTTGAATCACCTGAATTGGATAACAGAAGCACTTCATACTACCGGTTGAATGTCTAGTTTCGCTTGGTTTTGACGAAGCAGATTGCGGCAAATTCTGTTCGTCAAACGGTTTGCTCTGGTGTTGGATCCTTTCTCAAAGTTGTAGTCCTTTATGTAATGATGAATCTTGATTTTTGAATCGCCTCATTTCACTGCCAGAAGCACGTGATATTGCCGTTTGAATGACTAGTTTCGGTTTGTTTTTTACGAAGCAGATTGCGGCAGATTCTGCTCGTCAAATAAATTTTCTCTCGTATTGGATCCTTCATCAAAGTTGTAGTCGTGTGTGTAAAGATGACCGTGGATTTTTGAATCACCTGAATTTGATAACAGAAGCACTTCATACTACCGGTTGAATGTCTAGTTTCGCTTGGTTTTGACGAAGCAGATTGCGGCAAATTCTGTTCGTCAAACGGTTTGCTCTGGTGTTGGATCCTTTCTCAAAGTTGTAGTCCTTTATGTAATGATGAATCTTGATTTTTGAATCGCCTCATTTCACTACCAGAAGCACGTGATATTGCCGTTTGAATGACTAGTTTCGGTTTGTTTTTTACGAAGCAGATTGCGGCAGATTCTGCTCGTCAAATAAATTTTCTCTCGTATTGGATCCTTCATCAAAGTTGTAGTCGTGTGTGTAAAGATGACCGTGGATTTTTGAATCACCTGAATTGGATAACAGAAGCACTTCATACTACCGGTTGAATGTCTAGTTTCGCTTGGTTTTGACGAAGCAGATTGCGGCAAATTCTGTTCGTCAAACGGTTTGCTCTGGTGTTGGATCCTTTCTCAAAGTTGTAGTCCTTTATGTAATGATGAATCTTGATTTTTGAATCGCCTCATTTCACTGCCAGAAGCACGTGATATTGCCGTTTGAATGACTAGTTTCGGTTTGTTTTTTACGAAGCAGATTGCGGCAGATTCTGCTCGTCAAATAAATTTTCTCTCGTATTGGATCCTTCATCAAAGTTGTAGTCGTGTGTGTAAAGATGACCGTGGATTTTTGAATCACCTGAATTTGATAACAGAAGCACTTCATACTACCGGTTGAATGTCTAGTTTCGCTTGGTTTTGACGAAGCAGATTGCGGCAAATTCTGTTCGTCAAACGGTTTGCTCTGGTGTTGGATCCTTTCTCAAAGTTGTAGTCCTTTATGTAATGATGAATCTTGATTTTTGAATCGCCTCATTTCACTGCCAGAAGCACGTGATATTGCCGTTTGAATGACTAGTTTCGGTTTGTTTTTTACGAAGCAGATTGCGGCAGATTCTGCTCGTCAAATAAATTTTCTCTCGTATTGGATCCTTCATCAAAGTTGTAGTCGTGTGTGTAAAGATGACCGTGGATTTTTGAATCACCTGAATTGGATAACAGAAGCACTTCATACTACCGGTTGAATGTCTAGTTTCGCTTGGTTTTGACGAAGCAGATTGCGGCAAATTCTGTTCGTCAAACGGTTTGCTCTGGTGTTGGATCCTTTCTCAAAGTTGTAGTCCTTTATGTAATGATGAATCTTGATTTTTGAATCGCCTCATTTCACTGCCAGAAGCACGTGATATTGCCGTTTGAATGACTAGTTTCGGTTTGTTTTTTACGAAGCAGATTGCGGCAGATTCTGCTCGTCAAATAAATTTTCTCTCGTATTGGATCCTTCATCAAAGTTGTAGTCGTGTGTGTAAAGATGACCGTGGATTTTTGAATCACCTGAATTTGATAACAGAAGCACTTCATACTACCGGTTGAATGTCTAGTTTCGCTTGGTTTTGACGAAGCAGATTGCGGCAAATTCTGTTCGTCAAACGGTTTGCTCTGGTGTTGGATCCTTTCTCAAAGTTGTAGTCCTTTATGTAATGATGAATCTTGATTTTTGAATCGCCTCATTTCACTGCCAGAAGCACGTGATATTGCCGTTTGAATGACTAGTTTCGGTTTGTTTTTTACGAAGCAGATTGCGGCAGATTCTGCTCGTCAAATAAATTTTCTCTCGTATTGGATCCTTCATCAAAGTTGTAGTCGTGTGTGTAAAGATGACCGTGGATTTTTGAATCACCTGAATTGGATAACAGAAGCACTTCATACTACCGGTTGAATGTCTAGTTTCGCTTGGTTTTGACGAAGCAGATTGCGGCAAATTCTGTTCGTCAAACGGTTTGCTCTGGTGTTGGATCCTTTCTCAAAGTTGTAGTCCTTTATGTAATGATGAATCTTGATTTTTGAATCGCCTCATTTCACTACCAGAAGCACGTGATATTGCCGTTTGAATGACTAGTTTCGGTTTGTTTTTTACGAAGCAGATTGCGGCAGATTCTGCTCGTCAAATAAATTTTCTCTCGTATTGGATCCTTCATCAAAGTTGTAGTCGTGTGTGTAAAGATGACCGTGGATTTTTGAATCACCTGAATTTGATAACAGAAGCACTTCATACTACCGGTTGAATGTCTAGTTTCGCTTGGTTTTGACGAAGCAGATTGCGGCAAATTCTGTTCGTCAAACGGTTTGCTCTGGTGTTGGATCCTTTCTCAAAGTTGTAGTCCTTTATGTAATGATGAATCTTGATTTTTGAATCGCCTCATTTCACTGCCAGAAGCACGTGATATTGCCGTTTGAATGACTAGTTTCGGTTTGTTTTTTACGAAGCAGATTGCGGCAGATTCTGCTCGTCAAATAAATTTTCTCTCGTATTGGATCCTTCATCAAAGTTGTAGTCGTGTGTGTAAAGATGACCGTGGATTTTTGAATCACCTGAATTGGATAACAGAAGCACTTCATACTACCGGTTGAATGTCTAGTTTCGCTTGGTTTTGACGAAGCAGATTGCGGCAAATTCTGTTCGTCAAACGGTTTGCTCTGGTGTTGGATCCTTTCTCAAAGTTGTAGTCCTTTATGTAATGATGAATCTTGATTTTTGAATCGCCTCATTTCACTGCCAGAAGCACGTGATATTGCCGTTTGAATGACTAGTTTCGGTTTGTTTTTTACGAAGCAGATTGCGGCAGATTCTGCTCGTCAAATAAATTTTCTCTCGTATTGGATCCTTCATCAAAGTTGTAGTCGTGTGTGTAAAGATGACCGTGGATTTTTGAATCACCTGAATTTGATAACAGAAGCACTTCATACTACCGGTTGAATGTCTAGTTTCGCTTGGTTTTGACGAAGCAGATTGCGGCAAATTCTGTTCGTCAAACGGTTTGCTCTGGTGTTGGATCCTTTCTCAAAGTTGTAGTCCTTTATGTAATGATGAATCTTGATTTTTGAATCGCCTCATTTCACTGCCAGAAGCACGTGATATTGCCGTTTGAATGACTAGTTTCGGTTTGTTTTTTACGAAGCAGATTGCGGCAGATTCTGCTCGTCAAATAAATTTTCTCTCGTATTGGATCCTTCATCAAAGTTGTAGTCGTGTGTGTAAAGATGACCGTGGATTTTTGAATCACCTGAATTTGATAACAGAAGCACTTCATACTACCGGTTGAATGTCTAGTTTCGCTTGGTTTTGACGAAGCAGATTGCGGCAAATTCTGTTCGTCAAACGGTTTGCTCTGGTGTTGGATCCTTTCTCAAAGTTGTAGTCCTTTATGTAATGATGAATCTTGATTTTTGAATCGCCTCATTTCACTGCCAGAAGCACGTGATATTGCCGTTTGAATGACTAGTTTCGGTTTGTTTTTTACGAAGCAGATTGCGGCAGATTCTGCTCGTCAAATAAATTTTCTCTCGTATTGGATCCTTCATCAAAGTTGTAGTCGTGTGTGTAAAGATGACCGTGGATTTTTGAATCACCTGAATTTGATAACAGAAGCACTTCATACTACCGGTTGAATGTCTAGTTTCGCTTGGTTTTGACGAAGCAGATTGCGGCAAATTCTGTTCGTCAAACGGTTTGCTCTGGTGTTGGATCCTTTCTCAAAGTTGTAGTCCTTTATGTAATGATGAATCTTGATTTTTGAATCGCCTCATTTCACTGCCAGAAGCACGTGATATTGCCGTTTGAATGACTAGTTTCGGTTTGTTTTTTACGAAGCAGATTGCGGCAGATTCTGCTCGTCAAATAAATTTTCTCTCGTATTGGATCCTTCATCAAAGTTGTAGTCGTGTGTGTAAAGATGACCGTGGATTTTTGAATCACCTGAATTTGATAACAGAAGCACTTCATACTACCGGTTGAATGTCTAGTTTCGCTTGGTTTTGACGAAGCAGATTGCGGCAAATTCTGTTCGTCAAACGGTTTGCTCTGGTGTTGGATCCTTTCTCAAAGTTGTAGTCCTTTATGTAATGATGAATCTTGATTTTTGAATCGCCTCATTTCACTGCCAGAAGCACGTGATATTGCCGTTTGAATGACTAGTTTCGGTTTGTTTTTTACGAAGCAGATTGCGGCAGATTCTGCTCGTCAAATAAATTTTCTCTCGTATTGGATCCTTCATCAAAGTTGTAGTCGTGTGTGTAAAGATGACCGTGGATTTTTGAATCACCTGAATTTGATAACAGAAGCACTTCATACTACCGGTTGAATGTCTAGTTTCGCTTGGTTTTGACGAAGCAGATTGCGGCAAATTCTGTTCGTCAAACGGTTTGCTCTGGTGTTGGATCCTTTCTCAAAGTTGTAGTCCTTTATGTAATGATGAATCTTGATTTTTGAATCGCCTCATTTCACTGCCAGAAGCACGTGATATTGCCGTTTGAATGACTAGTTTCGGTTTGTTTTTTACGAAGCAGATTGCGGCAGATTCTGCTCGTCAAATAAATTTTCTCTCGTATTGGATCCTTCATCAAAGTTGTAGTCGTGTGTGTAAAGATGACCGTGGATTTTTGAATCACCTGAATTTGATAACAGAAGCACTTCATACTACCGGTTGAATGTCTAGTTTCGCTTGGTTTTGACGAAGCAGATTGCGGCAAATTCTGTTCGTCAAACGGTTTGCTCTGGTGTTGGATCCTTTCTCAAAGTTGTAGTCCTTTATGTAATGATGAATCTTGATTTTTGAATCGCCTCATTTCACTGCCAGAAGCACGTGATATTGCCGTTTGAATGACTAGTTTCGGTTTGTTTTTTACGAAGCAGATTGCGGCAGATTCTGCTCGTCAAATAAATTTTCTCTCGTATTGGATCCTTCATCAAAGTTGTAGTCGTGTGTGTAAAGATGACCGTGGATTTTTGAATCACCTGAATTTGATAACAGAAGCACTTCATACTACCGGTTGAATGTCTAGTTTCGCTTGGTTTTGACGAAGCAGATTGCGGCAAATTCTGTTCGTCAAACGGTTTGCTCTGGTGTTGGATCCTTTCTCAAAGTTGTAGTCCTTTATGTAATGATGAATCTTGATTTTTGAATCGCCTCATTTCACTGCCAGAAGCACGTGATATTGCCGTTTGAATGACTAGTTTCGGTTTGTTTTTTACGAAGCAGATTGCGGCAGATTCTGCTCGTCAAATAAATTTTCTCTCGTATTGGATCCTTCATCAAAGTTGTAGTCGTGTGTGTAAAGATGACCGTGGATTTTTGAATCACCTGAATTTGATAACAGAAGCACTTCATACTACCGGTTGAATGTCTAGTTTCGCTTGGTTTTGACGAAGCAGATTGCGGCAAATTCTGTTCGTCAAACGGTTTGCTCTGGTGTTGGATCCTTTCTCAAAGTTGTAGTCCTTTATGTAATGATGAATCTTGATTTTTGAATCGCCTCATTTCACTGCCAGAAGCACGTGATATTGCCGTTTGAATGACTAGTTTCGGTTTGTTTTTTACGAAGCAGATTGCGGCAGATTCTGCTCGTCAAATAAATTTTCTCTCGTATTGGATCCTTCATCAAAGTTGTAGTCGTGTGTGTAAAGATGACCGTGGATTTTTGAATCACCTGAATTTGATAACAGAAGCACTTCATACTACCGGTTGAATGTCTAGTTTCGCTTGGTTTTGACGAAGCAGATTGCGGCAAATTCTGTTCGTCAAACGGTTTGCTCTGGTGTTGGATCCTTTCTCAAAGTTGTAGTCCTTTATGTAATGATGAATCTTGATTTTTGAATCGCCTCATTTCACTGCCAGAAGCACGTGATATTGCCGTTTGAATGACTAGTTTCGGTTTGTTTTTTACGAAGCAGATTGCGGCAGATTCTGCTCGTCAAATAAATTTTCTCTCGTATTGGATCCTTCATCAAAGTTGTAGTCGTGTGTGTAAAGATGACCGTGGATTTTTGAATCACCTGAATTTGATAACAGAAGCACTTCATACTACCGGTTGAATGTCTAGTTTCGCTTGGTTTTGACGAAGCAGATTGCGGCAAATTCTGTTCGTCAAACGGTTTGCTCTGGTGTTGGATCCTTTCTCAAAGTTGTAGTCCTTTATGTAATGATGAATCTTGATTTTTGAATCGCCTCATTTCACTGCCAGAAGCACGTGATATTGCCGTTTGAATGACTAGTTTCGGTTTGTTTTTTACGAAGCAGATTGCGGCAGATTCTGCTCGTCAAATAAATTTTCTCTCGTATTGGATCCTTCATCAAAGTTGTAGTCGTGTGTGTAAAGATGACCGTGGATTTTTGAATCACCTGAATTTGATAACAGAAGCACTTCATACTACCGGTTGAATGTCTAGTTTCGCTTGGTTTTGACGAAGCAGATTGCGGCAAATTCTGTTCGTCAAACGGTTTGCTCTGGTGTTGGATCCTTTCTCAAAGTTGTAGTCCTTTATGTAATGATGAATCTTGATTTTTGAATCGCCTCATTTCACTGCCAGAAGCACGTGATATTGCCGTTTGAATGACTAGTTTCGGTTTGTTTTTTACGAAGCAGATTGCGGCAGATTCTGCTCGTCAAATAAATTTTCTCTCGTATTGGATCCTTCATCAAAGTTGTAGTCGTGTGTGTAAAGATGACCGTGGATTTTTGAATCACCTGAATTTGATAACAGAAGCACTTCATACTACCGGTTGAATGTCTAGTTTCGCTTGGTTTTGACGAAGCAGATTGCGGCAAATTCTGTTCGTCAAACGGTTTGCTCTGGTGTTGGATCCTTTCTCAAAGTTGTAGTCCTTTATGTAATGATGAATCTTGATTTTTGAATCGCCTCATTTCACTGCCAGAAGCACGTGATATTGCCGTTTGAATGACTAGTTTCGGTTTGTTTTTTACGAAGCAGATTGCGGCAGATTCTGCTCGTCAAATAAATTTTCTCTCGTATTGGATCCTTCATCAAAGTTGTAGTCGTGTGTGTAAAGATGACCGTGGATTTTTGAATCACCTGAATTTGATAACAGAAGCACTTCATACTACCGGTTGAATGTCTAGTTTCGCTTGGTTTTGACGAAGCAGATTGCGGCAAATTCTGTTCGTCAAACGGTTTGCTCTGGTGTTGGATCCTTTCTCAAAGTTGTAGTCCTTTATGTAATGATGAATCTTGATTTTTGAATCGCCTCATTTCACTGCCAGAAGCACGTGATATTGCCGTTTGAATGACTAGTTTCGGTTTGTTTTTTACGAAGCAGATTGCGGCAGATTCTGCTCGTCAAATAAATTTTCTCTCGTATTGGATCCTTCATCAAAGTTGTAGTCGTGTGTGTAAAGATGACCGTGGATTTTTGAATCACCTGAATTTGATAACAGAAGCACTTCATACTACCGGTTGAATGTCTAGTTTCGCTTGGTTTTGACGAAGCAGATTGCGGCAAATTCTGTTCGTCAAACGGTTTGCTCTGGTGTTGGATCCTTTCTCAAAGTTGTAGTCCTTTATGTAATGATGAATCTTGATTTTTGAATCGCCTCATTTCACTGCCAGAAGCACGTGATATTGCCGTTTGAATGACTAGTTTCCGTTTGTTTTTTACGAAGCAGATTGCGGCAGATTCTGCTCGTCACATAAATTTTCTCTCGTATTGGATCCTTCATCAAAGTTGTAGTCGTGTGTGTAAAGATGACCGTGGATTTTTGAATCACCTGAATTTGATAACAGAAGCACTTCATACTACCGGTTGAATGTCTAGTTTCGCTTGGTTTTGACGAAGCAGATTGCGGCAAATTCTGTT